>JAWNNU010002144.1:0-77762 GCA_035044585.1 Scaptomyza polygonia
TTTAGGTTTTAACCAGGTTTCTGTGAATGCAACTATCTGTGAATCAAAGGCCAAGCTGTTTACATAAAGTTCAGAGAGTTTAGTGTTAAAACAATATAGTATAAATTACAATAGGTTATGGACCCAGTTTCGCTAAATACATATTAAATTGAAATTTTACAAAAAAGTCTTGCGTCGCAGTTGTCGCTTCGAAAAAAATTGTTATCCCTAAAAGTTGTAAGTGAGATGACACTATCGAATCACTTTTTAGTATATGATAGGTCTGTTCGTTAGCTGCACTAGGTTGCACTAGTGTACACTAGTTCTCAAAAAAGTGTTCGATAGCTGCACTTTTTTACACTAAGCTGTTCTGCCCTGTGTTTTTTAGTGTGCCCTGACTTACACTTTTCTGCACTTTTCTACACCACCAAAAATCAAGAGCAGAAAAGTGTAGAACAACAAAGCAGCTGTTTTGTGTCAGTTATTCACTGTATGCGGTTAAACAGCTGTTTTCAGTCAGTTGCGGCTTTGATTATTTTAAAGCAGCAATTTTAACAACGTTGCGTCTGAAAACCCCTATTGTTTGAAAAAAAAAATACAGATTGTCAACCGAAGAGTATATGGAAGAGGAGTATTTACAGTTAATTCAAGCACAAAGCTATTCATCGAACTGTACAGAAAGTACAAGCCAAAGTTAGGCCACAGTATTCTTATTAAAAATAAAAAAAAATGTGGCTGCAAATTGCCAAAGAGTTGAAGGAGCAAGGCTATAACTTTAGCACAAGCCAAATTGAAAATAATTGGAAGACGCTCGACCGAAGTTTTAAAGCAAATTTAAAAAATAAGCAAACTGGCAGAGCTCGCTCGGCTACATCCCGAAATGAGCAATCCTCAAACCACAAAAACAGCATAAAATGCATATCTGATGAATACGCTCTAGTTGTGTCAAGATTTGCATACTCCGAGCATTTTTCAAATTCCTTCGACAGATACTGGAAAATTCCTCTTGTAACTCGGATATGTGTTTGAAATTCTTTATCCGTGTAGGTTGGAATAGTTTTTGTCAAATAGTCCAACACACAATTTCTTTTTTCCATTGGGAAATCTAACAATTGCACCCTTAAAAGTTCCTCTTCTTCATTGCCACTTGGATCAGTGGAGCTTTCAATAATTTCATCATCACTGTCGTCATCAATTAACTCACTAATAGTGAAATTTTCATTGTTATTCAATTTCATGTTAATATTTGATTTAAATAAATACGCTGAACAACTGCCAAATTGCTAAAGACCTGTTATCGGCTGTCACAGTCAGCTGTTGTTTGCTTCGTTTGCTCTAACTTACACCTTTTTTGTTCGATAGTAGTTCTACACTTTTTTACACTTAAATTTTTCAGGGCTGTATTTTTCGTGTTCTGTTCTGCACTGCACTACCCTACACTTTCTACTAACGAACAGACCTGATGATTTGATGAGTGAATTATTAGCCTCTGGTGCCCGAATGGATGAGATGGATAAAGTATCGCATTTATTGCCGACTTTGCCCTCCTCATATAACGGAGTAATTACTGCCATCGAAATTTTGGCAGAAGAAAACTTAACATTAGCTTTTGTGAAAAACAGATTATTAGACCACGAGATTAAAATTAAAACTAATTCTATTGATACCTGTAAAAAGGTTATGAAAGCAGTAACTTACAAAAGTGGAAAGAGTATTAGAAATGAAAAGTAAAGATATAATTACAAGAAAGGAAATGATAATAATGGACGTAAGCTGTTTAAGGGAAAAGATAGAACAAACATAAATTGTCACCATTGTGGGAAAGAGGGACATATTAAGAAGGACTGCTACAGTTATAAAAGATAAATAAACGAAAAAAATAAAGAAAATGAAAAGCAAGCACAAGTTGCAACAACCCAGCCCGGATTTGCATTTATGCTTAAACGCGCAAATAACGCAAATAAAAATCTAAACAATTCCAATGAGAATGTCAGCTTCATATTGGATTCCGGCGCCAGTGATCATATTGTGAATGACGATAACCTTTTTATGGATTCTGTCCAGCTGGAGCATCCTATTCAAATTGCAGTGGCGAAGCAAGGGCAATATATATATGCAACGAAGCGTGGAATTGTGTGTCTACATAATGGTCGGCACATAACACTGGAAGATTTACTCTTTTGTCAAGATGTTCCTGAAAATTTAATTTCGGTTAAGCGACTACAAGAGGCTGGCATGACAGTCGAATTTAGTTCAAACGGACTAAAAATATCTAAAAATGGTTTGTTTGTTGCTGAGAATACTGGTATTTATAATATACCTATTATTAAATTCACAGCGTATTCAATAAATATGCAAAACAAAAATCTAAATCAATTATGGCATGAGAGGCTAGGTCATATAAGTCGAGGAAAAGAGTTAGACATCAAAAGAAAACAATTCTTTAATGATAATAAGCTTCTAGATAAAGTCCAACCTGTTAATGAAATATGTGAAGCTTGTCTTAATGGAAAGCAAGCTCGATTACCTTTTGAGAAAGCTAAAAATAAAGATTACATAAAAAGATCACTTTTTGTAATACATTCAGATGTTTGTGGCCCTATAACACCTACTTCAATTGATGACAAAAATTATTGTGTTATTTTTGTGGATCAATTTACACATTATTGTGTAACATATTTAACGAAACATAAGTCTGATGTATTCAACATGTTTAGAGATTTCGTTGCGAGAAGCGAAGCACATTTCAACCTAAAGGTTGTTGATTTATATATAGATAATGGTAGGGAATACTTGTCAACTGATATGCAAGAATTCTGTGTCCAGAGAGGTATTAGTTACCATTTAACTGTACCATATACACCGCTGTTAAATGGAGTTTCGGAAAGAATGATAAGAACACTCAGCGAAAAAGCGCGTGCTATGGTAAATGGTGCCAAACTAGATAAAAACTTCAGGGGTGAAGCTGTGTTGACAGCCACTTATCTAACAAACAGAACTCCAAGTAGAGCTCTTGGTAATTGCACTAAAACACCATAAGAGATGTGGCATGACAGAAAGCCAAATTTAAAACATCTAAGAATATTTTGGTCAACAGTGTATGTTCATAATAAAATTAGAAAGAGGAAATTTGATGAAAAGTCATTTAAAACAATACTGGTTGGTTATGAACCAAATGGTTTTATACTATGGGATTCAAATAATGAAAAATTTATTGTTGCAAGAGATGTAATAATAAATGAATCAAATATGGTATATTCTAGAGCTGTGGTTAAGGATTTAAAATTCCTGAATGAGAGTAAGGAATGTGATCAATCTAACTCTCGAATGATAGTAAGGGAAGTGAACATAAAGAAGTCCTGAATGAGAGTAAGGAAAACAATATATCGAATGAATTCAACTTTCTGAATGATAGTAAGGAAGATGATCAAACAAATGTTCTGAATGAAAGTAAGAATGGTGATCAAGTAGAAGTCCTGAATGACACTAAGGAAAAATATTGTGAAAATAGCCGGAATGAAAGTACGGAATCCAAACCAAAACAGCATAGTGAAACTATATCAAATAAAAGTAACGAAAGTCTCTTTAAAACTAATGAAAATGAACAGCCTTATGAAAGTGCGACTAGAAAGAGTAATAGATTGAGGAACTTGCCAAAAGATCTAGATAATTATGTGTTAAATGCTTACACCATCTTCAGTGATATTCCCAGCTCCTTTGATGAAATACATAGTAGAAGTGAGGGAAAAAGTTATCAGAATAGAATTAAATGCCAATGAATTTAATAACACCTTGTGTATTGTTAAAAGGCCCGAAAACAAAAGCATTTTTGACAGCAAATGGGTGTTTACTTTGAAAAATGATGAATTGGGAAACCCTGTAAAATATAAGGCTAGATTAGTTGCGCGTGGGTTTACGCAACAATATCAAACTGATTATGAAGAAACATTAGCACCAGTTGCCAGAACTTCAAGTTTTCGTTTCATAAAATCAATATCAAATCAATTTGGTTTTAAAGTATATCACATGGATGGTATGTTAAAGGAAGAAATATACATGAAAATTCCTGAAGGAGTATCATGCAGTAAAGATGACGTTTGTAAATTGAATAAAGCAATTTATGGGCTTAAGCAAGCAGCAAGATGCTGGTTCGAAGTGTTCGAGAAAAAACTTAAAGAATGGGGACTTGTAAATTCACCTGTTGACCGCTGCATATATATTCTTGATAGAAACGACATCAAGAAAAATATATATGAACTACTATACATAGATGACTTGGTGATAGCAACAGCAGATATAGAGAGCATGAATTGTTTGAAAATGTATTTAACGAACAAATTCAGAATGACTGATATGGACCAAATAAAGTATTTTATTGGAATAATAATAGAGATTTGTATATATAACATATATTTGAGTCAATCTGCACATATAAAAAAGGTTTTAAGTAAGTTTAATATGGAGGATTGTAAAGCAGTTAGTACTCCGCTCCCAACTAAACTTAATTATGAATTGTTAAATTCAGATGAAATGTATGATGCACCTTGTCGAAACTTAGTTGGTTGCCTAATGTACTTAATGTTATGTACGCGACTAGATATTACTACTGCAGTCAACATTTTAAGTCGATAAATTGCATCAAAAGTGCCCATTTGCTTTTTATACTCGAAACCCAAAGTGTATTGGGTTTGTGCAATGTCCGCCATGGTGTTTGTCCGTCCGCTTGTTCGCATATTTTTTTCACACCCTTCAAGCTAGAGACTTGAAACTTTGCAAATGTCTTTACCTATGGCCGTAAATAACAGTGTCAAGATTGGGGTTCTTACATCTAGAAATACCAAAGAAGAGGAGCATATAGCTACTAACAAAATCCAAAAAACTGCATCAAAGTATTTTAAAAGCCCGTATTTTAAAAGTAGAAATGACTATATAATTCACAGTTCCATCAAATTTGGTGCCTTTTGACGTCACGTCTATTAGTACTGCCCCAACCGTTTCCAACCGCCCCAACGCTTCGTTAAAAAAGGTTATGGATGTATCTTCCGTAGTTCTTAAGCCAGATTCACCAAATTTGGTAAAAAGATAGCTGAAAACCACACCCAGAAAACTGCATCAAAAATTTTAAGCCCAGCCACCAATTCCGCTCCCAGACAACCCACATTTTGTAGTTAGAGTCATTAAGTTAGGAAGAAAACTGGTAACGACTGTACTGTGCTAACAATCATTCTTGCTGAGACAAGTCTAGACATATGCTACGCATATAATTAAATAAGCACATGGATACACAAAGCAACACACAAATTTGCTTATGGTAACTAGTCGAAACAAAATTACTATTATCACGACACAGTCCAAGTCCACCAAAACCGCAAAATAACAAACACGCATTCTAAAATATTCATATATCTTGACATATAAAAGAAAGTCGTCCTAGTTTCACAGTTTATAACACAAGAACGGCGAGGTAGCTAAGAGCCAGAAGAGCCAATATCGATACATTAAAGAAAGACATTGGCTGAATGAGAAGTAAGTGAAAAAAAAAGAAACAGCAGGCTATTCAAAAATATATCGAGAGAGTAAAGTGTAGTCAAGCCCATGACCCTGTTAATTCTATCATGGTCAAGCCAGTTTAACTTACTAAAGAAAATGCCAAAAATTGACGAAAAAAGATTTTTCCACAAACAACATTTAAATTTGAGTCCGTGTGTGAAAAGTCGGTTACATTGACGAAAGATGATTTTTTCACAAGCAATATTTAAATAAGTCGGTTCATTAAGAAAACCATGCAGCGACGAAGACGATCAAGTCTTACCCCAAGAACCCGTATTACAACTAAGATTCGAAATATTGCGAGTCAAAAGACAGAAGAAGAAAAAGCAATTGCGCGTGAACAGCGACGCGTTAGTATGGCTGGACATCGTGCTTTTAAATCACAGCAGCAGCAACACCAGCAGCATCACCGATGGACGGTGTTTGCTGCGAATATTGTGGCGCATGTAAACGCCAGGAAAAATAAAATTGCCATTATAGAATCCACCACCAGAGCCATTTTATTCGTCGCTTTGTGGGGAAACATCCGAATCAAAACATTTCCTAGCAAACACTCAAAAATACAATGGTTGTTTTCAAATGGCATCATTTGGGTAGACATTATCATAGAACGAGGACATTCAAGGTTCACAGATTCACCATTGAAATGGATCATTACAACCTCATAAAGATGGACAGCATACATTTTTGCAAATATACTTCATGGGCAACAATTAGGACAAATGCAGCAATGAAAAGAGGAACTCTACAAGATCTACACCTACGACTTCATGATTTTTATTTATTTAAACGATTTCAATTTGACCATCAACAAATCGCAAGACCGATCTTTCAATGTTTGCGGTCTAAAATGGACGAAAGACTGCTCTCATGAGCACTTAATTATTTGACCAGTTTCGCGTAGTTTTTAAAAAAAGAAAGATCTTTATTATTTAAATACGATTTTACAGTTTGATGTGTAAAATATAACTCAATTTATGCTAGTGTTCTTATTATTGAGGAAACCTTGGTTGGTATTTCCTTTGTTTCAATTCATGCTTGGAGTGAGTTTATTCGAAGAAGTCGTAAACTGGGTTCTCTCAAGTATCTAATTTCTAAATGGTGTGTTTTCAAATGTAGTTTGATCGTTTTTAATGGTTTTCTTTTTTGGGTGCATAGTTTGGTGTAACTGATTCTGTTGTGTATATGTATGTCACTTCCCCATCCTCTAAAAATTAGCTTGTCATCAAATTTGAATTGTTGGGATTATATCTGTGTAAGAATCGATTACAATTTGTTCTTCTTGAAAATTATGTTTGGTACTTCATTTTTCTTATATTTTATAATAGTTTTTTTTTTTTTCGATTACAATATGTTCTTCTTGACCAATTATTTTTAGTACTTCATGTTTCTTATACTTTACAATCGTTTTTGTGGATTATTTTTATCGTGACATCCAAAGTTTTTCTGTTTATACCTTCGGTATCAGAGTTTAATTATGAAAGTAAACATTAAATATATATATGATTTGAAATTTGAATACATCAAACATATAAAATAGCTGACCTGCATGTCTATGTCTTTGTTACGCTGCGCAAATGTAATTTTTTCCTAGGCGGCATTGTTATACACGATACCGAAGGTAAAGAGTCCGTTTGACCGTCTGCCTTCAAGTAAGAGACTTGAAACTTTGCAAATTTCTAGGGCCGAGTAAGTTAAAGTGTCAAGATTGGATTTCTACGATAACTGGGTGGCTGAGGATGACGCTCAAGCTGAACTTGTTCATGTACATCCTTGGCATGGAAGAATTTATGTATGAAAATTTAATTATGACCGAATATCTTAATGAAATTGCAACATTTAGAAGATATATCAAACGAAAGGAAACCAAGTCTTTTTATATTGGGTAAAAAAAAACAACTTCATCAGGAAGTTTTCAGCAATTTGCAATTAAGAAACAAGTAATAATTTTTGCACTGATATTTTGCCTTAAAGTTATATATTTGGCAAAAGTCAAAAAAATTTGAATGTTGGCATGTTTTTTTAATTCATCTGAACTTATATTCCAAAAAATAAGAGTAATTGATGAGTTATTGAGATTGCTAGAGCAACTTAAATTCTTCGAAATAAAGCAAAAATATGCATATTTTTGGTATAATTTTTTTTAAAAGAAAATGTAATCAATACATATATATAGTTTAAATTAAAGTTTGAAGGCTTGGCTTTTAAATTAAATTGATTTGAATAAAATTGATACATTTGTTCATGAGCAAAAAGCGACAACAACTTTTTTGAATAGCACCCTCATAACTGAGAGATGAGAAGCATTCTTCGTCAAAATTTGAAAATAAGATTTTAAAAAAATTAAAAAAAAATTGGAAATACTTTAGATTTATCCTCGTATATAATTGCAAAGTCAAATTTTATTTCTGAAAACACTTCTTGTTGGAATAATTATTTCAATCGGTGTAGATTACTTTTCCCGTGATCCTTAACAGTAATATAAATTTTTTAACTCAAAACGTAAGTTTTCATGCTTGCCATCATCGGTTTACCTTGATAATACAAAAGCAAATTCTGATCAAGCAGTGGCTGATTTATTTTTTCTGAGTATTATCAATCAGTATACTCATCGAGTTTATATAGTTGCAGTAAATCCAATCCTTTTCAAGTTCTAACGTAAAATTCCATATCCATCCCAGTTTTAACTTTGTGTACGCTGCTAAGTGACCTTAAAAATTCTTCTAAGTCCATCGTTAATAACCATAGGGGTATATCCAAGTTGTCTGCCATTCAGTGAGTTTTTGAAAAAAACTTTATGCTCTCAATTGCTGCACTTATGTTGTTCAAGTTTATCCCCTTACCAACACGATTTTGTAAGCCGAAGATCTACTACCACCAACCTTCTTGTATTCATATTTGGTTATCAAAGGGTTTCAGTCCACAATGCAAACTGACGTCGCACAGTGGGTCCTTTTTTCATTTCACATAACAAAGTGATTTATAGTCAAAGATGAGATATATTTTTGGGCAAATTTTACCGTAAAGCTCCAATTTAAAACGATTGATTTTAATCATAGCTGAAATTTTTAACAAGTTGAATGACTTTATCGCATTTTTGGTTCTTAGATTTTTTAACTTAAACACATAAAATTTAAATTCTTATAATTGGATGATTTTTCGAGGTTAATTTTTAATATTTACTATTGATGGCTGATTCTCAACAAAATAATCAACATTAAGACTAGTAAGGTTAGTATCTGTTGGAATATGATACCAAAATTAACATAACTGAATATGAATACGGTCACACAGCCCTGCTCATGACTTGAGTTAATCTTATCGATAAATCGATCTCTTAACTTTACTTGATTCTCTCCGAGGCTGGTGTGTGCTTGTGCGAAAACATAAAAGAAGATATATTAAACAAACAGTAATAAAAAACCAAATAACACAAACGGACTTTTTATTTAAAACAATATAGTATAAATTACAATAGGTTATGGACCCAGTTTCGCTAAATACATATTAAATTGAAATTTTACAAAAAAGTCTTGCGTCGCAGTTGTCGCTTCGAAAAAAATTGTTATCCCTAAAAGTTGTAAGTGAGATGACACTATCGAATCACTTTTTAGTATATGATAGGTCTGTTCGTTAGCTGCACTAGGTTGCACTAGTGTACACTAGTTCTCAAAAAAGTGTTCGATAGCTGCACTTTTTTACACTAAGCTGTTCTGCCCTGTGTTTTTTAGTGTGCCCTGACTTACACTTTTCTGCACCTTTCTACACCACCAAAAATCAAGAGCAGAAAAGTGTAGAACAACAAAGCAGCTGTTTTGTGTCAGTTATTCACTGTATGCGGTTAAACAGCTGTTTTCAGTCAGTTGCGGCTTTGATTATTTTAAAGCAGCAATTTTAACAACGTTGCGTCTGAAAACCCCTATTGTTTGAAAAAAAAAATACAGATTGTCAACCGAAGAGTATATGGAAGAGGAGTATTTACAGTTAATTCAAGCACAAAGTTATTCATCGAACTGTACAGAAAGTACAAGCCAAAGTTAGGCCACAGTATTCTTATTAAAAATAAAAAAAAATGTGGCTGCAAATTGCCAAAGAGTTGAAGGAGCAAGGCTATAACTTTAGCACAAGCCAAATTGAAAATAATTGGAAGACGCTCGACCGAAGTTTTAAAGCAAATTTAAAAAATAAGCAAACTGGCAGAGCTCGCTCGGCTACATCCCGAAATGAGCAATCCTCAAACCACAAAAACAGCATAAAATGCATATCTGATGAATACGCTCTAGTTGTGTCAAGATTTGCATACTCCGAGCATTTTTCAAATTCCTTCGACAGATACTGGAAAATTCCTCTTGAAACTCGGAAATGTGTTTGAAATTCTTTATCCGTGTAGGTTGGAATAGTTTTTGTCAAATAGTCCAACACACAATTTCTTTTTTCCATCGGGAAATCTAACAATTGCACCATTAAAAGTTCCTCTTCTTCATTGCCACTTGGATCAGTGAAGCTTTCAATAATTTCATCATCACTGTCGTCATCAATTAACTCACTAATAGTGAAATTTTCATTGTTATTCAATTTCATGTTAATATTTGATTTAAATAAATACGCTGAACAACTGCCAAATTGCTAAAGACCTGTTATCGGCTGTCACAGTCAGCTGTTGTTTGCTTCGTTTGCTCTAACTTACACCTTTTTTGTTCGATAGTAGTTCTACACTTTTTTACACTTAAAATTTTCAGGGCTGTATTTTTCGTGTTCTGTTCTGCACTGCACTACCCTACACTTTCAACTAACGAACAGACCTGATGATTTGATTTTGATTTGATTTTGTGAAAAACAGATTATTAGACCACGAGATTAAAATTAAAACTAATTCTATTGATACCTGTAAAAAGGTTATGAAAACAGTAACTTACAAAAGTGGAAAGAGTATTAGAAATGAAAAGTAAAGATATAATTACAAGAAAGGAAATGATAATAATGGACGTAAGCTGTTTAAGGGAAAAGATAGAACAAACATAAATTGTCACCATTGTGGGAAAGAGGGACATATTAAGAAGGACTGCTACAGTTATAAAAGATTAATAAATGAAAAAAATAAAGAAAATGAAGTTGCAACAACCCAGCCCGGATTTGCATTTATGCTTAAACGCGCAAATAACGCAAATAAAAATCTAAACAATTCCAATGAGAATGTCAGCTTCATATTGGATTCCGGCGCCAGTGATCATATTGTGAATGACGATAACCTTTTTATGGATTCTGTCCAGTTGGAGCATCCTATTCAAATTGCAGTGGCGAAGCAAGGGCAATATATATATGCAACGAAGCGTGGAATTGTGTGTCTACATAATGGTCGGCACATAACACTGGAAGATTTACTCTTTTGTGAAGATGTTCCTGAAAATTTAATTTCGGTTAAGCGACTACAAGAGGCTGGCATGACAGTCGAATTTAGTTCAAACGGACTAAAAATATCTAAAAATGGTTTGTTTGTTGCTGAGAATACTGGTATTTATAATATACCTATTATTAAATTCACAGCGTATTCAATAAATATGCAAAACAAAAATCTAAATCAATTATGGCATGAGAGGCTAGGTCATATAAGTCGAGGAAAAGAGTTAGACATCAAAAGAAAACAATTCTTTAATGATAATAAGCTTCTAGATAAAGTCCAACCTGTTAATGAAATATGTGAAGCTTGTCTTAATGGAAAGCAAGCTCGATTACCTTTTGAGAAAGCTAAAAATAAAGATTACATAAAAAGATCACTTTTTGTAATACATTCAGATGTTTGTGGCCCTATAACACCTACTTCAATTGATGACAAAAATTATTGTGTTATTTTTGTGGATCAATTTACACATTATTGTGTAACATATTTAACGAAACATAAGTCTGACGTATTCAACATGTTTAGAGATTTCGTTGCGAGAAGCGAAGCACATTTCAACCTAAAGGTTGTTGATTTATATATAGATAATGGTAGGGAATACTTGTCAACTGATATGCAAGAATTCTGTGTCCAGAGAGGTATTAGTTACCATTTAACTGTACCATATACACCGCTGTTAAATGGAGTTTCGGAAAGAATGATAAGAACACTCAGCAAAAAAGCGCGTGCTATGGTAAATGGTGCCAAACTAGATAAAAACTTCAGGGGTGAAGCTGTGTTGACAGCCACTTATCTAACAAACAGAACTCCAAGTAGAGCTCTTGGTAATTGCACTAAAACACCATAAGAGATGTGGCATGACAGAAAGCCAAATTTAAAACATCTAAGAATATTTTGGTCAACAGTGTATGTTCATAATAAAATTAGAAAGAGGAAATTTGATGAAAAGTCATTTAAAACAATACTGGTTGGTTATGAACCAAATGGTTTTATACTATGGGATTCAAATAATGAAAAATTTATTGTTGCAAGAGATGTAATAATAAATGAATCAAATATGGTATATTCTAGAGCTGTGGTTAAGGATTTAAAATTCCTGAATGAGAGTAAGGAATGTGATCAATCTAACTCTCGAATGATAGTAAGGGAAGTGAACATAAAGAAGTCCTGAATGAGAGTAAGGAAAACAATATATCGAATGAATTCAACTTTCTGAATGATAGTAAGGAAGATGATCAAACAAATGTTCTGAATGAAAGTAAGAATGGTGATCAAGTAGAAGTCCTGAATGACACTAAGGAAAAATATTGTGAAAATAGCCGGAATGAAAGTACGGAATCCAAACCAAAACAGCATAGTGAAACTATATCAAATAAAAGTAACGAAAGTCTCTTTAAAACTAATGAAAATGAACAGCCTTATGAAAGTGCGACTAGAAAGAGTAATAGATTGAGGAACTTGCCAAAAGATCTAGATAATTATGTGTTAAATGCTTACACCATCTTCAGTGATATTCCCAGCTCCTTTGATGAAATACATAGTAGAAGTGAGGGAAAAAGTTATCAGAATAGAATTAAATGCCAATGAATTTAATAACACCTTGTGTATTGTTAAAAGGCCCGAAAACAAAAGCATTGTTGACAGCAAATGGGTGTTTACTTTGAAAAATGATGAATTGGGAAACCCTGTAAAATATAAGGCTAGATTAGTTGCGCGTGGGTTTACGCAATATCAAACTGATTATGAAGAAACATTAGCACCAGTTGCCAGAACTTCAAGTTTTCGTTTCATAAAATCAATATCAAATCAATTTGGTTTTAAAGTATATCACATGGATGGTATGTTAAAGGAAGAAATATACATGAAAATTCCTGAAGGAGTATCATGCAGTAAAGATGACGTTTGTAAATTGAATAAAGCAATTTATGGGCTTAAGCAAGCAGCAAGATGCTGGTTCGAAGTGTTCGAGAAAAAACTTAAAGAATGGGGACTTGTAAATTCACCTGTTGACCGCTGCATATATATTCTTGATAGAAACGACATCAAGAAAAATATATATGAACTACTATACATAGATGACTTGGTGATAGCAACAGCAGATATAGAGAGCATGAATTGTTTGAAAATGTATTTAAAGAACAAATTCAGAATGACTGATATGGACCAAATAAAGTATTTTATTGGAATAATAATAGAGATTTGTATATATAACATATATTTGAGTCAATCTGCACATATAAAAAAGGTTTTAAGTAAGTTTAATATGGAGGATTGTAAAGCAGTTAGTACTCCGCTCCCAACTAAACTTAATTATGAATTGTTAAATTCAGATGAAATATATGATGCACCTTGTCGAAACTTAGTTGGTTGCCTAATGTACTTAATGTTATGTACGCGACTAGATATTACTACTGCAGTCAACATTTTAAGTCGATAAATTGCATCAAAAGTGCCCATTTGCTTTTTATACTCGAAACCCAAAGTGTATTGGGTTTGTGCAATGTCCGCCATGGTGTTTGTCCGTCCGCTTGTTCGCATATTTTTTTCACACCCTTCAAGCTAGAGACTTGAAACTTTGCAAATGTCTTTACCTATGGCCGTAAATAACAGTGTCAAGATTGGGGTTCTTACATCTAGAAATACCAAAGAAGAGGAGCATATAGCTACTAACAAAATCCAAAAAACTGCATCAAAGTATTTTAAAAGCCCGTATTTTAAAAGTAGAAATGACTATATAATTCACAGTTCCATCAAATTTGGTGCCTTTTGACGTCACGTCTATTAGTACTGCCCCAACCGTTTCCAACCGCCCCAACGCTTCGTTAAAAAAGGTTATGGATGTATCTTCCGTAGTTCTTAAGCCAGATTCACCAAATTTGGTAAAAAGATAGCTGAAAACCACACCCAGAAAACTGCATCAAAAATTTTAAGCCCAGCCACCAATTCCGCTCCAAGACAACCCACATTTTGTAGTTAGAGTCATTAAGTTAGGAAGAAAACTGGTAACGACTGTACTGTGCTAACAATCATTCTTGTTGAGTCAAGTCTAGACATATGCTACGCATATAATTAAGTAAGCACATGGATACACAAAGCAACACACAAATTTGCTTATGGTAACTAGTCGAAACAAAATTACTATTATCACGACACAGTCCAAGTCCACCAAAACCGCAAAATAACAAACACGCATTCTAAAATATTCATATATCTTGACATATAAAAGAAAGTCGTCCTAGTTTCACAGTTTATAACACAAGAACGGCGAGGTAGCTAAGAGCCAGAAGAGCCAATATCGATACATTAAAGAAAGACATTGGCTGAATGAGAAGTAAGTGAAAAAAAATGAAACAGTAGGCTATTCAAAAATATATCGAGAGAGTAAAGTGTAGTCAAGCCCATGACCCTGTTAATTCTATCATGGTCAAGCCAGTTTAACTTACTAAAGAAAATGCCAAAAATTGACGAAAAAAGATTTTTCCACAAACAACATTTAAATTTGAGTCCGTGTGTGAAAAGTCGGTTACATTAACGAAAGATGATTTTTTCACAAGCAATATTTAAATAAGTCGGTTCATTAAGAAAACCATGCAGCGACGAAGACGATCAAGTCTTACCCCAAGAACCCGTATTACAACTAAGATTCGAAATATTGCGAGTCAAAAGACAGAAGAAGAAAAAGCAATTGCGCGTGAACAGCGACGCGTTAGTATGGCTGGACATCGTGCTTTTAAATCACAGCAGCAGCAACACCAGCAGCATCACCGATGGACGGTGTTTGCTGCGAATATTGTGGCGCATGTAAACGCCAGGAAAAATAAAATTGCCATTATAGAATCCACCACCAGAGCCATTTTATTCGTCGCTTTGTGGGGAAACATCCGAATCAAAACATTTCCTAGCAAACACTCAAAAATACAATGGTTGTTTTCAAATGGCATCATTTGGGTAGACATTATCATAGAACGAGGACATTCAAGGTTCACAGATTCACCATTGAAATGGATCATTACAACCTCATAAAGATGGACAGCATACATTTTTGCAAATATACTTCATGGGCAACAATTAGGACAAATGCAGCAATGAAAAGAGGAACTCTACAAGATCTACACCTACGACTTTATGATTTTTATTTATTTAAACGATTTCAATTTGACCATCAACAAATCGCAAGACCGATCTTTCAATGTTTGCGGTCTAAAATGGACGAAAGACTGCTCTCATGAGCACTTAATTATTTGACCAGTTTCGCGTAGTTTTTAAAAAAAGAAAGATCTTTATTATTTAAATACGATTTTACAGTTTGATGTGTAAAATATAACTCAATTTATGCTAGTGTTCTTATTATTGAGGAAACCTTGGTTGGTATTTCCTTTGTTTCAATTCATGCTTGGAGTGAGTTTATTCGAAGAAGTCGTAAACTGGGTTCTCTCAAGTATCTAATTTCTAAATGGTGTGTTTTCAAATGTAGTTTGATCGTTTTTAATGGTTTTCTTTTTTGGGTGCATAGTTTGGTGTAACTGATTCTGTTGTGTATATGTATGTCACTTCCCCATCCTCTAAAAATTAGCTTGTCATCAAATTTGAATTGTTGGGATTATATCTGTGTAAGAATCGATTACAATTTGTTCTTCTTGAAAATTATGTTTGGTACTTCATTTTTCTTATATTTTATAATAGTTTTTTTTTTTTTCGATTACAATATGTTCTTCTTGACCAATTATTTTTAGTACTTCATGTTTCTTATACTTTACAATCGTTTTTGTGGATTATTTTTATCGTGACATCCAAAGTTTTTCTGTTTATACCTTCGGTATCAGAGTTTAATTATGAAAGTAAACATTAAATATATATATGATTTGAAATTTGAATACATCAAACATATAAAATAGCTGACCTGCATGTCTATGTCTTTGTTACGCTGCGCAAATGTAATTTTTTCCTAGGCGGCATTGTTATACACGATACCGAAGGTAAAGAGTCCGTTTGACCGTCTGCCTTCAAGTAAGAGACTTGAAACTTTGCAAATTTCTAGGGCCGAGTAAGTTAAAGTGTCAAGATTGGATTTCTACGATAACTGGGTGGCTGAGGATGACGCTCAAGCTGAACTTGTTCATGTACATCCTTGGCATGGAAGAATTTATGTATGAAAATTTAATTATGACCGAATATCTTAATGAAATTGCAACATTTAGAAGATATATCAAACGAAAGAAAACCAAGTCTTTTTATATTGGGTAAAAAAAAACAACTTCATCAGGAAGTTTTCAGCAATTTGCAATTAAGAAACAAGTAATAATTTTTGCACTGATATTTTGCCTTAAAGTTATATATTTGGCAAAAGTCAAAAAAATTTGAATGTTGGCATGTTTTTTTAATTCATCTGTACTTATATTCCAAAAAATAAGAGTAATTGATGAGTTATTGAGATTGCTAGAGCAACTTAAATTCTTCGAAATAAAGCAAAAATATGCATATTTTTGGTATAATTTTTTTTAAAAGAAAATGTAATCAATACATATATATAGTTTAAATTAAAGTTTGAAGGCTTGGCTTTTAAATTAAATTGATTTGAATAAAATTGATACATTTGTTCATGAGCAAAAAGCGACAACAACTTTTTTGAATAGCACCCTCATAACTGAGAGATGAGAAGCATTCTTCGTCAAAATTTGAAAATAAGATTTTAAAAAAATTAAAAAAAAATTGGAAATACTTTAGATTTATCCTCGTATATAATTGCAAAGTCAAATTTTATTTCTGAAAACACTTCTTGTTGGAATAATTATTTCAATCGGTGTAGATTACTTTTCCCGTGATCCTTAACAGTAATATAAATTTTTTAACTCAAAACGTAAGTTTTCATGCTTGCCATCATCGGTTTACCTTGATAATACAAAAGCAAATTCTGATCAAGCAGTGGCTGATTTATTTTTTCTGAGTATTATCAATCAGTATACTCATCGAGTTTATATAGTTGCAGTAAATCCAATCCTTTTCAAGTTCTAACTCAAAATTCCATATCCATCCCAGTTTTAACTTTGTGTACGCTGCTAAGTGACCTTAAAAATTCTTCTAAGTCCATCGTTAATAACCATAGGGGTATATCCAAGTTGTCTGCCATTCAGTGAGTTTTTGAAAAAACTTTATGCTCTCAATTGCTGCACTTATGTTGTTCAAGTTTATCCCCTAACCAACACGATTTTGTAAGCCGAAGATCTACTACCACCAACCTTCTTGTATTCATATTTGGTTATCAAAGGGTTTCAGTCCACAATGCAAACTGACGTCGCACAGTGGGTCCTTTTTTCATTTCACATAACAAAGTGATTTATAGTCAAAGATGAGATATATTTTTGGGCAAATTTTACCGTAAAGCTCCAATTTAAAACGATTGTTTTTAATCATAGCTGAAATTTTTGTTGAATGACTTTATCGCATTTTTGGTTCTTAGATTTTTTAACTTAAACACATAAAATTTAAATTCTTATAATTGGATGATTTTTCGAGGTTAATTTTTAATATTTACTATTGATGGCTGATTCTCAACAAAATAATCAACATTAAGACTAGTAAGGTTAGTATCTGTTGGAATATGATACCAAAATTAACATAACTGAATATGAATACGGTCACACAGCCCTGCTCATGACTTGAGTTAATCTTATCGATAAATCGATCTCTTAACTTTACTTGATTCTCTCCGAGGCTGGTGTGTGCTTGTGCGAAAACATAAAAGAAGATATATTAAACAAACAGTAATAAAAAACCAAATAACACAAACGGACTTTTTATTTAAAACAATATAGTATAAATTACAATAGGTTATGGACCCAGTTTCGCTAAATACATATTAAATTGAAATTTTACAAAAAAGTCTTGCGTCGCAGTTGTCGCTTCGAAAAAAATTGTTATCCCTAAAAGTTATAAGTGAGATGACACTATCGAATCACTTTTTAGTATATGATAGGTCTGTTCGTTAGCTGCACTAGGTTGCACTAGTGTACACTAGTTCTCAAAAAAGTGTTCGATAGCTGCACTTTTTTACACTAAGCTGTTCTGCCCTGTGTTTTTTAGTGTGCCCTGACTTACACTTTTCTGCACTTTTCTACACCACCAAAAATCAAGAGCAGAAAAGTGTAGAACAACAAAGCAGCTGTTTTGTGTCAGTTATTCACTGTATGCGGTTAAACAGCTGTTTTCAGTCAGTTGCGGCTTTGATTATTTTAAAGCAGCAATTTTAACAACGTTGCGTCTGAAAACCCCTATTGTTTGAAAAAAAAAATACAGATTGTCAACCGAAGAGTATATGGAAGAGGAGTATTTACAGTTAATTCAAGCACAAAGTTATTCATCGAACTGTACAGAAAGTACAAGCCAAAGTTAGGCCACAGTATTCTTATTAAAAATAAAAAAAAATGTGGCTGCAAATTGCCAAAGAGTTGAAGGAGCAAGGCTATAACTTTAGCACAAGCCAAATTGAAAATAATTGGAAGACGCTCGACCGAAGTTTTAAAGCAAATTTAAAAAATAAGCAAACTGGCAGAGCTCGCTCGGCTACATCCCGAAATGAGCAATCCTCAAACCACAAAAACAGCATAAAATGCATATCTGATGAATACGCTCTAGTTGTGTCAAGATTTGCATACTCCGAGCATTTTTCAAATTCCTTCGACAGATACTGGAAAATTCCTCTTGAAACTCGGAAATGTGTTTGAAATTCTTTATCCGTGTAGGTTGGAATAGTTTTTGTCAAATAGTCCAACACACAATTTCTTTTTTCCATCGGGAAATCTAACAATTGCACCATTAAAAGTTCCTCTTCTTCATTGCCACTTGGATCAGTGGAGCTTTCAATAATTTCATCATCACTGTCGTCATCAATTAACTCACTAATAGTGAAATTTTCATTGTTATTCAATTTCATGTTAATATTTGATTTAAATAAATACGCTGAACAACTGCCAAATTGCTAAAGACCTGTTATCGGCTGTCACAGTCAGCTGTTGTTTGCTTCGTTTGCTCTAACTTACACCTTTTTTGTTCGATAGTAGTTCTACACTTTTTTACACTTAAAATTTTCAGGGCTGTATTTTTCGTGTTCTGTTCTGCACTGCACTACCCTACACTTTCAACTAACGAACAGACCTGATGATTTGATTTTGATTTGATTTTGTGAAAAACAGATTATTAGACCACGAGATTAAAATTAAAACTAATTCTATTGATACCTGTAAAAAGGTTATGAAAACAGTAACTTACAAAAGTGGAAAGAGTATTAGAAATGAAAAGTAAAGATATAATTACAAGAAAGGAAATGATAATAATGGACGTAAGCTGTTTAAGGGAAAAGATAGAACAAACATAAATTGTCACCATTGTGGGAAAGAGGGACATATTAAGAAGGACTGCTACAGTTATAAAAGATTAATAAATGAAAAAAATAAAGAAAATGAAAAGCAAGCACAAGTTGCAACAACCCAGCCCGGATTTGCATTTATGCTTAAACGCGCAAATAACGCAAATAAAAATCTAAACAATTCCAATGAGAATGTCAGCTTCATATTGGATTCCGGCGCCAGTGATCATGTTGTGAATGACGATAACCTTTTTATGGATTCTGTCCAGTTGGAGCATCCTATTCAAATTGCAGTGGCGAAGCAAGGGCAATATATATATGCAACGAAGCGTGGAATTGTGTGTCTACATAATAGTCGGCACATAACACTGGAAGATTTACTCTTTTGTCAAGATGTTCCTGAAAATTTAATTTCGGTTAAGCGACTACAAGAGGCTGGCATGACAGTCGAATTTAGTTCAAACGGACTAAAAATATCTAAAAATGGTTTATTTGTTGCTGAGAATACTGGTATTTATAATATACCTATTATTAAATTCACAGCGTATTCAATAAATATGCAAAACAAAAATCTAAATCAATTATGGCATGAGAGGCTAGGTCATATAAGTCGAGGAAAAGAGTTAGACATCAAAAGAAAACAATTCTTTAATGATAATAAGCTTCTAGATAAAGTCCAACCTGTTAATGAAATATGTGAAGCTTGTCTTAATGGAAAGCAAGCTCGATTACCTTTTGAGAAAGCTAAAAATAAAGATTACATAAAAAGAGCACTTTTTGTAATACATTCAGATGTTTGTGGCCCTATAACACCTACTTCAATTGATGACAAAAATTATTGTGTTATTTTTGTGGATCAATTTACACATTATTGTGTAACATGTTTAACGAAACATAAGTCTGATGTATTCAACATGTTTAGAGATTTCGTTACGAAAAGCGAAGCACATTTCAACCTAAAGGTTGTTGATTTATATATAGATAATGGTTGGGAATACTTGTCAACTGATATGCAAGAATTCTGTGTCCAGAGAGGTATTAGTTACCATTTAACTGTACCATATACACCGCTGTTAAATGGAGTTTCGGAAAGAATGATAAGAACACTCAGCAAAAAAGCGCGTGCTATGGTAAATGGTGCCAAACTAGATAAAAACTTCAGGGGTGAAGCTGTGTTGACAGCCACTTATCTAACAAACAGAACTCCAAGTAGAGCTCTTGGTAATTGCACTAAAACACCATAAGAGATGTGGCATGACAGAAAGCCAAATTTAAAACTTCTAAGAATATTTTGGTCAACAGTGTATGTTCATAATAAAATTAGAAAGAGGAAATTTGATGAAAAGTCATTTAAAACAATACTGGTTGGCTTTGAACCAAATGGTTTTAAACTATGGGTTTCAAATATACTTCTATATTCAAGTAGACTTCTTTTAATTAATCTTCCTTCCCTGTTGAACCGTAGAATTATGCATGGTGTAGTATTTATCACGAATCTAATTAATGGTGAAATCGACTCATCAGTTCTTCTAAGTCGAATAAAATTAAATGTTCCCATTAGATCCACACGTAACTTTTTACCCCTCAGCCTCGATCGATGCTCGAGCAACTATTTAATTCATGAACCATTTCGTGTATTATGTTCTGACTATAACAAGCTTCATTCTCTTGTCTCTCTAGAGACCTCGACTCCAGTACTAAAACGATCTATCCTTTTTGCCTTATCTAATCGTAACCACTAACCACTAACCTACCACTGGTCTGATTGGGTTTTTCTGGGTTTTTCCCAATCCACGCAACAAATATTGGGCCACTTATGTTCTTGTTGAAGTTCCCAGAGCTTTACCGTTAACTTTATTATTTTTTCAACCTTAATTTACTTTCAGAACTACATATAATTTTAAATTTTATTTTAAACTTAATTGTTTTTATTATAATTATTTTAAATTAATTTTATTATCATGTCAGCTGCTCATAGCTGACAATAAATAAATAAATAAATAATGAAAAATTTATTGTTGCAAGAGATGTAATAATAAACGAATCAAATATGGTATATTCTAGAGCTGTGGTTAAGGATTTAGAATTCCTGAATGAGAGTAAGGAATGTGATCAATCTAACTCTCGAATGATAGTAAGGGAAGTGAACATAAAGAAGTCCTGAATGAGAGTAAGGAAAATAATATATCGAATGAATTCAACTTTCTGAATGATAGTAAGGAAGATGATCAAACAAATGTTCTGAATGAAAGTAAGAATGGTGATCAAGTAGAAGTCCTGAATGACACTAAGGAAAAATATTGTGAAAATAGCTGGAATGAAAGTACGGAATCCAAACCAAAACAGCATAGTGAAACTATATCAAATAAAAGTAACGAAAGTCTCTTTAAAACTAATGAAAATGAACAGCCTTATGAAAGTGCGACTAGAAAGAGTAATAGATTGAGGAACTTGCCAAAAGATCTAGATAATTATGTGTTAAGTGCTTACACCATCTTCAGTGATATTCCCAGCTCCTTTGATGAAATACAGAGTAGAAGTGATAAGCATTCATGGGAAGAAGCTATCAGAATAGAATTAAATGCCAATGAATTTAATAACACCTTGTGTATTGTTAAAAGACCCGAAAACAAAAACATTGTTAACAGCAAATAGGTTTTTACTTTGAAAAATGATGAATTGGGAAACCCTGTAAAATATAAGGCTAGATTAGTTGCGCGTGGGTTTACGCAACAATATCAAATTGATTATGAAGAAACATTAGCACCAGTTGCCCGAATTTCAAGTTTTCGTTTCATAATATCAATATCAAATCAATATGGTTTTAAAGTATATCACATGGATGGTATGTTAAAGGAAGAAGTATACATGAAAATTCCTGAAGGAATATCATGCAGTAAAGATGACGTTTGTAAATTGAATAAAGCAATTTATGGGCTAAAGCAAGCAGCAAGATGCTGGTTCGAAGTGTTCGAGAAAAAACTTAAAGAATGGGGACTTGTAAATTCACCTGTTGACCACAGCATATATATTCTTGATAAAAACGACATCAAGAAAAATATATATGTACTACTACACATAGATGACTTGGTGATAGCAACAGCAGATATAGAGAGCATGAATTGTTTGAAAATGTATTTAACGAACAAATTCAGAATGACTGATATGGACCAAATAAAGTATTTTATTGGAATGATAATAGAGATTTGTAAATATAAAATATATTTGAGCCAATCTGCATATATAAAAAAGGTTTTAAGTAAGTTTAATATGGAGGATTGTAAAGCAGTTAGTACTCCGCTCCCAACTAAACTTAATTATGAATTGTTAAATTCAGATGAAATATATGATGCACCTTGTCGAAACTTAGTCGGTTGCCTAATGTACTTAATGTTATGTACGCGACTAGATATAACTACTGCAGTCAACATTTTAACTCGATGTACAACTAAAAATAATGCCGAATCATGGCAATGTTTAAAAAGGATTTTAAGATACCTTAAAGGAACCATTGATTTAAAATTAGTCTGCGAGAAAAGTACAAAATAATGAAAATATATTTACGGGATATGTTGACTCTGATTGGGGTGGAAATGAAAATGATAGAAAGAGTACAAGCGGGTTCATCTTTAAAATGTTCAACTCCAACTTAATCTGTTGGAATACAAAAAGGCAAAATTCACTAGCAGCTTCATCAACTGAAGCAGAATATATGGCTTTGTTCGAAGCTGTAAGAAAAGCCTTATGGTTAAAGTCCCTTTTAGAAAGCGTTAATATTAAACTTGAAAGACCTATAAAAATTTTCGAAGACAATCAAGGTTGCATTAGTATTGCTAGTAATCCCACATGTTATAGCAGATCTAAACACATTGAGATAAAATTTCATTTCTCCAGAGAACAGATAGAAAATAATAATGTTTCTATTGAGTATATACCCACAGAAAATCAACTTGCTGATATCCTTACAAAGCCGTTCCCTGCTGGAAGATTTATAACCCTAAGGAACCAGATGGGATTGATATAATTTTTTTAATATAAAGTTATGAAAACGAACTGATATTATCAGACTTAAATGAAATCTTATATTAATAGTTTAACGTTATTTAAATAATCAAAAACGAAGCTTTAATTAAATTAATGAAATAATAATTTTAAGTCAAAATAAGACATTTAATGGTAATCACTGTATATAATATATAGTAATTAAGAATGATCTGCTTGGGTTTTTCTGGGTTTTCCCCATATCTACACAGCGAATGCTGGATCATTATATTGTATTTTAACTCCCCAGAATGCACACCAGTACTCACTAAACTAGTTAATACTTTAATGTTAAATTTCTTAATGAATATGAATTTTGTAATGTTATTTTTGAGTGGGCGTGTTGGAATATGATACCAAAATTAACATAACTGAATATGAATACGGTCACACAGCCCTGCTCATGACTTGAGTTAATCTTATCGATAAATCGATCTCTTAACTTTACTTGATTCTCTCCGAGGCTGGTGTGTGCTTGTGCGAAAACATAAAATAAGATATAACAGTAATATAAAACCAAATAACACAAACGGACTTTTTATTTATTTATTTTATTTATTGCTATGAGCAGCTGACATGAAAATAAAATTTATTTAAAATAATTTTAATAAAAATATTTAAGTTTAAAATAAAATTTAAAATTATATGTAGTTCTGAAAGTAAATAAAGGTTGAAAAAATTATAAAGTTATCGTTAAAGCTCTGGAAAATTCAAAAAGAAAATAAGTGTCCCAAAATTTTTTTTTTTCAACAGGGAAGGAAGATTGATTAAAAGAAGTCTACTTGAATAAGGGGGTAGGTCTATTCCAGGAACCCAGTTAAAACATCTGAGCGCAAACAGAAGAAATTTCCTCTGAACAGACTCAATTCTATCCTGGAGAACCCCGTATTGTGGGGACCACAAACAAGATCCATACTCCAGGTTGGAACGTACTAGTGATGTATATAGCGTTTTAGTGGGTTAGGGATCATCAAACTCTTTTGACCACCGCTTTATGGCCTTATTGAACATCGACGATATGTGAGAATCAAATTTTAATTAGCTATCAAGAATGATGCCTAAATCTTTAATTTCAAAAACGCGGACAAGTGGTGAAGCATCAAGCACGTAGTGAGCAGTATGTGGGGTACCTCTACAAAAAGTCATGATTTTACATTTTGAACAATTTAAATTAAGTAAGTTATAACGGCACCAAGCCGAAATTGCACCCAAGTCCGACTGTAGTAAGTTACATAGAGAATCATCATTATAGGTGAAACATAGCTTTACAACATCAGCAAACATAAATACACGAGAATTAGTAATAACAGCAGGAAGATCGTTAATAAAGAGATTAAATAGTAATGGTCCTAGGTGACTCCCCTGAGGGACACCAGAGGTAACAAAAATAGATTTGGATACAGAAGATTTAAAAACAGTATTTTGTGTTCGGCCACACAAGTACTCAGAAAGCCACGACAGGAGTTTTGCTGGAAATCCAATAATATTTAATATTTGAAGCAACAAAGAATGACTAACAGAATCAAATGCCTTACTAAAATCTGTGTAAACGACGTCAGTTTCCATTTTGTCCTGAAACCCTTTGATATCAAGTGAAGTAAACTCAAGTAGGTTGGTGGTAGTAGATCTTCGCCTAACGAAACCGTGTTGATAAGGGGATAAAATTGAACAACATAAGTGCTGCAATTGAGAGCATATCATTTTCTCAAAGACTTTCGGAATGGCAGACAATTTAGATATACCCCTATAGCTTTTAACGTTAGACTTAGAA
Organism: Scaptomyza polygonia; assembly: GCA_035044585.1. Classification (NCBI taxonomy): domain Eukaryota; kingdom Metazoa; phylum Arthropoda; class Insecta; order Diptera; family Drosophilidae; genus Scaptomyza; species Scaptomyza polygonia. The sequence goes on from JAWNNU010002144.1 coordinate 25,102, forward strand.
GAATTTTTATGAAGTGGAATAATAAAAGATTCCTTCCATATACCAGGAAACACAGCTGAGTCAACCGATAAGTTAAATAATTTATGTAAAGGTTTACAAAGTGAATCCGCACAATATCTAAGTATACAACCAGGCACTCCATCTGGACCAGGCAAGAAGCCAGGTTTGATAGAGTTTAGGTCACTTAGCAGCGTACACTCAGTTATAACTGGGACATATATACAATTTGAGGTTTGCACTTGAAAAGGATAGGAATTATTGCGACTATACAAGCTCGATGAGTATACTAATTGAAAATACTCCGCAAATAGATCAGCCACTGCTTGATCGGAACTTGCTTTTGTATTATCAAGGTAAACCGAGGATGGCAAGCATGAAGATTTACGTTTAGGGTTTACAAATTTATAAAACTGTTTCGGATCGCGGGAAAAGTTTAATCTGCAACGATTGAGATAATTGGTATAACAAAAAGTGTTTACAGAAATAAAACAAAACAAAATAGTATAAATTACAATAGTATCTAATAAACTTCCTGTGCTTCTTCAGTTAGCTCTCTATTAGGTAGCACTGATATCATATTAAGTCCTTCCATGAGCCAAAATCCTTTTACCGTGGTGGTTAGTTTTTTCTGAGGATACAATTCAGTCAAACGTTAAGCTGTTTTAGATGCAGTTATAACAATAAGCAGTTTATAACATTAAGGATAACAGCCAACCTTTTAATGATCCCATGAATTACACCTGTTATCAAAGATGTAATTTTATCATTTTCAAAAAACCTCCTCGAAGTATTTCCATCATTCGTATTCCCGTATCCGTGCTTTGGGCAGTCAACTTTTAATCATAGCTTCTGAGAAAATTCAGCTTGTATAGCTACCTTTCTACTCTGTATATCTGCATGAGGTGTATTATCCATTTGTGTTTCTCCTGGCCGAGGAAGCGTAAACGGGAGCTTCAGAATAAATTCCATTCACTTTATTCTGCAATGCAATAAACTGTGAAAGTCTTTTTGAGTTTTTTTTACAAATGGGACACCTCAAAAATGCGGAGTTGTTTTTTATTTCCGGGAAGAACGTTGACGTAACGTTTTTTTTTTCAGGAGCTACGGTAAATATCGTATTCTCCTTAGTCAATCCCAAGTCCATGAATAGGGAAAACGATTCTTTATAAGTATATTAAGTTTCCACAGAGTTTGACGGCGTTGGAATACTTTCCCTAATTCTATTCAGCCGTAAAGAACTGGCGATCTGCACAGCTTTCGTAATTGTTGCTTTTGTCCTCTCTTGTTCCTTCACATATTTGGCTGATAGTGCTTCCGACAGATGCTATCCGTAGCATCCTCAAGCCTACGGTTCCTAATAAGAATTAATATTGAAAAAAACTATTCAATCGGAAGATTTCTTCTAGTGCTTCCTCGTATGAAGCTATGAAATAACTGTCGTCATCAAGTGAAATATTTAGCACTATAAACCATATTTTTGAGGTAGGTAAGCAAGTAAAATTGGTATAACCATTTTCCAATTAGTTAGGTACAAGAAACAAAATTAACTTCAACGAGGAAATAAAAAAAATTAAATAACCTGTAGTTCCGCAATTTTCCATCAACTACAATTATTTTACCTGCCTCCTCAGGCCCTTTCCATGCAGGTTATTAGAAAATTAACAGTTCTTAAGGGGATAAATATAGACAGTTAGTACTTATAATACAACATACAACCCCTAGTTTTTTGGCTTACGTTTCCAAAATGCAGATTTTCGCAGATTTAGACTAAATACATATGAAAGGTATTAATTATACCTATCAGATGCATGTGGTCCCGCGTTGACTCGTTGACGCGTTAACCTATAATTATTGACCGATTTAAGAAATCTTTTGAATCCATAATCGTTGAAGTATTCTATATCAAGAAGCGTGATCATGAAAAAGTCTATTTTCTGTACGATTTTCGGTCAGAGGCCGCACAGATACAGATTTTAGTAAGGCATTTGATTCTGTTAGATATTTTTTGTGTCTTCAAAAATTATATGTTATTGGATTTTCAAAATAACTCTTGTCTTGAAGTAGTAGTTTTTGAATCATCTTTATCCAAATATATTTTTGTTACTTTAAGTGATTCTCAGTGGAGTCACCTAGGACCACTGCTATTTAATCTCTTTATTAACGATTTTCCAGATTTATTACTAACTTTCGTGTTTATATGTTTGCTGATGATGTACAACAATGTTTCACCTAAAATTATGATTCTCTATGTAACTTACTGCAGGTGGACTTGGGTGCAATGTCGGTGTAGTGCCGTTATAGCTAACTAAATTAAAATTGTTCAAAATATAAAGTCATGTCTTTTTGAAGAAGTACCCCTCATACTGCTCACTACGTGCTTGATGCTTCACCACTTGTCCGCGTTTTTGAAATTAAAGATTAAGACATCACTCTTGATAGCAAATTAAAATTTGATTCTCACATATCGTCGATGGTCAATAAGGCCATAAATGTTCTTGTCTTGATCAAGCGGTGGTCAAAAGAGTTTAATGATCCCTACACCACCAAAACGCTATACTTATACATCTGTAATACCTACATTCTGGAGTATGGATACGGGATTCACCAGGATAGAATTGAATCTAAGCAGAAGAAATTGCATCTGTTTGCGCTTAGAAGTTTAAACTAGGTTCCTGGGAAAGACCTACCCCGAATTCAAGTAGACTTATTTTAATTAATCTTCCTTCCCTTTTGAACCGAAGTATTATGCATAGTGTATTATTTAGCACTTATCTACTTAACTTAAAATCGACTCATCAGTTCTATTAAATCGAATAAAATTAAATGTTTCAATTAGATCTATCCGAAGTTTTATACCGCTTAGCCCAGTACTAAAACAGTCGATTCTTTTTTCTTTATATAATCGTAACAACTAATCACTAGCAACAAAAATTCATGTAAATGAGCGTTCAAATGCCGAAATTCTGAAATAGAGTTGGAACGTGGTTTCACAGCTACCATGCTCTTAGAGAGAATATCGTAGGCTAGTTTTGCTAGAGTCGTGAGTCGTGAGCATATCGAAAGTCATTCCACTTGCTGGTTTCGCTGAGACATGAGCTGCCGTAGCATAGCCAACCCAGCATCGTAGCCAAAATGTAAGCTTAACTACAACAACCATAAGTACTTTTTACTATTTTTTGTTGCTTTTTGGCAACGCTGCAACCCAACCATACTGTATGTACGGTGTGTTCATTTTCTTTGTATACCTGGTTGTTTATCGCAGCAAAGCACTAGTGCGTATACCTAAATTACATATACATAAACATATATATTTGTATGTGCAAATTTGCGTTTGTTATGTTTGCAGTTTTGGTGGACTTGGGCTTTGAAATGATTTTTGATATTTCAATTCGACTAGGTATCATAAGCAAATGTGTGTGTCCCTTTCTGTATATGTGTGTGCATTGTCATTCATTGACCTGCTGTGATAATTATTAATGCGGACAACTTTAATATATGGGACAAGTATCAAAAGGTCACAAAATACGAAAAAAAGGCAGGCTTTATTTGAAGAAAAAAACCCAGCCTTGTGGCAAACACTTGTCCCTCCCAACTCTTCTTCTGCCCTTATTAATGCGCTTGGGTAAAAACAAATACAAAATTTCGAAGGCAGTCAAATATCAGTTCTGCTGCTGCTGACCCGCCGCACAGTGGCGTTGCAAAAATCAAAAAAAGTTTTTGCCCTAACAAAACATTGAATGAACCTATTTTATAGGAAATTCGTTAACGAATTCAAATTTTAATTCTATCTATATATAGCCCTTCAAAGTTGGCTGATTTTTAGTGTTAAAAAAAAATCGGAATTTAAGGTAATTTAGTCGGCTTTTAGATAAAATATCTCAAAAACGAGGACACAGATCGTAGTTATTTTTAATTTTATCGATAGTTCTACTAAAAAATTAATCACCAAATTTTATTGTTTGCTCTGCGCCAGGTAAATCGATATTTATCAACTATCCATTTTTTCACTATTTTTAAACTTTGATGGAAAATATAATATCTATAAAATTCTATATATTATGTGCCTGCCGTTGCCCCGTTTTTTTTAAGAGGTAAAATAGTTTAAAAAGACATAGTCCCAAAAATGTGCTGAATGCATTTCTGGGATCATTTGTCAAATCCCAAATTCAGGTGCAGTTACAGGATATACAAATAAAATAACAGGTACGCACCAAATATAGACATTGCGTTGTAGTCTTACATCCCATACATGTAGACAAAAATTGTATTTGGATAAGTGCGCACAAATTCAATTGCATAAATTTACCTAAGCCCTAATGAATACAGGTAATACTTAAATATTGGAGGCATAGCCCTTTTCATAAAGTGCAAACCGTATCTTTCAGGTAATATATTTTAGACTAAATATAGAAAAACAAGCATAATCCCTGGATTAGTCTATGACTGAAAGTTGGCGAGACAAGTACTTCATTACACTTCAACCATGTTGAACAACCATAAGTTGTTTGACCTGTTTATCAACTCAACCACACCAAAAAATTTCACGGAAGCTGCCTTCGAATAACTTGATAGTTTATAAGGCAATATACAGAGAAGCGAAAATATAACAAATAAACTTTACATTACATATGCAAATTTAAAATCGAGATGGATAAAAGCAAACAGATCGACTGAGAGGTTCAACTCCAAAAATCATGACGGGCTTTATGATGATACCATCCTGGATACGTTGACAGAAGATGAACCTACCATATCAAACGGAAATGTCAAAGGAAGACCATTTAAAAGAATGGAGGAATGTTCAAATTTTACAAGAAAGAGGGATCTGGCTAAATTAACTAATGATTTAACCACGGAACTTTTATCGGTCGCAAATTACAGAAGCAGTTGCTAATGCAACCCCAATGCGACTAAGAAGAATGAAGGAAAGCATTCCCAAGCCCCCAAACACACACCTTAAGAAGTATGGTTCCGAAGAAGCATTGGCTTTGTTTATGGACTTAGGGCTTTCTAAAGAGAAATATGAGATACTGCGGACATCTTTGAGGCAACATGGAGCTTATATATTACCAGCTTGCAAGCATACAAGTCTCTGCGAAAGCCAATATACAAGATCTAATGGACCATACAACAAAACGGCAAACGGAGAGTCTGGCTAAAGATTTGGTTAAAGCTCTTCCTAAGAAACTGACATTGATCAGTAAATAGGGCTGCGATGAATCATCCGGACAAAGCGTTTTTTAGCAAAGAATATCTTCCGAAGACGCTACCATATCAGACGGAAAGATGTTTATGGGACCTGTTGTTCCATTGCGGCTTAAATCTGATAATTCCTTGCACTGGAAAAATCAACGACCGTCATCCGTACATTATTGCCGACCAATAATAAGGGACACAGTAAAGGACATTCAAGAACAAACAAACAACATTAAGCCAGCAAAGCACAAAATTGGAGAAAGAAAATACATTGAATGTAGTTACGAGTTCCACCTGACCATGGTTCTACAGATGAAGAGAATTATGAATTTGGGATCTCTCCATTGCACGCAAAAATAAGATGTATGGAATTCTTGCTAAAATGCGCGTATTCGCTTCCACAAGAGGAGGATCACTTTGATGATAACACATCACATAAAGATAAGGAAAAGATCAGAAAGAATCGAATACAAGGTGCGTTTTTCAAAAAAGTTGGACTTAAAGTAGACTGCTCCAAGTACAGATACGGAAACTCAAGAAAAGACTTAGAAAATAATTATAGTTAAGATATGATTAGCCTTTTCGATCTGGTGTAGATTGTGAGCAAATTTTTAAAAAAATTAAAAAAAAAAATTTTATTTATAATTGTAGTAGGCGGAATACCCTTAATCTGTTAAATGCAACACTGCATGCTGCTGTAACATTACTTTAACATTAAGCAAGACATGTGAGATTAGTTGGTATTTGGCATTTAAGACAAACGGTTGGTGCGGCAATAGATACGCCAGCCTGAATAAAGAACTTAAGATAACGGCATTCTACAAATCAGAAGTGGGATTAAACTTTTCGCCATGGCGGATATTAACATAAACGATTTCAAAAAAATATAACTATGGATGGCAGAGGTAGCGGTAGCGAGTTTGAGACTGAGATCGGTGGCGCCGGTTGCAGCAACATTGGACAGAGCAGCGCCGGCATCGCGAAATGCAGTATACCAACTCGACAGGATAGAGAGAGCGAACTTTTGCAAATAATTCAACAACTACAAGCTGAAACAAGTAAGAAGGCTCTAGTCGAGATACCCTGAACCCAGTTGCAGTCCTTGCATTGTAACGACGTAATTTCGTTGGCCGGGGTCGGCGTCTCAGTCACGTCCGGGGTCTGTACAGATTATTTGTAACATTGCTGGGACACTGGCGGAGCTGGACCGGAGCGTACCTAGGGGCCGGGCCACCAGGGGAAAGCATGGGTAGAATAGAGAAGGCGGGGTGCACGAGTACAGTGCCCGCACGGCCGGTTCTTTGGGAGACCCGCAAAGGAATAGATCGGCTAACCCAGAGTAATACTCGGAGAGTTAACCAATTATTCCCGGAAGGGCTCCTCACAACCGGCCAGGGCATCGAGCGAAGTTTGTTGGGTACGGGAGGGGGAAAAGGGTAACCAGCTCGGCGGCCAAGCTGAGGGTAAGACCCGGAAGACTGCGCGTCGGTCGGCCAACCCCATGCGCCCCTCGCACCCCACACAACTGCAACGCCAGGACACTACTCACTTGTCGCTACACGTGGAACCTACCCAAGAGGCGAGCGTCGCAGAATCCAGAGTAAAACTCGGAAGATTCGCTAGCATACCCCTCAGGTCTGCTCCACGTGGGCTTTATGGTGAGGCGCCCCGAAACACTGGCTCAATGCCGACCCGCTGAAAAAGTGTAGAAGGGGGGGGGGGGGATGAGAAGTACGAAAAAGACACAAATTCGCTCTACATTTTAATTCTTTATTATATCTTTGCTTTGCGAATAAAACATTTAACACAACACTGAGGATATATTACCCTAGGGCCACAACAAATCCCGGTGAGGCTGCCTGAGCAACCATTTGGCCCATCGAATATGGCCGTCACTTAACCCCGATCGATCACCGCGTAGGTGTGTACTAGTGCTGGCAGGTGTGTGTCGGTTTGGGTGGGTGCCTGCGTGTGTGTAGGTTTGTGCGTGCCGGTGCGGGTGTGTGCCTGTGTATGCCAAGAGTGTGTTTTTTTTTTTATATTCTTTATTAAACTATATAACAATAACTAAAAACTAACTGAGTATATATATAGGAGCAAAAGCAGTATGCGGTATGTCCGTTAGGAATTGCTTCGCACACTACAGTCGCCACCTACATTGGAGTGATCCTCCTTAATCGCTCCACTCGCCTCTGCTCCTTCATCACCTCAGCTGCATATGCACTGACCGCATCCCACTTCGCCGAAGACACGAGCATACTTAGGACTAGGTTGTCCACCGTGATGGGACCACCCATAGCGCGCTCAAGCGTGGCTCGTTGGATTGCGAACCGCCCGCAGGTGAACAGCACGTGGTGTGCGTCCTCTTGCAAGCCTCGTCCGTACCATGAGCATTCGTCGCTTTGCTCGTGGCCAAACCGCTTCAAGTAGCTCCGGAAGCACCCATGTCCGGATAGCAGCTGGGTCAGGTAAAAGTTGACTTCACCATGCCCACGGTTGAGCCATGGTGTGAGCCGTGGGATCAAGGCAAACGTCCAACGCCCCTTCTCTGCACAGTTCCAGCGTGCTTGCCACCTCTCCATAGTGCTGGTTCTTGCTGCCTGTCGGCTCCTGCGCGCTGTAGTAGCGGCTGTGCGGTTTGCCAACTCTCCCGACTCGATGGCAAGCTCCTCGATGGGTACCATGCCTGCGATAACCAGGGCGGCCTCATCGGAAATCGTCCTGAATGCACAGCATACTCTAATAGCGCAAAGGCGGTAGGTTGCGCCCGTGCCTCGGCAGTAGCTTTGAACCTGTACGGCTCTCCACCAGATCGGCGCAGCGTACAAAACAAATGCCCGGACTACGCTCATTAATAGGCGGCGGCGTATCTGCTTGGGCCCACGAGTATTGAACATTATGCGCGACAGTCCGCGACATACTCCGGCTGCCAAGGTGCTCCTTGAACGACAATCTCGTATCCAGCATAACGCCGAGATATTTGATTGCCCGTTTGGACAGAATCGTGGTCTGGCCTACTACTATTCTTGCTGTTTCCACCAACTTGCGGCTACTTACAAGCACAGCCTCCGTCTTGTGCGCAGCCAGCTCCAATCCCGCCTGGTTAAGCCATTCCTGCACGTGGGCAATGCATGTATTGCACGCGGCTTCAGCACACTCCAATTTCTTACGCACCACGAAGATAGCAACATCGTCTGCAAAACCAACTATATGAGCCTCATCCGGCAGATTTAGCCGTAAGACACCATCGTACATAATGTTCCACAGCAGTGGCCCAAGAATGGATCCCTGTGGAACTCCTGCAGAAACATTGTGCGCTTTGATGCCTTCGGTGGTCCGGTAATGCAGCACCCGTCCGTCAAAGTAGCTCCTAACTGTGTCCCGCAGATATGAGGGGACCTGCAGTTCCTCCAGGGCGTTGAGGATGACGTCCCAGTTGGCGGAGTTAAAAGCATTTTTTATGTCCAGCGTGACAATGAGGCAGTACTCTTTCGCTCCTCCTGCCCATCTGGTGCCTTGGTAGCACTGGTTGCTAGCTCGACCACCATGCTTAGGGCGTCGATGGTTGACCTCGCTTTGCGAAACCCAAACTGGTAAGGGGATAGCCCGCCAGCTATGTCTATCGCATTGCTAAGCCTTGCCGCCAGCAGCTTTTCAAAAGCTTTCCCAATGTTATTCAACAGACAGATTGGTCTGTATGATGAAGGGTCCCCTGGCGGTTTATCTGGCTTCGGCAAAAGCAACAGATTTTGCACTTTCCAGACCTGCGGAAAGGTCCTTTCATGTAGACAGGCATTGAATAGTGCGGCAAATTGCTCGGCTTGTTGTGCCATAGCCAGCTTCAGCGCTTGGTTCGGGATACCATCTGGACCCGGTGATTTATTCGCCACGATACCTTTGGCTACCCCAATTACCTCCTCCGGTGTGATGGCCGCTAGTAAGGTGTCGTTGTGATTTTGTGGTGCCGCTGCTTGACAGACCTGCGATCTCCCGTGTGGAAACAGGCACTCCACTATGGCCCGCATCCTGTCTGGCTCCATGGAAGGGAGGTGATGATGCCCAGCATATACGCGCTTGACCACCGTTTTGTAGGCTTTCCCCCAGGGATCCTGTTCAGCAGAGTCGCACAACTGCATGTAGCATTCCCGCTTGCTCGCCTTAATCGCCTTCTTAAGCATACCTCTCGCTCGCCTGTATTCATCCCGTCTTGTTGCAAAATGGGGTATGTTGACTGCGCGTTGGGATAGCCTTCTGGCCCTAATGCAGGCGTGGCGAGCCATGTCAATTTCCGCGTTCCACCAATACGTGGGAACGTGGGGACGTTTGTACGGACGACGTAGTGCCATGCTGTTGTCGCACGCCGAGGAAATTTGCGCAGCCATTTGAGCTGCACGAGAATCAGCAGAGCCCGATGTAGAGAGCTGCGCGATTTCTCTGGAGAACACCGCAGCGTCAAATGTGTCCTGGCGGTAGCATTTCGCGTTCGGCGCGCTATGCACAAAACGCTCTTGCTGGCCCGCAAATGTGCACATAATGGCGTTGTGGTCGCTGGCTGTGTAAATTTCGCTGATCATCCACTGAGCTGTGGTGAAAAGGGAGGGACTGACAAACGTGAGGTCAATCACTGAGCCAGCCCCAGCTCTTGAAAAGGTGTTACCGTTGCCGCTGTTCAGAAGCGCCAGATCCAGTGCAGCAAATGTCTCCAAGAGCACCCTGCCTCTGGTGTTTGTTGAAACGCTGCCCCACTCCAGTGCCCATGCATTGAAGTCGCCCGCTAGAATGATTCTGCTGTGACCCCTGGCGTCGTCAACAAGCTGTTCCAGGATAGCGGAGAAAGCAGAGAGTGGCAAGCTGGGCGCAAGATAACAGCTATAGATGCACAAGCTGCCTAGTCTCGCTCTCACAAAACCTTCGAACTGTTGCACATCGGTAAGCTGTTGAGCTGCACCACTCACCCACAGCGCGTCCTTTTTACTGGTGTCCGATGCCCAGATGCCAGATGGAGCAATCGGCACGCGGTGCGGCTCGCTTAGTATGCATAGGTTAATGCCATGCTCCTTTGTTGTCTGCTCCAGAATTGAGCAGCCATGCAGTGGTTAAGGTTTAACTGCAGAAACTTTAACATCTCATCCGTTCGACAGCTACTTTGTAGGCAGGACAGCTAAAGCTGCCCGTGGTATGACCAAGTTCTGCCAAGAGTGTGTGCCGAAATGTGTGTGCCGTTGGGGGTGCGTGCCGCATGTGTGTATGCCAAGAGTGTGTGCCGAAATGTGTGTGCCGTTGGAGGCGCGTGCCGTGTGTGTGTATGCCTATGAGTGTGTGTGCCAAAAGTGTGTGCCAAAAAGTGTGTGTTAGAGTGTGTCCGTGTGTGTATGTGCCAGTGTGTATGTGTTCCAGAGTGTGTATCCAAATATTTTGTATGCCTGAAAAATATGCGTGTGTCAAGGGTGTGTGTCCAAGCGTGCGTATCTGTGTATGCCAAGAGTGTGTGCCGAAATGTTTGTGCCGTTGGGGGTGCGTGCCGTGTGTGTGTATGCCAAGAGTGTGTGCCGAAATGTGTGTGCCGTTGGGGGTGCGTGCCGCATGTGTGTATGCCTATGAGTGTGTGTGTCCAGAGTGTGTGCCAAAAGTGTGTGCCAAAAGTGTGTGCCGAAAAGTGTGTGCCGTTGGGGTGCGTGCCGTGTGTGTGTATGCCTATGAGTGTGTGTGCCAAAATGTGTGTGCCGTTGGGGTGCGTGCCGCATGTGTGTATGCCTATGAGTGTGTGTGTCCAGAGTGTGTGCCAAAAGTGTGTGCCGAAATGTGTGTGCCGTTGGGGGTGCGTGCCGTGTGTGTGTATGCCAAGAGTGTGTGCCGAAATGTGTGTGCCGTTGGGGGTGCGTGCCGCATGTGTGTATGCCTATGAGTGTGTGTGTCCAGAGTGTGTGCCAAAAGTGTGTGCCAAAAGGTGTGTGTTCAGTGCGCTAAAAATATGTGTGTGCGCCTACTTTTTGTATCCACTGTCACTGCACTTGCTCAATAGTGTGCCGTCACCAGCTGTCCCAGTTTTCCGCTGTTGTTGTTGCACGCTGTGGTTGTAGTTGCTGTCGCTGTTGTTCTCCTCACCACTGCGGCTGCGTGCTGGACGCGTTGGTGTTGCTATTGTTGCACACTGCTGTGCTTGCTGCTCGCTGTGGCCCACTGCTGTTGTTGTTGTTTCTGCTGCTGCTGCCCACTGCAGTCGCTGCGCACTGAGCCAGTTGTTGTTGTTGTTGTTGTAGCTGTGGTTGCTGCTGCCTACTGTGGTCTCCTGCTCGCGGGTATTTTTCACTGCGTCTCGGTTTCTAAGTCCGCGCAAAACTGATTTTGCTAAATCATTCCCTTCTGCCGGCCAGCTTGTATGCTTCTTCTTTCTATTATCCGGCTTTTATCCGCCTAGGGCGAGCTTTTGTGTTTGCGCGCGCATAACGACCAGCTTTTGCTCATTCGTGCGTCGATCGGGAGCAAAGCTTTTGCGCTTGCACGCAAAAGCAGCCAGCTCCCGAGAGTGAGCTGCGCACTGTGCCGGTTGTTGTTACTTGAAATGTGATATGTGACGTCACGGACGAAACATAACAGATGTGTGGTAGTTTTGCTACATCACAGCATCCTAAAAGTATGCTTCAAATAATTATCACTTTAAAAAAAACTCATAGCTGACTTAACTTTACGATATCTCTGGTGTTTCTTAACAGATTTGGATGAAATTTTGAGAATAGGTCTATCGTTACCCATTACACCAACCCCCATTTTTACATTTTCCAAATTCGATAGTGTTTTGTTATCGATTCCATGTGTATATCGAAAACCAGAGTAGTTATCGATAATTTGAAGCAAACTTGTTTTGCTCATGATATAGGAGAACTTATATTCAAAATCTGAAGTCTCTAGCTCTTGTAGTCTCTGAGATCTACGCGTTCATACAGACGGACAGACGGACGGACAGACGGACGGACAGACGGACATGGCCATATCAACTCGGCTATTGATACTGATCAAGAATATATATACTTTATGGGGTCGGAGATGCTTCCTTCTGCCTGTTACATACTTTTGCACAAAACCATTATACCCTGATTTACCCATTTTATGGGTTCAGGGTATAAAAAAAGCGAACGAAAAAATCATTGGCGAGTGGCGGCAAATGCAGCAAAATCGCGAGACCGGCATCGAGGTTAGCGGCATAAGCTGTAGCGTTAATGGCAACGCCGTTGAGTTAGAAAATGGCAACGCTAATAGCGAAGATGGCAGCGGAGGAATGAGTGCAGATCTTACAGACCGGTAGAGAGCGCTGGCAACATAGCAGCGTTTACAGTGTTACCAGTCGTGCAACTAATGGCAACGCGGTAGACACAGCTGATGTCGATCGTTTTTGCGCAAATGCAGTCGTGGAACAGCCGAGAATTCAAGAATGCAAATTTTCAGCCAAATTGTTGGCGTTAGCAAAAGAAGCTACAGTAGACTTCAACGGGGGCACAATCCAAAATTGGATTATTCAAGTAAAAAATATTGGGCAGATATATAATATGGACGAAGTGAGCCTGCGCATGCTTCTGATCGCAAAATTAAAGGGAGATGCACATCGCTGGGTACAGTCGAATCCGACGCGCATGTTGGAAACATTTAATAGCTTGTGCGAGCAGCTTGTCATGGCTTATGGAAGCAAAGTTACAAAATCGGACATGAGGCGAAAATATCAGGAGCGGACTTGGCGATTAGATGAAACATTCATCGCATATTATTAGGAGAAAATATTGTTAGCGCAAGATATCAAAGTTGATATCGAAGAATTGCTGGAACAATTTTTTGAAGGGATACCGGAGAAAAATATGCGTGACCAAGCACGTATCCAGTGTTTCTCCAGTCCAGAAAAACTTTTGAAGGCGTTTGCAAATATAAGTCTGCAGGAGAAAGAGCCGGTAAAGGAGGACACGAGTTTGGTGGTGATGCGACGAGTTGTCAATGATATGGTGCGATGCTACAACTGCAACGGAATAGGCCATATAGCACAGGAGTGCAGAAAGCCAAAGCGAGATGCTGGATCGTGTTATAAATGCGGAAAAATTGAGCATTATATTGCACAATGCTCACAACACAGCGGAGATATGCCAAATAAGTTTGTAAGGTGTTTTAAAATATTTTTTAATGAATATCCTAAATTGTTTTTTGTTACAGAATGCCTCATAGACTCTGGTAGCGCGGTTTCATTAGTAAAAATTTCGTTTGTTCCTAAAAATATTACAATTTATCCAGTACTAAAATCTTATTATGGACTGAATAGAAGCCAACTTAAAGTGTATGGAAAAATTTTTTGTTTTGTTTTAAAAAATTCAATAAAAGCTAATTTTGAGTTAATCGTAGTTGCGGAAGAGTCTATGAGTCATGATGTCTTATTTGGGAGAGACTTTATGAATGCATGTGGTTTGGACATTAATACATCTGTTCTTGATTCGGTTTTGACAAAAAATACTAAGTGTAAAAGTATCGAAAAAGTGTTAAGGAAAAACAATAATAAGAAGGACGATGGTGTTATGGATAAAATGTTAGACAGAGAGTTAGTTAATGATCGTGTGTTATGTAAGGACGATGGTGTTATGGATAAAATGTTAGACAGGGAGTTAATTAATGATCATGTGTTATGTAAGGATGATGGTGTTATGAATCAAAGTTTAGAAATGGATCTAGTTATGGATAAGAAATTAGTTGAGAACGCTGGTGTTATGAATAGATGTTTAGAAAACAATTTAGTTATGTGTAGCGCGATAAAAGAGGATGCCGCTGACTTAGAAGAAAGGTTTGATAAAGATATGTTATGTATAAATATGGTAGATGAAGGATTCGAATATAGTTGTGGGAAACATGTAGACTATCAAACAAGAATGAGGTTTGATAAAATGTTTGAAAGGATGTATTTAAAAGCAGGAAGACCAAATGAACCATTAAAAAAATGCAAAATGAAGTTAAGTTTGGAAAACTCAAAAGCGTTTAGTTGTTCACCTAGGAGACTCTTTTATACCGAGAAAGAAAAATTACAGAAATTATTAGACGAATATGTAGAAGGAGGAATTATACGGCCCAGTTTTGGTAAAGAAGAAAACTGGGGATTTGCGATTATGAATTGATTACAGAAAATTGAACTTTGCCGTTGATAGATGATTTGTTAGACAAGTTGGTGAATAAAACTGTGTTTTCGAAACTTGATCTTAAGAATGGATATTTTCACGTGAGAGTAAATGAGGAATCTATTAAGTACACATCATTCGTCACGCCTTTGGGGCAATTTGAGTTTATGAGAATGCCAATGGGGTTAAACAATTCACCAGCAGTCTTTCAAAGGTTTGTTAATAGAATATTTTCAGATTTGATTAGGGAAGATAAGGTTATAGTTTACATGGATGACATAATGGTGGCAAATGAAAATATGGAGGAACATTTAAATACATTGAAGGAAGTGTTTGTTAGACTAGTTCAAAATAAGTTGGAGTTACGTTTAGATAAGTGTGAGCTTATGCAAGAGAGTGTTAAATATTTAGGATTTCTTATTACAAATGAAGGTATTATAGAAGATAATAAAGGTTTAGAAGCATTAAAAAATTTTCCAATACCGGACAAAACACAAACAGTGCAAAGATTTATAGGCTTGTGTTCATATTTTAGAAGGTTTATAAAAGATTTTTCGATCTTAGCTAAACCGTTATATGATCTGTTGAAGAAAGATAAACTATTTGTATTTGGAGAAAAAGAGTTAGAGTGTTTTAATATTTTAAAGGAAAAACTTATGCTGGCACCAGTTATAGCGATTTATGATCACAGGGACTAAGTTGAATTGCATTGCGATGCTAGTGCAATTGGTTTCGGTGCAGTACTGATGCAGAAGAAAAAGGATGGCAAGCTGCATCTTATATTTTATTTTTCAAAAAGGACGACTGAGTCCGAGTCAAAATATCACAGTTTTGAGCTGGTAGCATTAGCGATAATATATGCCTTACGCAAATTTAGGATTTATTTACAAGGAAGAAAGTTTAAGATTATGACTGATTGCAATTCTTTAGCTCTAACGCTTAACAAGATCGATTTAAATCCCAGAATAGCTCGATGGGCATTGGAATTGCAAGAATTTGAGTATGAGTTAATTCATAGATCTGGTGATAGAATGAAACACGTAGATGCTTTAAGCCGGAGCACCAACGTAATGGTAATTGAGACAAACAGTTTTGAGGATAATTTAGTCATTTGTCAGTCAAAGGATTCAAAAATAAAGAATGTTAAGAACATGTTGGAAGAAAGAGACCACAAGTTGTTTGATATAAGGTATGGAATTGTGTATAGAAAAACAAGGGCGTACAGGCTACTATTTTATGTACCGGAGGACATGGAAGGACAGTTGATGTACAAATATCACAACGAGTTGGGGCATATAGGGAGAGATAAAATTGTTGATAGTATTGCAAAGAGTTATTGGTTTGCTAATATGAAGGAGAAATGTAATAGTCACATTGAAAGTTGTTCGAAGTGTGTAGCTTTTTCACCAAAGTCAGGAAAAAAAGAGGGATTTTTGAATAGTATACCTAAAGGTGTTAGGCCATTCGATTTAATACACATTGATCACTATGGACCAGTAGCGGCAGGTAGAGCAAATAAGCATATTTTGCTGATGGTGGATGGGTTTACGAAGTTTGTGAGGTTGTATACAACAAAGACTACATCGACAAAGGAAGTTGTAAAAGCATTTCAGGAAATAGGACGTTAGGACCGATGACTGCGAAATTAATGGAGGTAGAGAAAGTTCTTCATTGGGATTCTACGATACAGCAAGTTGAATATGCAATAAACAACACAATTCATCGGGGCATAAGGCAGAGCCCGAGTATAATGTTGTTTGGAGTACAGTAAAAGGGTGAAATTGTGGACGAATTGAGGGAAAGATTAGAAGAGGAGGATAACACAAGTAAAAGTATAAATTTAGAAGAGATTAGAAAGGAAGCGGAAGAGAATCAGAAGAGAGCATAGTGTGATAATCAAAAATATTTTGATAAGAGTAAGAAGAAACCAAGCGAATATAAAGTAGGTGATTTAATCATGGTTAAGAATTTTGATAGTACGGTTGGAATATCCAAAAAGTTAATACCAAGAAATAAGGGGCCGTACGTCATAGATAAAGTTTTAAGAAATGATAGATTTTTAATAAAGGATGTGGAAGGTTTTCAAATTGGTCGCAATCCGGATCAGGGTGTGTGGAGTGTCCAAAACATAAGGCATTGGGTTAAAAGAAAAAGGTAATGAAATTTGTTAATAGAGATAATATGTAAGTGTTATATATAACAAGTCTTATTTATAAACATACTGATTTAAGTTAATTCAATAATTGGAAACTATAAATAAGAGTAAAGAAATATTGTAATTTTTAAGGATCAGGAGATCCAGTGGTCAGGATTGGCCGAGCTGTAGTAGGCGGAATACCCTTAAACTGTTAAATGCAACACTGCATGCTGCTGTAACATTACTTTTACATTAAGCAAGACATGTGAGATTAGTTGATATTTGGCATTTAAGACAAACGGTTGGTGCGTCAATAGATACGCCAGCCTGAATAAAGAACATAAGATAACAGCATTCTACATAATATTTGTAACAATAGTTGTTGAGCTATTGAGATTTTTCAATAGCTATCGAATTTCCAAACTGTCAGTTAATAAATATAAATGCAGCGAGATTTGCATTAAATATAATAAGGTTTATTTGCCTTCGTGGCCGAACAAAGATTATGACCGATGTTTAAACTTAGTTATTACAATCAACCCCGATTTGGGCTGCTTAATAATTAACAATGTTAGTTTCGAACTTGAGTTCGAGCTTGAGCTACCGACGAATTTGATAGAACTGAACTGCTGCCGAATTGCAGCAGCAGCTTGCACTCAGCTGAAGGCCAAGGGCCAGCAATAAAGCATGCAAGAACAAGTGAGAAGGCTCTAGTCGGGATAGCCCGACCAGAAGATACCCTGAACCCAGTTGCAGGCCTTGCGTCCTAAAAGTATGCTTCAAATAATGATCACTTTAAACAAAACTCATAACTGACTTAACTTTACGATATCTCTGGTGTTTCTTAACCGATTTGAACGAAATTTTAAGAAAAGTTCTATCGTTACCCATTATATCAACCCCCATTTTACATTTTCCAAATTCGATATTTTTTTGTTATCGATTCCATGTGTATATCGAAAACCAGATTAGTTATCGATAATTTGAAGCAAACTTGTTCTGCTTATGGTATAGGAGAACTTATATTCCAAATCTGAATTCTCTAGCTCTTGTAGTCTCTGAGATCTACGCGTTCATACAGACGGACAGACGGACGAACAGACGGACATGGCCAAATCGACTCGGCTATTGATACTGATCAAGAATATATATACTTTATGGGGTCGGAGATGCTTCCTTCTGCCTGTTACATACTTTTGCACAAAACCATTATACCCTGATTTACCCATTTTATGGGTTCAGGGTATAAAAAGAAATATTGAGAGCATATGCAAAGCAATGGTTATGAGAGTTACTTTAAGCTGCTCTTATACTGCACATAGAATAAGAGTGATTAAGAGATGAATTATTAAGCTTATGCTATTTTGGTGCAGATGGCTGCGTTACCAAACATTCTCCCCCCGTTGGAAGACACGGGCTTTCAACAACATCCTATTTGGGAAGCGCACATAATTTGCGCACAGCTCTCTTAATGATCCCAGTTGATGCCTTGAGAATGGCTACTCGGGAGACGCCGTCAGCACCAGCAACAAGTTCGACCACGCGAGCCAGTGGCCATTTAAGGGGCGGCAAGTTTTCGTACTTTACCAGAACAACATCATTGATGAGTACACCAGGCTGTGGTGTTCGCCATTTTGAGCACTGCTGAAGAAGCGTTAAGTATTCCTCACGCCAGCGACTCCAAAAAGTTTGTTGGTAATACGCTATACGTTGCCAGCGATCTAGGCGGCTAACGTTCAGCGCAGTGACACCTGGCTCCGGGTACAGCGCGAGTGGCACACTACCAAGGAAATGCGCAGGAGTTTGAACATCCAGATCTGCAGGATGCTCAGAAAGTGGAAAAAGAGGTCGTGAGTTAATTATTACGGCAATGTGGCAGACAAGTGTGCGAAGATCATCCAGGGGCAAAAGCGAAGGTCTGACCGATCGATAAAAATGATATTTTGCTGTTTTCACCGCCGCCTCCCAAACTCCACCGAAGTGTGGCGAACGAGGTGGGATGAAATCCCATTCAATATCATCAGAAGTACAAAACTCTCGGACAGTGTTGATGTGCTTCTCGCTTAGGAAGAGACGCTTTAGATCAGCTCATTCTTGGCTCCCACGAAGTTAGTCGCATTGTCCGACCATATGCGAGAAGGCTTAAATCTAGTTAGAATGAAACGCTTAAGAGCGTTTAAAAAGGCAGCTGTGGACAAATCAGGAACCAGTTCGAGATGCACTGCCTTGTCGCGAAGCAGATGAAGACCGATATGTAGCATTTTACAGGTCCTTTGTTTCGAACCTCACTCTTGAAATAGAATGGTCCACAGTAGTCCACTCCTGTGACAGCTACAGGATGCGAGCCACTCACACGATCCTGGGGAAGATCCGCCATGATTGTCTCAGCTAGGACCGGCTTAGCCCGAAAGCACATGATTTATTTGCTTGCGACCGTTTTACGGCCACCAATAGGCCAATAGTGGAGCCGAATGTGAGCAAGAAGTGCACGAGGTCCAGCATGCAGCTGACGCCTGTGAAAATGCTCGAGTGCTTTAGGCGACCACCAACACGAAGAAGTCCGAACTCATCCATGAACGGGGTAAGCGAGGCAATACAGCTGGATGATTTGATAGTTCTTCCGCCTTGAAGAGCCCCATATTCATCGCTTAGGTTAGCCATCTGGATGCTGCGCAACAGTTATTGGGTGCCTTTGTGTATCCACTCTGCCGCAAGACCGGGATGTCTGATGTGCTTTCGAAATTTATCTATGTAACCGAACACCCGCCGTAGGTTATGTAAGGAATTTACAAATTTGCATCCCATGCTGACATCAGATAGTTTAACGGTACCAATTAGTGCTCTTTGCCGCAGCTCTGGAAGCGCCTGGGGTGGCAGACATGATGCAGGCCATTCGCACTATACTTTAGCTAGAAATCGGGGCTTGGGAGAGCTCCTCTAGAAAGCATGTCTGCTGGATTGCATGCCGTTGGTACGTAGCGCCATTCCATTCCGGTAGTTAATTCCTGTATTAAAGATATGCGATTAGCTGTAAACGTTTGGAATCAAGAAGGCTCATCACGTATCCAGGATAAAGCAACTGCAGAATCCGACCAACAGTAATGTCTGCAATTGAACAAATTCATTTGAGCTACCTCTCGAATAAGATGCGATAGAAGTGCTGCAGCCGATAACTCTAATTTTGGTAATGTCCGCAAGGGTGCCACTCGAAACTTAGAGCACAATAGATGAGCTATGCGCCTTCCCTCTGTTATAGATACGACGTAAATGCATCCACCGTAAGCTTCAATGCTAGCATCGCTAAATCCATGAACTTCGATGATGTCCTTTGGAACAATAACCAGACGCGGAAGCTTTATTTTCTCAGTATGAGAAATGTCAGCACATATCCCGTTCCAAGAACAATGCAATGATGCAGGAAGACTTTCATCCCAATCCAAGTGCTCTCTCCAAAGGTGCTGCATAAAGATCTTGGCCTTAGATACCACGGGTCCGATAAGCCCAAGCGGATCATAGCATCGAGCAATAGTAGATAGTACTGTCCGTTTGCTAGGCTTGCCAGGCGCTTTCATCGGAGAAAAGTTGAACAGAAGACAGTCTGAAGCTGGATCCCATGCCAGTCCAAGTGTCTTAGTGATATCTGTTGTAACGACGTAATTTCGTTGTTCGGGGTCGGCGTCTCAGTCGCGTCCGGGGTCTGTACAGATTATTTGCAACATTGCTGGGACACTGGAGGAGCTGGACCGGAGCGTACCTAGGGGCTGGGTCACAAGGGAAAAGCATGAGTAGAATAGAGAGGGGGGGTGCACGAGTACAGTTATTTGAGAGACCCTCACAACCAGCCAGGGCGTCAAGCGAAGTTTGGTGGGTTCGGTGGGGGGATAAGGGTAACCACGGACAGCTTATCTGGCAGACTTGAAGCCATTCTTCTCGGACCCCGAAGAAGACCCCCCGAACGCCACTCTTCCTCTAGAACCGATCCCAACCTCCCCCATCCCTGTGTCAAGTTCATCAGATCCCCTAACAGCCACACGATAGGTAGGGATAGACTAACAAAAATTACACTCCCCTCGTCTTACAGTGAAGAGATGTCAGCGGCCGAAGGGAACACTTTGTTCGACCCAGATAGTCACTACGTCAGGCGCCATAATTACGAGGGCTATCATTCGGAAGAAAGTCGGGACACCGTCATCTACACGTCATGATGGGGCTCTCGACTCCACCACAAGCGTCCCCCTTCCCGAACTAGTCTCCTGGAGGGACCTCCACGTAGACCCCGGATGGCCGTGTTACGACGCTATCGATGAAGACCTGACGACATTAAATTTCGATGACCTACTCTTCTACGCCATCGATTGGGTGATAACCCCGGACAACTGGCGAGTCGTCGGGACGGGAGGGATGTTGTCTCCAGAGGTCATGGACAGCGTCGAGGAGGCGGTGCGGCGAAACACCCATTGAGGGTGGAAATACCTAATGGAGATGGAGGGCCACGCCTTCCAAGTCAAGGTATCTGGAGCCGGGAAGGTCACCGTCTGTCACCGCCACCCGAAACGCAAAAGCTCGCCATTACTCGGAAAAGACGGATAGCGAGACGGATAAAAAGCCGGATAGTATAAGGACCGAGAGCTAGCCGGCAAAAACGCAATGACTTGGCAAAATCAGTTTGCGCGGAGTTTTGCAATCGATCGGGACAAGTGACTTTTGTACAAATATTACAATAATCACAGCAGCGACCAACAGTAGTAGCAACAGCAGGCAGCAGCAGAGGACCACAGCACTGTGCAACAGCTGGAACAGCAGCGGCAGCTACCACAGCAGCAGCAACAACAACAACAGCAGTAACAAGACAGCTAAAAAAGCAACAATAACAACGGCACAGTGCGCAGCGGATGCAGTGTGCAGCACAAGCAGCAACAACAACCACAGCAGTGGGCCACAACGAACCGCAAGCAGAACAGTGTTCAACGACTGCGGTTCAGCACCAGCAATACCAACGCACCCAGCGCGCAGATGTAGTGGCGAAAACAACCAACACCACGCACAACAACAACAGCGGAAGTTTTGAACAGCAGCTGACGGCATATGAAAAGTTGGGGAAACAGTGAGAGTGGGAAGTAGACGGACATACGCACATTTTGACACACAGTCTGGACACACACTCATCAGCACACACTCTGGCACATACGGACTGGTTTATACCCACCGGCACACACAGGCATACACACACAAAGGCACACAACCACATTTGAACACACATTCTGGACACAAACTCATAGGCACACACACACACACAGGCACGCACCCACAACGGCACACACAGGCATACACTCACACACAGGCACACAGACACACACTCAAGTGTTCTGAAGTGTGGTCGCGTTTTTCAATCGCTCCGTCCTTTAAGTAGATTCGCAGTGCAATGCCTGTGTTGGAACAAAGTTTTCGAGTGAGTCGGTGTTTCAAGAGGCGGTGCCACCTACCTGTTATCTTCTTCGCCGACGCCAGCGCGTTTTCTGGCACGTATCGCTTATTTTATTTTGCAGCCCGCCCTCGCTTGCTTGGCGCTTATTTTCCAGGTCTGGCTGGTGTGCGTGGCTGTAGTACATGTAATTATTACATATATTACATATATTGCACACTTAAACTCCGTGGTGTACTATCTGTGTTTTTTCGTGTAATTAGGAAAACCACTTTGCCAGCTGATCGCGCAGTGTACCAGGGCTTGGCGCCTTGTACAGCAGTGCCAACTGAGCGAACGCTGCAAATTGTTTTTTGAAGTTGATCACAGGTGGCGCCACCACTCCAAGAGGTGTCCCAGCTGTAAGTGGTTTGGGCACTGGCTAGGTGCGAGTGCGACTGTTTTTCGTTGCCTAACCGTCAGGCGCGTCATTTGGTGTTTTCCTCTGGTAGAGAATTTCAAAGCATAAGCAAGCAAAAGGCCCCGGAACCGGCTATTACTAACCCCCCCGTCGCGGCGGTGCTCCGTAGGGCACTGGTGACCGATTTGGGGCGGTATAACCCCCAACGGTTAACACATGAGGGAAACCTTAGGTCACCGAGGGACTGCTTGAAATTCTGCAAATTCGAAAATTCTGAAATTCTGCTAGTAAGTGGAAACTAGCGGCAACAGTGGAGTCC
The DNA here is from genome assembly GCA_035044585.1 of Scaptomyza polygonia. NCBI lineage: Eukaryota > Metazoa > Arthropoda > Insecta > Diptera > Drosophilidae > Scaptomyza > Scaptomyza polygonia. Next base: position 47,716 of record JAWNNU010002144.1, read on the forward strand.
ATTGTGCGCCGCTCGGCATTGCCGAGATCTCCCCCTCAGGGGATTGTACCACCCCCGGTGCAAGTTTCGGTACCTCCGTCAGCACTTGCGGCAGTCGTTTCACAACAGGGAAACGAGCCGGAAGAGAAAGATGCCTTCGAGCAGCTGGGCGCTACTCTGAACGGCCTTAATGCCCTCATCATCGGGCAGCGGCATGTTAATCAGCTGGTGAGAGACCTAGCAGCGAAGGCAGTCAAGCTTTACGAAGCCTCTGCAGGCAGAAGCAAGGCATCCACCCTTGCTAGCGCAGAGAAGGCAATACAAACGTCGCCGGTTGCAAAATTGCCCCATAGAGAAGCTGTCAGGGAAAATCTGCATGGTAGCGGCGTTGCGAGGGTAATCGTGACACCAAAGTGACGGCGAGAGCACGAGCCAGGGCAGCAAGTGACGCCCTCCAAGAGGAAGAAAGCTGGCAACACAATGCCAGCCGCTCCGGAGGCTGCTGCACTTAATACGTGGCAAACTGTCCAGAGGAAGAAGGCCACCAAGCCAGCCGGCAAGGCGCCCGGAAAGCTGACTATGAAGACCAGGTCCGATGCGCTGGTTATAAGTACCAGCGAGCTTTCTTACAGCGAAGTTCTGTCGCTAGTTACGCGCAGGAGCGATGGAAAGCTCAATGGCGTCCGCGACAAGGGCTCCAAAGCACGTCGCACAGCAAAAGGGGATTTGCTTCTGGAGCTCAATGGAGTAGGCCTGGAGTGTACTGAGCAGCTTAAGGAAGAGGTGAAGCTGGTGCTGGGCACGAGTGCAGAGGTTCGCTTATTTACCGAGCAAACTCACTTTGCCATTCGTGACCTGGACGAGCTAGCCACCAAAGAGGAGATTGTGGCTGCAGTGTCAGCGCAGGCAAACATCCCGGCCGACGCATGCACTTTTAAGAGCATTCGTCCTGGATACGGCAACACACAGGTGGCACAAGATTCAGTTCCGGCGAATCTGGCGAGCAGCATTACTGGCCTGCGTACAGTTCGCATTGGTTGGACCAGCTGCGTCATTCGACTGCAAGAAGCACGCACTCGGTGCTACCGCTGTCTTGAGATGGGTCATACAGGAAGCAGATGACGTAACCCTGTGGATAGGTCCCAGTGCTGCATCAGGTGCGGGGATACGGGCCACAAAGCATCGTCTTGCAAGAGCGATCTGGCAAAGTGCTTTATCTGCATCGCAAAGGGTGGCGCCTCATTCAGCCACCAGGCGGGCAGCAACAAGTGTCCACACAGCGGAAGAGTACCCAGCCGTGCAAAATGAAGCTCATCCAACTGAACCTAAACCATTGTGCAGCGGCTCAGGATTTGCTGTCGCAAACAGTGCGCGAACAGTTTGCAGACCTTGCCGTGCTTAGCGAACCATACCGGGTGTCCGAGGGCCCCAGGTGCGCTTCAGCCACAAATGGGAGAGCCGCCTTATGTTCCTGTTGAAATGACGGGACTCCACTAATCAGCGTCCATCGGGAGGAATACTACGTGCGCGCATGGGTGGGTGGCCTGTGGTTCTATGCAGTCTACCTACCCCCCAGTCTGAAACTACCAGAGTTTGCCTTCACTCTGGACTCCCTGGTTGCAGACGCTAGAGGCCGTCACCCGATCGTCATTGCTGGTGACTTCAACGCGTGGGCAGAGGAGTGGGGCAGCTCATCATCCAATACTAAGGGACGGGCGTTGCTCGAGGCATTCTCTATCCTTGATGTGGCGCTCTTGAACCATGGAACGCAGCACACGTTCAGGAAAGCGGGACTAGGTTCGGTCGAGGACATTACTTTTGCTAGTAGTTCGCTGTTGAGTTCGTCCTGCTGGAGCGTAGATGACTCATGCAATGCATGTGACCACGCTGCTATATGGTGCACCATTGGGGCACGCCCTGATCGCCGTTATGCACCAGATCAAAAGTGGCCTAGATATCGCGTCGAGACGCTAGATGCGCAGATTTTTTGTGCAAACATGGAATTTGCTGTGAGCCTAGACACTGATAGTACCGAAGAAGTGGTGGCCAACACGATGCAGATGCTAAGCCGGGCTTGTGATGCTAGCATGACCAGGAGCAGAAGGTACCAGAGGCACCATGTCCCTGTATACTGGTGGAATGGGGATACTGCCGAGGCCAGGAGCAAATGCAACTATGCTTGACGCCGCTACCAGCGTTCACGCGGATCCCTGGTGTTCCAGGAACGTCAGGTACAGTTCCATGACAGCAGGAGACGCCTCCAAAATCTTATTAAAGACAGCAAGCGCAGATGCTTCCTGGACCTCTGCGACACAGCGGAAAACGACCCGCCTATAAGTTGGTAGTAAAACGGTTCAACTCCTCTTCCCGTTGCCACCCCATGGATCCGGCATCACTGCAAGAGATTGTTAGGCATCTCTTTCCAAGTATGCCGGAGGATTTGGACGAGCTCCTGCCTTTGTCAAGCATGCCCTCCGTAGCTTATCCGATCACACTTGATGAGATTCGCCACGCTGCATCGAGGTTGAAGCCGAGCAAATCTCCCGGTCCAGACGGGATTCCAAACCAAGCACTAAAACTAGCAATCGCGCTCCGCCCTGAAATTTTTTCGAGTATGTTCAACAGCTGCCTACGAAGTGGAGCTATTCCAGACCGATGGAAAATTCAGCGCCTGGTCCTCTTACCAAAGCATGGCAAACAGCTCGAAAACCCAGATGCATATCGTCCGATATGCCTGATCGATACTGTCGGTAAGCTCCTGGAGTATCTTATTTGTAACCGGCTTGATAGCGCCATTGCTGCTGCTGGTGGAGTCTCACCGCATCAATATGGCTTCCGCAAAGCGAGATCAACGCTTGATGCGATCGGCAAGGTAGTCGATTTAGCTTCGGGAGCGTTGGCAGGGTGTAGATGGAAAGGCGGCGCCACGAAGTACTGCCTGGTGACAACGCTGGATGTCAAAAATGCCTTCAACACGGCTAAATGGGGCTGCATTCTGGACGCCCTCAAGGCACTAAGCGTTCCGGATTACCTTCTGAACCTTACGAGAAGCTACTTCAAGGATCGTATCCTAAGATATGATACCAGCGAGGGGACTGAGGAGTACGCAGTATCTGGAGGCGTTCCACAAGGGTCGGTATTGGGGCCACTACTGTGGAACGTCATGTATGACGCCGTTTTTCGCCTATCAATGCCCGACGGAGTTCACCTTGTGGGCTTTGCTGACGATGTGGCAATAGTGGTTGTTGCCAAGGAGCTAAAGGTCGTGGAGGGTAATTGCAACATAGCCATTGCAAATGTCATACAGTGGCTGTCTTCAGTAGGGCTTCAGATAGCCTCCATCAACGTGGCTAACACCACAGTCAGGTCAAAGAGGGCAATAAAATACCTAGGTGTGATGCTGGATACCAGGCTATGCTTCAAGGAGCACCTTGAGTACACTAGCACGAAGGCCGCCATCACAAATCGGGCAATATTCGCGAATCATGCCAAACACGCGAGGGCCAAAACAACTCAAGAGACTCCTTTTATCCAGCGTCATAAGAGCGACGATGCTGTATGCGGCACCGATATGGCAACCAGGTTGCCGCTTCGATAGCTACACCCGCGATAAGGGTTTGTAGTGGCTTCAGAACCATCTCGGAATGCGCATGTCTGGTTTTGGCTGGCGTAGCACCCATAGCCGAGTTGGCCAGGGAAATCGCTGAGATCTACAAGGAAACGCATGGAAGGGAACTCTCAGCTACCCAAAAGCAGTACGTGCGCACTGCGGCCAAAACGCGTACCTTGGAGAATTGGCAGAGGCAATGAGATGCGTCTAGCAAAAGGCGCTGGACACATCGCCTCATTCCGAGCATCTCATCGTGGCAAAACAGGCGGCACGGTGAGCTGAATTTCTACACCACCCAACTACTAAGTGGTCATGGGTGCTTCCGCCAATAACTGCACCGATTTGGGCATGAGGGTGTTTTGCACTTGTTGTGGAGACAGGTGTGTCGAGGATGCCGAGCACGTCTTGTTGCACTGCGGACGATTCTCCGGGCTTCGGGAAGATCTGGAGAGGGCTTTTGGCTGCAGGATCGAGGTGGACGGCCTCGTGCTAGTGATGCTGGTCAACGGGGCTAACTGGGAAGCGTTCAGTGCTTTTGCAGCGGCAGTCATGATCGGTCTGCGTGCGGCTTAGCGCGAGCGTAGAGGGCAAGTGGACTAGGCGGAACACAGGCATTGGCGACGCATTACCTCACGGCCGTACCGCCAATGTCACGTTTCGCTTATAAATAACCCCTTATATTTAATGTCACGTTTCGCTTATAAATAACCCCTTATATTTAAAATATATGTATATATGTAGTTTAAGTATTAAATGAATTTAAAAAAAAATAAATAAATAAATAAATAAAAACACACAGGCACACACCCACAGGCGTACACACGCACACGCACCCAGGCACGTACGCACTCACACCCGCAGGCATACACACACAAGCGCACGTACATACCCACACGGTGGTAGATCGGGGTAAGTGACGGCCATATTCAATGGGCCAAATGGTTGATGAGCCCTTCGGGGGAATAATTGGTTAGCTCTCCGAGTATCACTCTGGGCTAGCCGATCTATTTCTTTGCGGGTCTCTCAAATAACCATCCGCGCGTACACTGTACTCGTGCACTCCCCCTCTCTATTCTACTCATGCTATCCCTTGGTGGCCCGGCCCCTAGGTACGCTCCGGTCCAGCTCCTCCAGTGTCCCAGCAATGTTAAAAATAATCTGTAAAGACCCCGGACGCGACTGAGACGCCGACCCCGGCCAACGAAATTACGTCGTTACACTGTGCCATCATCAAACTATAGAAAAGTCTCCTTATCCTCATCAGGCACCTGTTCAAGCACGCGAGGATCATTGGAACACCATTTCCGAAGCTTAAAATTCCCTTTCCTTGGAAGACTGTTTGATGCATGACTTCAACTACTTCTTCGGCAGACTCACCTCCAGTGATGAGATCATGCACATAGGAGTCGCTCAAAACAACTTTGGATCCAACAGGAAACGATATTTTTTCATCAAGGGCCAACTGCTGCATGGACTGAACCGCCAGAAACGAAGCTGGTTTTGTGCCATATGTAACTGTATCGAGCTTGAAAACTTGAAGTTCCTGATGAGGCGCATCACGCCAAAGGATGCATTGCAAGTACGAATCTGATTCGTCCATCCTAAGGCACATATATATTTTGCAAATATCACCAGTCAGGGCTACTGGAAATGTCCTGAACTGCAACAGAGTGCTGAAAGGCTTGCGTTGTATTGTTGAGCCTGTCATGAGGATTTCATTTAGCGAATGTCCAGAAGAAGAAACAGCTGAACCATCAAACACAACTCTAAGCTTGGTGGTTGAGCTGTCCTCCTTCAGCACGCAATGATGAGGTAGATAATACTTGCAGCGACCTAGCATGTGCGACTCAACAATAGACATGTGATTAAGGTCCACATACTCTTTGATGAACGCCGAATACTGAGACTTCAACTCAGGGCGACGCTCCAATTTGCAAAAACGACGATAAGCTTGCTGATATGAGTCTCGAACCAGATCCACAGGGTGTTTCACTGGAAGGTGAACCGAATATTCGCCAGTGCCTAAACGAGCAAAGGTTTGTTTAAAATGCCCCTCACAATCAAGTTCCTCCTTGGTAGATTCATTAACTACACTTGAACAGGATTCTACCTCCTGCATTATCGGCCTAGTGCCGTTATAGCTTACTAAATTTAAATTGTTCAAAATATAAAGTCATATCTTTTTGTAGAAGTACCCCTTATTCTGCTCACTACTTGCTTGATGCTTCACCACTTGTCCGCGTTTTTGAAATTAAAGATTTAGACATCACTCTTGATAGCAAGTTAAAATTTGATTCTCACATATCGTCGATGGTCAATAAAGCCATAAATGTTCTTGTCATGATCAAGCGGTGGTCAAAAGAGTTTAATGATTCCTACACCACCAAAACGCTATATACATCTGTAATACCTACATTCTGGAGTATGGATACGGGATTCACCAGAATAGAATTGAATCTATGCAGAAGAAATTGCTTCTGTTTGCGCTTAGAAGTTTAAACTAGGTTCTTGGGAAAGACCTACCCCGAATTCAAGTAGACTTATTTTAATTAATCTTCCTTCCCTTTTGAACCGAAGAATTATGCATAGTGTATTATTTAGCATTGATCTACTTAACTTAAAATCGACTCATCAGTTCTATTAAATCAAATAAAATTAAATATTTCAATTAGATCTATGCGAAGTTTTATACCGCTTAGCCCAGTACTAAAACAATCGATTCTTTTTTCTTTATATAATCGTAACAACTAATCACTAGCAACAAAAATTCATGTAAATGAGTGTTCAAATGCCGAAATTCTGAAATAGAGTTGGAACGTGGTTTCACAGCTACCATGCTCTTAGAGAGAATATCGTAGGCTAGTTTTGCTAGAGTCGTGAGTCGTGAGAATATCGAAAGTCATTCTGCTTGCTGGTTTTGCTGAGACATGAGCTGCCGAAGCATAGCCATCCCAACATCGTTGCCAAAATGAAAGCTTAACTACAACAACCATAAGTACTTTTTACTATTTTTTGTTGCTTTTTGGCAACGCTGCAACCCAGCCATACTGTGTGTATAGTGTGTTCCTTTTCTTTGTATACCTGGTTGTTTATCGCAGCAAAGCACTAGTGCGTATACCTAAATTACATATACATAAACATATATATTTGTATGTGCAAATGTGCGTTTGTTATGTTTGCAGATTTGGTGGACTTGGGCTTTGAAATGATTTTTGATATTTCATTTCGACTAGGTATCATAAGCAAATGTGTGTGTCCCTTTGTGTATATGTGTGTATGGGCATTTTAATTGTATGCGTAGCATTTGCATTGTCATTCATTGACCTGCTGCGATAATTATTAATGAGGACAACTTAAATATATGGGACAAGTATCAAAAGGTCTCAAAATACGAAAGAAAGGCAGGCTTTATTTGAAGAAAAAAACCCAGCCTTGTGGCAAACACATGTCCCTCACAACTCTTCTTCTGCCCTTATTAATGCGCTTGGGTAAAAACAAATACAAAACTTCGAAGGCAGTCAAATATTAGTTCTGCTGCTGCTGACCTGCCGCACAGTGGCGTTGCAAAAATCAAAAAAGTTTTTGCCCTAACAAAACATTGAATGAACCTATTTTATAGGAAATTCTTCAACGAATTCAAATTTTATATCTATAAAACAACCTGATTTTTTTTTTAGAAGATATAGCCCTTCAATGTTGGCTGATTTTCAGTGTTAAAAAAAAAAAACAATTTAAGGTAATTTGGTCGGCTTTGAGATAAAATATCTCAAAAACGAGGACACGGATCGTAGTTATTTTTAATTCTATCGATAGTTCTACTTAAAAAAATTAATCACCAAATTTTATTGTTTGCTCTGCGTTTGGCCAGGTAAATCGATATTTATCAACTATCCATTTTTTCACTATTTTTAAACTTTTATGGCATATATAATATCTATAAAATTCTATATGTTATGTGCCCGCCGTTGCCCCGTTTTTTTTAAGAGGTAAAATAGTTTAAAAAGACATAGTCCCAAAAATGTGCTGAATGCATTTCTGGGATCATTTGTCAAATCCTGGTCCCCAAATTCAGGTGCAGTTACAGGATATACAAATAAAATAAGAGGTATGCACCAAATTTAGACATTGCGTTGTAGTCTTACATCCCAAACATGTAGACAAAAATTGTATTTGGATAAGTGCGCACAAATTCAATTGCATAAATTTACCGAAGCCCTAATGAATACAGGTAATAATTAAATATTGGAGGCATAGCCCTTTTCATAAAGCGCATACCGTATCTTTCAGGTAATATATTTTTGACTAAATATAGAAAAACAAGCATAATCCCTGGATTAGTCTATGACTGAAAGTTGGCGAGGCAAGTACTTTATTACACTTCAACCATGTTAAACAACCATAAGTTGTTTGACCTGTTTATCAACTCAACCACACCAAAAAATTTCACGGAAGCTGCCTTCGAATAACTTGATAGCTTATACGGGAATATACAGTGAAGCGAAAATATAACAAATAAACTTTACACTACATATGCAAATTTAAAATCGAGATGGATAAAAGCAAACAGAACGATTGAGAGGATCAACTCCAAAAACCAGTACGGGCTTTATGATGATACCATCCTGGACACGTTGACAGAAGATGAACCCACCATATCAAACGGAAATGTCAAAGGAAGACCATTTAAAAGAATGGAGGAATGTTCAAATTTTACAAGAAAGAGGAAACTGGCTGATTTAACAAATGATTTAACCACGGAACTTTTATCGGAAGCGCTGTCACATAGATATACAGAGGATGCCAAACTAGTAAGGTCGCAAATTACAGAAGCAGTTGCTAATGCAACCCCAATGCGACTAAGAAGAATGAAGGAAAGCATTCCCAAGCCCCCAAACACACACCTTAAGAAGTATGGTTCCGAAGAAGCATTGGCTTTGTTTATGGACTTGGGCTTTCTAAAGAGAAATATGAGATACTGCGGACATCTTTAAGGCAACATGGAGCTTATATATTACCAGCTTGCAAGCATACAAGTCTCTGCGAAAGCCAATATACAAGATCTAATGGACCATACAACAAAACGGCAAACGGAGAGTCTGGCTAAAGATTTGGTTAAAGCTCTTCCTAAGAAACTGACATTGATCAGTAAATAGGGCTGCGATGAATCATCCGGACAAAGCGTTTATTAGCAAAGAATATCTTCCGATGACGCTACCATATCAGACGGAAATATGTTTATGGCACCTGTTGTTCCATTGCGGCTTAAATCTGATGATTCCTTGCACTGGAAAAATCAACGACCGTCATCCGTACATTATTGCCGACCAATAATAAGGGACACAGTAAAGGACATTCAAGAACAAATAAACAACATTAAGCCAGCAAAGCACAAAATTGGAGAAAGAAAATACATTGAATGTAGTTACGAGTTCCACCTGACCATGGTTCTACAAATGAAGAGAATTATGAATTTGGGATCTCTCCATTGCACGCAACAATAAGATGTATGGAATTCTTGCTTAAATGCGCGTATTCGCTTCCACAAGAGGAGGATCACTTTGATGAAAACACATCACATAAAGATAAGGAAAAGATCAGAAAGAATCGAATACAGGGTGCGTTTTTCAAAAAAGTTGGACTTATAGTAGACTGCTCCAAGTACAGATACGGAAACTCAAGAAAAGACTTAGAAAATAATTATAGTTAAGAAATGATTAGCCTTTTGGATCTGGTGTAGATTGTGAGCAAATTTTTACAAAAAATTAAAAAAAAATTTTATTTATAATATTTGTAACAATAGTTGTTGAGCTTTTTCAATAGCTATCGAATTTCCAAACTGTCAGTTAATAAATATAAATGCAGCGAGATTTGCATTAAATATAATAAGGTTTATTTGCCTTCGTGGCCGAACAAAGATTATGACCGATGTTTAAACTTAGTTATTACAATCAACCCCGATTTGGGCTGCTTAATAATTAACAATGTTAGTTTGTCGCGAAACAGACAAACGTTCGAACTTCAGCTACCGAATTGCCTAATTGCCAAATTGCAGCAGCAGCTTGCACTCAGGTGAAGGCCAAGGGCCAGCAATAAAGCATGCAAGAAAAATAAATTTGAGAGCATATGCAAAGCAATGGTTATGAGAGTTACTTTAAGCTGCTCTTATACTGCACATAGAATAAGAGTGATTAAGAGATGAATTATTAAGCTTATGTTATTTTGGTGCAGATGGCTGCGTTACCAAACATTCTCCTCCCGTTGGAACACACGGGCTTTCAACAACATCCTGTTTGGGAAGCGCACATAATTTGCGCACAGCTCTCTTAATGATCCCAGTTGATGCCTTGAGAATGGCTACTCGGGAGACGCCGTCAGCACCAGCAACAAGTTCGACCACGCGAGCTAGTGGCCATTTAAAGGGGCGGCAAGTTTTAGTCCTTTACCAAAACAACATCATTGATGAGTACACCAGGATGTGGTGTTCGCCATTTTGAGCGCTGCTGAAGAAGCGTTAAGTATTCCTCACGCCAGCGACTCCAAAAAGTTTGTTGGTAATACGCTATACGTTGCCAGCGATCTAGGCGGCTAACGTTCAGCGCAGTGACACCAGGCTTTGGGTACAGCGCAAGTGGCACACTACCAAGGAAATGCGCAGGAGTTTGAACATCCAGATCTGCAGGATGCTCTGAAAGTGGAAAAAGAGGTCGTGAGTTAATTATTGCGGCAATGTGGCAGACAAGTGTGCGAAGATCATCCAGGGGCAAAAGCGAAGGTCCGACCGATCGATAAAAATGATATTTTGCTGTTTTCACCGCCGCCTCGCAAACTCCACCGAAGTGTGGCGAACGAGGTGGGATGAAATCCAATTCAATATCATCAGAAGTACATAACTCTCGGACAGTGTTGATGTGCTTCTCGCTTAGGAAGAGACGCTTTAGATCAGCTCATTCTTGGCTCCCACGAAGTTAGTCGCATTGTCCGACCATATGCGAGAAGGTTTAAATCTAGTTAGAATGAAACGCATAAGAGCGTTTAAAAAGGCAGCTGTGGACAAATCAGGAACCAGTTCGAGATGCACTGCCTTTGTCGCGAAGCAGATGAAGACCGATATGTAGCATTTTACAGGTCCTTTGTTTCGAAAGTCACTCTTGAAATAAAATGGTCCACAGTAAACCACTCCTGTGACAGCTAAAGGATGCGAGCCACTCACACGATCCCGGGGAAGATCCGCCATGATTTGAAGAAAAAAACCCAGCCTTGTGGCAAACACTTGTCCCCCACATTTCTTTTTCTGCCCTTATTAATGCGCTTGGGTAAAAACAAATACAAAACTTCGAAGGCAGTCAAATATTAATTCTGCTGCTGCTGACCTGCCGCACAGTGGCGTTGCAAAAATCAAAAAAGTTTTTGCCCTAACAAAACATTGAATGAACCTATTTTATAGGAAATTCATCAACGAATTCAAATTTTATATCTATAAAACAACCTGATTTTTTTTTAGAAGATATAGCCCTTCAATGTTGGCTGATTTTCAGTGTTAAAAAAAAATAACAATTTAAGGTAATTTGGTCGGCTTTGAGATAAAATATCTCAAAAACGAGGACACGGATCGTAGTTATTTTTAATTCTATCGATAGTTCTACTAAAAAAAAATTAATCACCAAATTTTATTGTTTGCTCTGCGTTTGGCCAGGTAAATCGATATTTATCAACTATCCATTTTTTCACTATTTTTAAACTTTGATAACATATATAATATCTATAAAATTCTAGATGTTATGTGCCCGCCGTTGCCCCGTTTTTTTTAAGAGGTAAAATAGTTTAAAAAGACATAGTCCCAAAAATGTGCTGAATGCATTTCTGGGATCATTTGTCAAATCCTGGTCCCCAAATTCAGGTGCAGTTACAGGATATACAAATAAAATAAGAGGTATGCACCAAATTTAGACATTGCGTTGTAGTCTTACATCCCAAACATGTAGACAAAAATTGTATTTGGATAAGTGCGCACAAATTCAATTGCATAAATTTACCGAAGCCCTAATGAATACAGGTAATAATTAAATATTGGAGGCATAGCCCTTTTCATAAAGCGCATTCCGTATCTTTCAGGTAATATATTTTTGACTAAATATAGAAAAACAAGCATAATCCCTGGATTAGTCTATGACTGAAAGTTGGCGAGACAAGTACCTTATTACACTTCAACCATGTTAAACAACCATAAGTTGTTTGACCTGTTTATCAACTCAACCACACCAAAAAATTTCACGGAAGCTGCCTTCGAATAACTTGATAGTTTATACGGGAATATACAGTGAAGCGAAAATATAACAAATAAACTTTACACTACATATGCAAATTTAAAATCGAGATGGATAAAAGCAAACAGAACGATTGAGAGGATCAACTCCAAAAACCAGTACGGGCTTTATGATGATACCATCCTGGACACGTTGACAGAAGATGAACCCACCATATCAAACGGAAATGTCAAAGGAAGACCATTTAAAAGAATGAAGGAATGTTCAAATTTTACAAGAAAGAGGAAACTGGCTGATTTAACAAATGATTTAACCACGGAACTTTTATCGGAAGCGCTGTCACATAGATATACAGAGGATGCCAAACTAGTAAGGTCGCAAATTACAGAAGCAGTTGCTAATGCAACCCCAATGCGACTAAGAAGAATGAAGGAAAGCATTCCCAAGCCCCCAAACACACACCTTAAGAAGTATGGTTCCGAAGAAGCATTGGCTTTGTTTATGGACTTGGGCTTTCTAAAGAGAAATATGAGATACTGCGGACATCTTTAAGGCAACATGGAGCTTATATATTACCAGCTTGCAAGCATACAAGTCTCTGCGAAAGACAATATACAAGATCTAATGGACCATACAACAAAACGGCAAACGGAGAGTCTGGCTAAAGATTTGGTTAAAGCTCTTCCTAAGAAACTGACATTGATCAGTAAATAGGGCTGCGATGAATCATCCGGACAAAGCGTTTATTAGCAAAGAATATCTTCCGATGACGCTACCATATCAGACGGAAATATGTTTATGGCACCTGTTGTTCCATTGCGGCTTAAATCTGATGATTCCTTGCACTGGAAAAATCAACGACCGTCATCCGTACATTATTGCCGACCAATAATAAGGGACACAGTAAAGGACATTCAAGAACAAATAAACAACATTAAGCCAGCAAAGCACAAAATTGGAGAAAGAAAATACATTGAATGTAGTTACGAGTTCCACCTGACCATGGTTCTACAAATGAAGAGAATTATGAATTTGGGATCTCTCCATTGCACGCAACAATAAGATGTATGGAATTCTTGCTTAAATGCGCGTATTCGCTTCCACAAGAGGAGGATCACTTTGATGATAACACATCACATAAAGATAAGGAAAAGATCAGAAAGAATCGAATACAGGGTGCGTTTTTCAAAAAAGTTGGACTTATAGTAGACTGCTCCAAGTACAGATACGGAAACTCAAGAAAAGACTTAGAAAATAATTATAGTTAAGAAATGATTAGCCTTTTGGATCTGGTGTAGATTGTGAGCAAATTTTTACAAAAAATTAAAAAAAAATTTTATTTATAATATTTGTAACAATAGTTGTTGAGCTTTTTCAATAGCTATCGAATTTCCAAACTGTCAGTTAATAAATATAAATGCAGCGAGATTTGCATTAAATATAATAAGGTTTATTTGCCTTCGTGGCCGAACAAAGATTATGACCGATGTTTAAACTTAGTTATTACAATCAACCCCGATTTGGGCTGCTTAATAATTAACAATGTTAGTTTGTCGCGAAACAGACAAACGTTCGAACTTCAGCTACCGAATTGCCTAATTGCCAAATTGCAGCAGCAGCTTGCACTCAGGTGAAGGCCAAGGGCCAGCAATAAAGCATGCAAGAAAAATAAATTTGAGAGCATATGCAAAGCAATGGTTATGAGAGTTACTTTAAGCTGCTCTTATACTGCACATAGAATAAGAGTGATTAAGAGATGAATTATTAAGCTTATGTTATTTTGGTGCAGATGGCTGCGTTACCAAACATTCTCCCCCGTTGGAAGACACGGGCTTTCAACAACATCCTATTTGGGAAGCGCAAATAATTTGCGCACAGCTCTCTTAATGATCCCAGTTGATGCCTTGAGAATGGCTACTCGGGAGACGCCGTCAGCACCAGCAACAAGTTCGACCACGCGAGCCAGTGGCCATTAAAGGGGCGGCAAGTTTTCGTCCTTTACCAGAACAAGATCATTGATGAGTACACCAGGCTGTGGTGTTCGCCCTTTTGAGCACTGCTGAAGAAGCGTTAAGTATTCCTCACGCCAGCGACTCCAAAAAGTTTGTTGGTAATACGCTATACGTTGCCAGCGATCTAGGCGGCTAACGTTCAGCGCAGTGACACCAGGCTTTGGGTACAGCGCAAGTGGCACACTACCAAGGAAATGCGCAGGAGTTTGAACATCCAGATCTGCAGGATGCTCTGAAAGTGGAAAAAGAGGTCGTGAGTTAATTATTGCGGCAATGTGGCAGACAAGTGTGCGAAGATCATCCAGGGGCAAAAGCGAAGGTCCGACCGATCGATAAAAATGATATTTTGCTGTTTTCACCGCCGCCTCGCAAACTCCACCGAAGTGTGGCGAACGAGGTGGGATGAAATCCAATTCAATATCATCAGAAGTACATAACTCTCGGACAGTGTTGATGTGCTTCTCGCTTAGGAAGAGACGCTTTAGATCAGCTCATTCTTGGCTCCCACGAAGTTAGTCGCATTGTCCGACCATATGCGAGAAGGTTTAAATCTAGTTAGAATGAAACGCATAAGAGCGTTTAAAAAGGCAGCTGTGGACAAATCAGGAACCAGTTCGAGATGCACTGCCTTTGTCGCGAAGCAGATGAAGACCGATATGTAGCATTTTACAGGTCCTTTGTTTCGAAAGTCACTCTTGAAATAAAATGGTCCACAGTAGTCCACTCCTGTGACAGCTAAAGGATGCGAGCCACTCACACGATCCCGGGGAAGATCCGCCATGATTTGAAGAAAAAAACCCAGCCTTGTGGCAAACACTTGTCCCCCACATTTCTTTTTCTGCCCTTATTAATGCGCTTGGGTAAAAACAAATACAAAACTTCGAAGGCAGTCAAATATTAATTCTGCTGCTGCTGACCTGCCGCACAGTGGCGTTGCAAAAATCAAAAAAGTTTTTGCCCTAACAAAACATTGAATGAACCTATTTTATAGGAAATTCATCAACGAATTCAAATTTTATATCTATAAAACAACCTGATTTTTTTTTAGAAGATATAGCCCTTCAATGTTGGCTGATTTTCAGTGTTAAAAAAAAATAACAATTTAAGGTAATTTGGTCGGCTTTGAGATAAAATATCTCAAAAACGAGGACACGGATCGTAGTTATTTTTAATTCTATCGATAGTTCTACTAAAAAAAAATTAATCACCAAATTTTATTGTTTGCTCTGCGTTTGGCCAGGTAAATCGATATTTATCAACTATCCATTTTTTCACTATTTTTAAACTTTGATGGAACAATATAATATCTATAAAATTCTAGATGTTATGTGCCCGCCGTTGCCCCGTTTTTTTTAAGAGGTAAAATAGTTTAAAAAGACATAGTCCCAAAAATGTGCTGAATGCATTTCTGGGATCATTTGTCAAATCCTGGTCCCCAAATTCAGGTGCAGTTACAGGATATACAAATAAAATAAGAGGTATGCACCAAATTTAGACATTGCGTTGTAGTCTTACATCCCAAACATGTAGACAAAAATTGTATTTGGATAAGTGCGCACAAATTCAATTGCATAAATTTACCGAAGCCCTAATGAATACAGGTAATAATTAAATATTGGAGGCATAGCCCTTTTCATAAAGCGCATTCCGTATCTTTCAGGTAATATATTTTTGACTAAATATAGAAAAACAAGCATAATCCCTGGATTAGTCTATGACTGAAAGTTGGCGAGACAAGTACTTTATTACACTTCAACCATGTTAAACAACCATAAGTTGTTTGACCTGTTTATCAACTCAACCACACCAAAAAATTTCACGGAAGCTGCCTTCGAATAACTTGATAGTTTATACGGGAATATACAGTGAAGCGAAAATATAACAAATAAACTTTACACTACATATGCAAATTTAAAATCAAGATGGATAAAAGCAAACAGAACGACTGAGAGGATCAACTCCAAAAACCAGTACGGGCTTTATGATGATACCATCCTGGATACGTTGACAGAAGATGAACCCACCATATCAAACGGAAATGTCAAAGGAAGACCATTTAAAAGAATGGAGGAATGTTCAATCATCAAATCTGATGATTCCTTGCACTGGAAAAATCAACGACTAATAATAAGGGACACAGTAAAGGACATTCAAGAACAAATAAACAACATTAAGCCAGCAAAGCACAAAATTGGAGAAAGAAAATACATTGAATGTAGTTACTAGTTCCACCTGACCATGGTTCTACAAATGAAGAGAATTATGAATTTGGGATCTATCCATTGCACGCAAAAATAAGATGTATGGAATTCTTGTTAAAATGCGCGTATATGCTTCCACAAGAGGAGGATCACTTTGATGATAACACATCACATAAAGATAAAGAAAAGATCAGAAAGAATCGAATACAGGGTGCGTTTTTCAAAAAAGTTGGACTTATAGTAGACTGCTCCAAGTACAGATACGGAAACTCAAGAAAAGACTTAGAAAATAATTATAGTTAAGAAATGATTAGCCTTTTGGATCTGGTGTAGATTGTGAGCAAATTTTTACAAAAAATTAAAAAAAAAATTTTATTTATAATATTTGTAACAATAGTTGTTGAGCTATTGAGCTTTTTCAATAGCTATCGAATTTCCAAACTGTCAGTTAATAAATATAAATGCAGCGAGATTTGCATTAAATATAATAAGGTTTATTTGCCTTCGTGGCCGAACAAAGATTATGACCGATGTTTAAACTTAGTTATTACAATCAACCCCGATTTGGGCTGCTTAATAATTAACAATGTTAGTTTGTCGCGAAACAGACAAACGTTCGAACTTGAGCTACCGACGAATTTGATAGAACTGAACTGCTGCCGGATTGCAGCAGCAGCTTGCACTCAGCTGAAGGCCAAGGGCCAGCAATAAAGCATGCACGAAAAAGAAATTTGAGAGCATATGCAAAGCAATGGTTATGAGAGTTACTTTAAGCTGCTCTTATACTGCACATAGAATAAGAGTGATTAAGAGATGAATTATTAAGCTTATGCTATTTTGGTGCAGATGGCTGCGTTACCAAACATTCTCCCCCCGTTGGAAGACACGGGCTTTCAACAACATCCTATTTGGGAAGCGCATATAATTTGTGCACAGCTCTCTTAATGATCCCAGTTGATGCCTTGAGAATGGCTACTCGGGAGACGCCGTCAGCACCAGCAATAAGTTCGACCACGCGAGCCAGTGGCCATTTAAGGGGCGGCAAGTTTTCGTACTTTACCAGAACAACATCATTGATGAGTACACCAGGCTGTGGTGTTCGCCATTTTGAGCGCTGCTGAAGAAGCGTTAAGTATTCCTCACGCCAGCGACTCCAAAAAGTTTGTTGGTAATACGCTATACGTTGCCAGCGATCTAGGCGGCTAACGTTCAGCGCAGTGACACCAGGCTCCGGGTACAGCGCGAGTGGCACACTACCAAGAAAATGCTCAGGAGTTAGAACATCCAGATCTGCAGGATGCTCTGAAAGTGGAAAAAGAGGTCGTGAGTTAATTATTACGGCAATGTGGCAGACAAGTGTGCGAAGATCATCCAGGGGCAAAAGCGAAGGTCCGACCGATCGATAAAAATGATATTTTGCTGTTTTCACCGCCGCCTCCCAAACTCCACCGAAGTGTGGCGAACGAGGTGGGATGAAATCCCATTCAATATCATCAGAAGTACAAAACTCTCGGACAGTGTTGATGTGCTTCTCGCTTAGGAAGAGACGCTTTAGATCAGCTCATTCTTGGCTCCCACGAAGTTAGTCGCATTGTCCGACCATATGCGAGAAGGCTTAAATCTAGTTAGAATGAAACGCTTAAGAGCGTTTAAAAAGGCAGCTGTGGACAAATCAGGAACCAGTTCGAGATGCACTGCCTTTGTCGCGAAGCAGATGAAGACCGATATGTAGCATTTTACAGGTCCTTTGTTTCGAACCTCACTCTTGAAATAGAATGGTCCACAGTAGTCCACTCCAGTGACAGCTAAAGGATGCGAGCCACTCACACGATCCCGGGGAAGATCCGCCATGATTGTCTCAGCTAGGTCCGGCTTAGCCCGAAAGCACATGATTTATTTGCTTGCGACCGTCTTACGGCCACCAATAGGCCAATAGTAGAGCCGAATGTGAGCAAGAAGTGCACGAGGTCCAGCATGCAGCTGACGCCTGTGAAAATTCATGATGATGGCACGTGTGACAGGATGATGGCTCGGAAGAATTACAGGATGCTGAGCATCGAAATCCAGGCTTGAGTGCTTTAGGCGACCACCAACACGAAGAAGTCCAAACTCATCCATGAACGGGGTAAGCGAGGCAATACAGCTGGATGATTTGATAGTTCTTCCGCCTTGAAGAGTCCAATATTCATCGCTTAGGCTAGCCATCTGGATGCTGCGCAACAGTAATTGGGTGCCTTTGTGTATCCACTCTGCTGTAAGATCGGGATGTCTGATGTGCTTTCGAAATTTATCTATGTAACCGAACACCCGCCGTAGGTTATGGAAGGAATTTACAAATTTGCATCCCATGCTGACATCAGATAGTTTAACGGAACCAAGTGCTCTTTGCCGCAGCTCTGGAAGCGCCTGGGGCGGCAGACTTGATGCAGGCCATTCGCACTCTCCTTTGGCTAAGAAATCGGGGCCATGAGACCACAACGATGATTCTATGAGTTCGCTTGGGAGAGCTCCTCTAGAAAGAATGTCTGCTGGATTGCATGCCGTTGGTACGTAGCGCCATTCCATTCCGGTAGTTAATTCCTGTATTAAAGATATGCGATTAGCTGTAAACGTTTGGAATCGAGAAGGCTCATCACGTATCCAGGATAAAACAAGTGCAGAATCCGACCAACAGTAATGTCTGCAATTGAACAAATTCATTTGAGCTACCTCTCGAATAAGATGCGATAGAAGTGCTGCAGCCGATAACTCTAATTTTGGTACTGTCCGCAAGGGTGCCACTCGAAACTTAGAGCACAATAGATGAGCCATGCGCCTTCCCTCTGTTATAGATACGACGTAAATGCATCCACCGTAAGCTTCAATGCTAGCATCGCTAAATCCATGAACTTCGATGATGCCTTTTGGAACAATAACCAGACGCGGAAGCTTTATTTTCTCAGTATGAGAAATGTCAGCACATAACCTGTTCCAAGAACAATGCAATGATGCAGGAAGACTTTCATCCCAATCCAAGTGCTCTCTCCAAAGGTGCTGCATAAAGATCTTGGCCTTAGATACCACGGGTCCGATAATCCCAAGCGGATCATAGAATCGAGCAATGGTAGATAGTACCGTCCGTTTGCTAGGCTTGGCAGGCTCTTTCATCAGAGAAAAGTTGAACAGAAGACAGTCTGAAGCTGGATCCCATGCCAGTCCAAGAGTCTTAGTGATATCTGTGCCATCATCAAACTTTAGAAAAGTCTCCTTATCCTCATCAGGCGCCTGTTCAAGCACGCGAGGATCATTGGAACACCATTTCCGAAGCTTAAAATTCCCTTTCCTTAGAAGACCGACTGTTTGATGCATGACTTCAACTACTTCTTCGGCAGACTCACCTCCAGTGATGAGATCATGCACATAGAAGTCGCTCAAAACAACTTTGGATCCAACAGGAAACGATATTTTTTCATCAAGGGCCAACTGCTGCATGGACTGAACCGCCAGAAACGAAGCTGGTTTTGTGCCATATGTCACTGTATCGAGCTAGAAAACTTGAAGTTCCTGATGAGGCGCATCACGCCAAAGGATGCATTGCAAGTACGAATCTGATTCGTCCATCCTAAGGCACCTATACATTTTGCAAATATCACCAGTCAGGGCTACTGGAAATGTCCTGAACTGCAACAGAGTGCTGAAAGGCTTGCGTTGTATTGTTGAGCCTGTCATGAGGATTTCATTTAGCGAATGTCCAGAAGAAGAAACAGCTGAACCATCAAACACAACTCTAAGCTTGGTGGTTGAGCTGTCCTCCTTCAGCACGCAATGATGAGGTAGATAATACATGCAGCGACTTAGCATGTGCGACTCAACAATAGACATGTGATTAAGGTCCACATACTCTTTGATGAACGCCGAATACTGAGACTTCAACTCAGGGCGACGCTCCAATTTGCAAAAACGACGATAAGCTTGCTGATATGAGTCTCGAACCAGATCCACAGGGTGTTTCACTGGAAGGTGAACCGAATATTCGCCAGTGCCTAAACGAGCAAAGGTTTGTTTAAAATGCGCCTCACAATCAAGTTCCTCCTTGGTAGATTCATTAACTACACTTGAACAGGAATCTACCTCCTGCATTATCGGCCTAGTGCCGTTATAGCTTACTAAATTTAAATTGTTCAAAATATAAAGTCATATCTTTTTGTAGAAGTACCCCTTATTCTGCTTACTACTTGCTTGATGCTTCACCACTTGTCCGCGTTTTTGAAATTAAAGATTTAGACATCACTCTTGATAGCAAATTAAAATTTGATTCTCACATATCGTCGATGTTCAATAAAGCCATAAATGTTTTTGTCATGATCAAGCGGTGGTCAAAAGAGTTTAATGATTCCTACACCACCAAACCGCTATATACATCTGTAATACCTACATTCTGGAGTATGGATACGGGATTCACCAGGATAGAATTGAATCTATGCAGAAGAAATTGCTTCTGTTTGCGCTTAGAAGTTTAAACTAGGTTCTTGGGAAAGACCTACCCCGAATTCATGTAGACTTATTTTAATTAATCTTCCTTCCTTCACTTATCTACTTTACTTAAAATCGACTCATCAGTTCTATTAAATCGAATAAAATTAAATGTTCCAATTAGATCTATCCGAAGTTTTAAACCGCTTAGCCCAGTACTAAAACAATCGATTCTTTTTTCTTTATATAATCGTAACAACTACTCACTAGCAACAAAAATTCATGTAAATGAGCGTTCAAATGCCGAAGTTCTGAAATAGAGTTGGAAAATGGTTTCACAGCTACCATGCTTTTAGAGAGAATATCGTAGGCTATTTTTTCTAGTTTCTGCTTGCTGGTTTCGCTGAGACATGAGCTGCCGAAGCATAGCCATCCCAGCATCTTTGCCAAAATGTAAGCTTAACTACAACAACCATAAGTACTTTTTACTATTTTTTGTTGCTTTTTGGCAACGCTGCAACCCAGCCATACTGTGTGTACGGTGTGTTCATTTTCTTTGTATACCTGGTTGTTTATCGCAGCAAAGCACTAGTGCGTATACCTAAATTACATATACATAAACATATATGTATATTTGTATGTGCAAATGTGCGTTTGTTATGTTTGCAGATTTGGTGGACTTGGGCTTTGAAATGATTTTTGATATTTCATTTCGACTAGGTATCATAAGCAAATGTGTGCGTCCCTTTGTGAATATGTGTGTATGGGCATTGTAATTGTATGCGTAGCATTTGCATTGTCATTCATTGACCTGCTGCGATAATTATTAATGAGGACAACTTAAATATATGGGACAAGTATCAAAAGGTCACAAAATACGAAAGAAGGCAGGCTTTATTTGAAGGAAAAACCCAGCCTTGTGGCAAACACTTGTCCCTCACAACTCTTCTTCTGCCATTATTAATGCGCTTGGGTAAAAACAAATACAAAACTTCGAAGGCAGTCAAATATTAGTTCTGCTGCTGCTGACCCGCCGCACAGTGGCGTTGCAAAAATCAAAAAAAAGATTTTGCCCTAAGAAAACATTGAATGAACCTATTTTATAGGAAATTCGTCAACGAATTCAAATTTTATATCTATAAAACAACCTGATTTTTTTTTAGAAGATATAGCCCTTCAAAGTTGGCTGATTTTCAGTGTTAAAAAAAAAAAAACAATTAAAGGTAATTTGGTCGGCTTTGAGATAAAATTTCTCAAAAACGAGAACACGGATCGTCGTTTTTTTTAATTCTATCGATAGTTCTACTAAAAAAAATTAATCACAAAATTTTATTGTTTGCTCTGCGCCAGGTAAATCGATATTTATCAACTATCCATTTTTTCACTATTTTTAAACTTTGATGGAAAATATAATATCTATAAAATTCTATATATTATGTGCCTCCCGTTGCCCCGTTTTTTTTAAGAGGTAAAATAGTTGAAAAAGACATAGTTCCAAAAATGTGCTGAATGCATTTCTGGGATCATTTGTCAAATACTGGTCCCCAAATTCAGGTGCAGTTACAGGATATACAAATAAAATAACAGGTACACACCAAATATAGACATTGCGTTGTAGTCTTACATCCCAAACATGTAGACAAAAATTGTATTTGGATAAGTGCGCACAAATTCAATTGCATAAATTTACCTAAGCCCTAATGAATACAGGTAATAATTAAATATTGGAGGCATAGCCCTTTTCATAAAGCGCATACCGTATCTTTCAGGTAATATATTTTAGACTAAATATAGAAAAACAAGCATAATCCCTGGATTAGTCTATGACTGAAAGTTGGCGAGACAAGTACTTTATTACACTTCAACCATGTTAAACAACCATAAGTTGTTTGACCTAATTATCAACTCAACCACACCAAAAAATTTCACGGAAGCTGCCTTCGAATAACTTGATAATTTATACGGGAATATACAGTGAAGCGAAAATATAACAAATAAACTTTACATTACATATGCAAATTTAAAATCAAGATGGATAAAAGCAAACAGAACGACTGAGAGGATCAACTCCAAAAACCAGTACGGGCTTTATGATGATACCATCCTGGATACGTTGACAGAAGATGAACCCACCATATCAAACGGAAATGTCAAAGGAAGACCATTTAAAGGAATGGAGGAATGTTCAAATTTTACAAGAAAGAGGAAACTGGCTGATTTAACAAATGATTTAACCACGGAACTTTTATCGGAAGCGCTGTCACATAGATATACAGAGGATGCCAAACTAGTAAGGTCGCAAATTACAGAAGCAGTTGCTAATGCAACCCCAATGCGACTAAGAAGAATGAAGGAAAGCATTCCCAAGCCCCCAAACACACACCTTAAGAAGTATGGTTCCGAAGAAGCATTGGCTTTGTTTATGGACTTGGGCTTTCTAAAGAGAAATATGAGATACTGCGGACATCTTTAAGGCAACATGGAGCTTATATATTACCAGCTTGCAAGCATACAAGTCTCTGCGAAAGACAATATACAAGATCTAATGGACCATACAACAAAACGGCAAACGGAGAGTCTGGCTAAAGATTTGGTTAAAGCTCTTCCTAAGAAACTGACATTGATCAGTAAATAGGGCTGCGATGAATCATCCGGACAAAGCGTTTATTAGCAAAGAATATCTTCCGATGACGCTACCATATCAGACGGAAATATGTTTATGGCACCTGTTGTTCCATTGCGGCTTAAATCTGATGATTCCTTGCACTGGAAAAATCAACGACCGTCATCCGTACATTATTGCCGACCAATAATAAGGGACACAGTAAAGGACATTCAAGAACAAATAAACAACATTAAGCCAGCAAAGCACAAAATTGGATAAGAAATTACATTCAATGTAGTTACGAGTTTAACCTTACCATGGTTCTACAAATGAAGTAAATTATGAATTTGGGATCTATCCATTGCATGCAAAAATAAGATGCATGGAATTCTTGTTAAAATGCGCGTATTCGCTTCCACAAGAGGAGGATCACTTTGATGAAAACACATCAAACAAAGATAAGGAAAAGATCAGAAAGAATCGAATACAGGGTGCGTTTTTCAAACAAGTTGGACTTAAAGTAGACTGCTCCAAGTACAGATACGGAAACTCAAGAAAAGACTTAGAAAATAATTATAGTTAAGAAATGATTAGCCTTTTGGATCTGGTGTAGATTGTGAGCAAATTTTTACAAAAAATTAAAAAAAAAATTTTATTTATAATATTTGTAACAATAGTTGTTGAGCTATTGAGCTTTTTCAATAGCTATCGAATTTCCAAACTGTCAGTTAATAAATATAAATGCAGCGAGATTTGCATTAAATATAATAAGGTTTATTTGCCTTCGTGGCCCAACAAAGATTATGACCGATGTTTAAACTTAGTTATTACAATCAACCCCGATTTGGGCTGCTTAATAATTAACAATGTTAGTTTGTCGCGAAACAGACAAACGTTCGAACTTGAGCTACCGACGAATTTGATAGAACTGAACTGCTGCCGGATTGCAGCAGCAGCTTGCACTCAGCTGAAGGCCAAGGGCCAGCAATAAAGCATGCACGAAAAAGAAATTTGAGAGCATATGCAAAGCAATGGTTATGAGAGTTACTTTAAGCTGCTCTTATACTGCACATAGAATAAGAGTGATTAAGAGATGAATTATTAAGCTTATGTTATTTTGGTGCAGATGACTGCGTTACCAAACATTCTCCCCCCGTTGGAAGACACGGGCTTTCAACAACATCCTATTTGGGAAGCGCAAATAATTTGCGCACAGCTCTCTTAATGATCCCAGTTGATGCCTTGAGATGCCTTAAGAATGACCGATATTACAGGTCCTTTGTTTCGAACCTCACTCTTGAAATAGAATGGTCCACAGTAGTCCACTCCAGTGACAGCTAAAGGATGCGAGCCACTCACACGATCCCGGGGAAGATCCGCTATGATTGTCTCAGCTAGGTCCGGCTTAGCCCGAAAGCACATGATTTATTTGCTTGCGACCGTCTTACGGCCACCAATAGGCCAATAGTGGAGCCGAATGTGAGCAAGAAGTGCACGAGGTCCAGCATGCAGCTGACGCCTGTGAAAATTCATGATGATGGCACGTGTGACAGGATGATGGCTCGGAAGAATTACAGGATGCTGAGCATCGAAATCCAGGCTTGAGTGCTTTAGGCGACCACCAACACGAAGAAGTCCAAACTCATCCACGAACGGGGTAAGCGAGGCAATACAGCTGGATGATTTGATAGTTCTTCCGCCTTGAAGAGTCCCATATTCATCGCTTAGGCTAGCCATCTGGATGCTGCGCAACAGTAATTGGGTGCCGTTGTGTATCCACTCTGCTGCAAGACCGGGATGTCTGATGTGCTTTCGAAATTTATCTATGTAACCGAACACCCGCAGTAGGTTATGAAAGGAATTTACAAATTTGCATCCCATGCTGACATCAGATAGTTTAACGGAACCAAGTGCTCTTTGCCGCAGCTCTGGAAGCGCCTGGGGCGTCAGACATGATGCAGGCCATTCGCACTCTCTTTTGGCTAAGAAATCGGGGCCATGAGACCACAACGATGATTCTATGAGTTCGCTTGGGAGAGCTCCTCTAGAAAGAATGTCTGCTGGATTGCATGCCGTTGGTACGTAGCGCCATTCCATTCCGGTAGTTAATTCCTGTATTAAAGATATGCGATTAGCTGTAAACGTTTGGAATCGAGAAGGCTCATCACGTATCCAGGATAAAATAACTGCAGAATCCGACCAACAGTAATGTCTGCAATTGAACAAATTCATTTGAGCTACCTCTCGAATAAGATGCGATAGAAGTGCTGCAGCCGATAACTCTAATTTTGGTACTGTCCGCAAGGGTGCCACTCGAAACTTAGAGCACAATAGATGAGCCATGCGCCTTCCCTCTGTTATAGATACGACGTAAATGCATCCACCGTAAGCTTCAATGCTAGCATCGCTAAATCCATGAACTTCGATGATGCCTTTTGGAACAATAACCAGACGCGGAAGCTTTATTTTCTCAGTATGAGAAATGTCAGCACATAACCTGTTCCAAGAACAATGCAATGATGCAGGAAGACTTTCATCCCAATCCAAGTGCTCTCTCCAAAGGTGCTGCATAAAGATCTTGGCCTTAGATACCACGGGTCCGATAATCCCAAGCGGATCATAGAATCGAGC
This sequence comes from Scaptomyza polygonia, assembly GCA_035044585.1. NCBI lineage: Eukaryota > Metazoa > Arthropoda > Insecta > Diptera > Drosophilidae > Scaptomyza > Scaptomyza polygonia. Next base: position 73,470 of record JAWNNU010002144.1, read on the forward strand.
AATGGTAGATAGTACCGTCCGTTTGCTAGGCTTGGCAGGCTCTTTCATCAGAGAAAAGTTGAACAGAAGACAGTCTGAAGCTGGATCCCATGCCAGTCCAAGAGTATTGCAGCAGCAGCTTGCACTCAGCTGAAGGCCAAGGACCAGCAATAAAGCATGCAAGAAAAAGAAATATTGAGAGCATATGCAAAGCAATGGTTATGAGAGTTACTTTAAGCTGCTCTTATACTGTACATAGATCAAGAGTGACTAAGAGATGAATTATTAAACTTATGTTATTTTGGTACAGATTGCTGCGTATTCAAACAATAGTTTTTAATTAAAAAAGGTCAAAGGTTTAAAAATAAATATTATTTTTCGTGATTGATTTCTTCACAAATTTTTACTTTGCTTACTCATAAATAGGCACAAAAAAATCGAAGAATTTTTTTCAAACATTAATTAATTATCTATTATATGGTTTAAAAATTGATCAATTATCTCATTTGGTTCAAAAGTTATAATTTTTGCAAAGAAAATCAGAAAAAGCAACACTGTGCGCCGTCGCTCCTTTAATCGACGGGCCGCTGAACGCAAGGCGCAACTGAAACAAAAGAACAACGTGCTGGCTTTTCGTTGCTGAGACGCTCAAGCTGCCTTATGAAAAAATACCCTTTCTACCAATATGCAATAATTGTCGATACCACCCTTTCTTAATGGTAAGCAGCTGGTATATCCAAGAAAAAGTCTAAAATTGCCAGTTTCACAATTTTATTTTGTGACAACTACAAGAGAAATTATGTGTGACAACAATTTATATATATGTCGAATATAAATTATTCAATAAGTCAATGAGTTCTAGTTCTAGTTCATTTGAGTGAGAACGCGGTAGGAAAATGGCAAAATCCTACTGAGCGTGGCGCATTGGTTTTAGTAAGTGACTTTGCGATAGCGCGTCGAGTAGAGCGGTCGTACAATTCTGTGTGTATATTTTTATGAGCTATGTGCAGCTGACATGAAAATAAAATTTATTCAAAATAATTAAAATAAAAATAATTAAGTTTAAAGTAAAATTTAAAATTATATGTAGTTCTGAAAGTAAATTAAGGTTGAAAAAATAATAAAGTTAACGTTAAAGCTCTGGGAAATTCAACAAGAAAATAAGTGGCCCAACATTTGTTGCGTGGATTGGGAAAAACCCAGAAAAACCCAATCAGACCAGTGGTAGATTGGTGATTAGTGGTTACGATTAGATAAGGCAGAAAGGATAGATCGTTTTTGTACTGGAGTCGAGGTCTCCAGAGAGACAAGAGAATAAAGCTTGTTATAGTCAGAACATAATACACGAAATGGTTCATGAATTAAATAGTTGCTCGAGCAACGATCGAGGCTAAGGGGTAAAAAGTTACGTGTAGATCTAATGGGAACATTTAATTTTATTCGACTTAGAAGAACTGATGTGTCAATTTCACCATTAACTAGATTAGTGATAAATACTACACCATGCATAATTCTACGGATCAACAGGGAAGGAAGATTATTTAAAAGAAGTCTACTTGAATAGGGGGGTAGGTATATTCCAGGAACCCAGTTAAAACATCTGAGCCCAATCAGAAGAATTTTCCTCTGCACAGATTCAATTCTATCCTGGTGAAACCCGTATTGCGGGGACCACACACAAGATCCATACTCCAGGATGGGACGTACTAGGGATGTATACAGCGTTTTAGTGGTGTAGGGATCATTAAGCTCTTTTGATTACCGCTTGATGAAGCCAAGAACGTTTATGGCCTTATTAAACATCGACGAAATGTGAGAATCAAATTTTAGTTTGCTATCGAGAATGATGCCAAAATCCTGAATTTTAAAAAAGCGGACAAGTGGTGAAGCATCAATCACGTAGTAAGCAGTATGAAGAGTCCCTCTTCAAAAAGTCATGATTTTACATTTTGAACAATTTTAATTTATTAAGCTATAACGGGACCAAGCCGACAGTGCACCTAAGTCCGACTGTAGTAAGTTACATAGAGAATCATCATTATAGGTGAAACATAACAGAATTAGTAATAACAGCAGGAAGATCGTTAATAAAGAGATTAAATAGCAATGGTCCCCTGAGGGACACTGGAGATAACAAAAGTAGATTTGGATACAGAAGATTTAAAAACCACTTTTTGTGTTCGGCCACACAAGTACTCAGAAAGCCACGAAAAGAGTTTCGCTGGAAATCCAATAATATTTAATTTTTCGAGCAGCAAAGAATGAATTACAGATACAAATGCTTTACTTAAACCTGAATAAACGACGTCAGTCTGCATTTTAGCCTGAAAGCCTTTGATAACAGTTGAGGTGAACTCAAGAAAGTTGGTGGTAGTAGATCTTCGCCTAACAAAACCGTGTTGATAAGGGGATAAAATTGAACAATTGAGAGCATATAATTTTTTCAAAGACTTTCGTAATGGCAGACAACTTGGATATACCCCTATAGTTTTTAACATTAGACTTAGAAGAATTTTTATGAAGTGGAATAATAAAAGATTCTTTCCATATACCAGGAAACACAGCTGAGTCAACCGATAAGTTAAATAATTTATGTAAAGGTTTACAAAAGTGTCTAAAAACTAATAACCATTGCGAATCATTTTAATGAAAATGGCTGACAATAATGAATCGTCCGTACTAACTTTTAGTGTTTCTCCAACATATATATTTAAATGTATGCATGTTGGTAGACATACGTTAGCTCGGTATTCTCTGTGTTTTGGTGGCACTGAACCTTGCTTCTTGTGTAATATTTTATCCATTAAAGGTATTGGATATTTTTAGCTGATAGTTTCTTCTTTGAGTCATTTTAAGTCACTTGTCTTGGGTACTATCCAGATTGGTGAGCAATAAGTTAACTTGATTGACGAATTATGTTTTGTTTCATAATTTCTAACATTTATTTTTCTACTTCTTCATTGAAGCTTTGTAGGTGCCGTAATGGTCTTTTGTGAATGGAGTGAGTAGTTCCAGCGTGAACTTCCCTCAAATACATACATAGAATAAGACTTATGAAGACAAACAATTAATAGATATAAGAAAAAGAAGAAGATATATGAAGACAAACAATTAATAGATATAAGACAAAGAAGAAGATTTATGAACACAAACAATATATCGATATAAGACAAAGAAAAGATTTATGAAAACAACAAATCAATAGATATAAGACAAAGAATATGATTTAAGAAGCTGTGAGGTAGCAAAACTAACGCACATCTGTTATGTTTCGTCCGTGACGTCATCCCTATCCACATTTCATGTAACAACAACCGGCACAGTGCGCAGCTCACTCTCGGAAGCTGGCTGCTTTTGCGTGCAAGCGCAAAGCTTTGCTCCCGATTAACGCACGAACGAGCAAAAGCAGGTCGTTGCGCGCGGGCAAACACAAAAGCTCGCCCTACGCGGATAAAAGCCGGATAATAGAAAGAAGAAGCATACAAGCTGGCCGGCAGAAGGGAATGATTTAGCAAAATCAGTTTTGCGCGGACTTAGAAACCGAGACGCAGTGAAAAATACCCGCGAGCAGGAGACCAGAGTAGGCAGCAGCAACCACAGCTACAATAACAACAACGACCACCGGCACAGTGCGCAGCGACTGCAGTGGGCAACAGCAGCAGAAACAACAACAGCAGTGGGCCACAGCAAGCAGCAAGCACAGCAGTGTGCAACAATAGTAACACCAACGCATCCAGCACGCAGCCGCAGTGGTGAGGAGAACAACGGCGACAGCAACTACAACCACAGCGTGCAACAACAACAGCGGAAACTGGGACAGCTGGTGACGGCACACCATTGAGCAGGTGCAGTGACAGTGGATAAAAAAAGTAGGCGCACACACATACTTTTAGCGCACTGCACACCCTTGGCGCACTCATATTGTGACACACAAACATTTAGACACACACTTTGGAACACACCCACTTTTGGCACACACACTCATAGGCATACACACACACGGCACGCACCCCAACGGCACACACTTTTCGGCACACACTTTTGGCACACACTCTGGACACACACACTCATAGGCATACACACACACGGCTCGCACCCCCAACGGCACACACATTTCTGCACACACTCTTGGCATACACAGGCACACACCCGCACCGGCACGCACGAACCTACCCACACGCAGGCACCCACCCACACCGACACACACCTGCCAGCACTAGTACACACCTACGCGGTGATAGATCGGGGTAAGAAAAAAAAAAAAAAAAAAAGCCAAATGGTTGCAAAAAAAACCTCACTGAGATTTGTTGTGGC
>JAWNNU010002146.1:0-259815 GCA_035044585.1 Scaptomyza polygonia
TTCTGGTGCACGACGACAGCACAATCGACAATTGCCGACGGCGAATTAAAAGAAGTGCGGCCGATTGTGGGTTCTACACATTTGCTTAGGCTAAGCTAGATTTAATTTTCGTCAAACACTTGAAGCCATCACACATTAAATTATATGCAAAAGAAAAACCGCGTCTCACAATTTGTTAAATAGTTATATATCTAAAAACTATTATATTTTTCAGTTGCCAATAACTTCCCATTCTATTGCCAGAAGATTAAGTATATTATCAAGAGCTTAAGTTTGGGTCGTACTGAGGGTTCCTGTTGTGGTCCGTCTAGCGGCACGCAGTACTTTGCCAAACTTGCAGACTGATCTCTTCTTGGACAGAAAGGGCCACCATATCGACACTTCTAACAGAAGGATTTGCCGAACGATCTCTAAGTACAGCCACAGGGTATTACGGCGTGACATTCCCCATTTCAGTCCGATGGGTTTTTTTTGCATGCGTACAGTGCAAATGTAGTCTTCTAAACAGGCTTTTCTGTGCTAAGATTCCATTCTAGTTTATTATCTAGAGTAAGCCCCAAGTATTTTGGGAATTTACTAAAGGCAAGTTCCACCCTAGATCATAAACTTTCTGGTGAAGAGGACTTAGTTAGTTTTAGCTGGGTTCTGCAAAAGTTTCTTTGATGTGGAACGAGCAAATATAAATCCATTACCATTAAACTTAAAGCCGCGATAAGGTTGTGAAAAATCAAAAAAGTATAGAGCAGTTTCAGAAAAAAAGTTATGAATTTAAATTTTGAACAATTTTTTATCGACTGTAGTACGATACACATAGAAGCATCATAATAGGTGAAACATAGTTTTACATCATCAGCAAACATACAAGCAAAAGAGTTGGTAATAACCGCTTGAATATCGTTGATAAACAGATTAAATAGCAATATTCCTAGGTCACTCCCTTGGAGAACACCAGAGGTATCAAAAATAAATTTGGATACAGATGATTTATAACAAGTTTTTGTATTCGGCCACGCAGTACTACGAAAGCCACTACTAAAGTTTGAAAGTAGACAAAGACTTTTGGAAAGATTCAGTTTCTTTCTTGAAGGGTGTAAAAAAAAGTTGCGTTCCTACGGATAGACGGACGGACAAACACCATGACGGACATTACACAAACCTAATATACTCGTTACCTTCTTTATAGAGTAAAAAACAGGATTTCAATGTCATAGTAAAATCTTGATCTGAAGGGATTATAAACAGACATCGGTTGTTAAATTTCTGATACTTTATCTGAAGAGTGTATTGGTTATGTGCACTGTCCTTGATGGTGTTTGTTAGTCTGAGTTAGTTAAAATCTTTTCGTATCCCCTTAAGCTTGAGACTTGAATTGTGCAAAAATCTTTTTGGGGTGGTACAGTTTAAGGGTCAAGATTGAGTTTCCACGCCTTCTAGGGTGCTAGGTAATGGATAAGTGAAAAAGAATTAATATATACATCTTCCACATTCTTATAATAACAAAATTTATGTTAGTTGGTGGCACCCCTAAAAATAACTGCATTACACTAACCAAATTTTTTACAGTTTGTGAACTTGTACAACCCAATGAGTTGATAATATGTTAGTGACCCTATATGATATTTATCAAAAATTCACATATTACGCCCAACCATACCGCTTTTCTTGTTAATTCGGTAATCTCCGTAACTTCCAGAGTTTTCTATATCGAATGTCATAATTAATTGGCAAGGTAGCTGCTCCCTAAAGATATGCATCATTCTAAATGCCGCCTCCGTTTCCTCCTTGTGCAAGCACACTTCTAAAAACCGGTTTTTTAACTGGTCTCAGAATATTTTGTATTCGGTTGCGTCCTGCAACATTTTCACTATCATTGTTTTTGTGGCTATATAACTATTCAGCAATTTAATTCAGACTTCTTACCTATAAAATGTTGGCCATAAGTTTTGAATAAATGTTGTTCCAGTGTCAAAAGCAGCATATCCGCAAAAATGATTGAAAAAATATTTTGTGTCCAAATTTTTACTTTTACTAAAATAAAAATGATCTATAAGCCTCAGTAGATTTTGAGTCTGCCAATTTATCTGAAAGAGAAAGATATTAAAAAATTACTAAAGACAGTCTGTGTTAGATAAAAAAAAAAGGAAACTTTGCAGCGAGGCGGGGTAGACATCTTGATTTTTGCTGCAGATCTTAATGGGATGTCAATGTCCGTCATGGTGTCCGTCCGTCTGTCCGTCTGTTTGTCTGTTCGTCTATCCGTCCGTCTGTATAAACGCATTTGTTTTCCACACCGTTCAAGCTAGAGACTTGAAACATTGCAAATGTTTATGGTGTGGTAAATTAACGTGTCAAGATTTGGGTTCTACGATAACTAGGGGCTAGAAAATCGATAAATACAGCTATTTCACACGCCCTTACAGCTAGAGCTACCAAATTTTGGCATAAGGAAGTTACTGACAATTTCAAAAAAACTGCATCTAAAATTTTGGAGCCACGCCTACCTATTCCGACCTCAGCCCCCCGCAGTATAAAATAAGAAACCATAGTTCCAAGCTAGAGTCACCAAAATTTGGTGTTAAAATGGGTGATGACGAGCCCCGAAAAACTCCATAAGTACTTTGGATGCCACGCCTTTTGCATACTGCCCTATTCGCTCCTACCGCCGCAACGCTTCGCTCATAACTTGTATTTTTGAGCTAGACCCACCAAATTTGTTAGGAAGATAACTGTTAACGATCCCAAAAACTGCATTAAAGTTTTGGAGCCCCGCCCACTGATTCCCCAGCCACCTGCATTTTGAAATCAAAATTTCCTATATCTTCCACAGCTTAAGCTAGAGCCTCCGATTTTGGAACCGCCACCAAATAATGTAGGAGGATAGCAGTTGACATCATGCTTTGCTTCGACATGTTCTCTCGTAAAATATTTTGCATATTTAAGTAAGAATATTCTTCATCTGTATTTATTTGTTTGAAAGCCTACATGCTTATTTTTGTGTGCATCTAGCCGTACAACAGAAAAATACTAGAGCATTTGTGTACCAACATACATAAGTATATAATTCTTACGTGATTTGTCCTTTATTTTTCTTTTATCGAGCGCCCGACACTTTTTCCACTATTATACTAGAATTATTCGATCATTTATGTTTTCCATTTTCATGTTTTTAAATCGCATATTTTTTATTATTTTTTAAATAATCAGGCCTGTTCTAATAATCTAATTCTAAAATAAGTACAAATGAAAAATAATATTCAGGCCCTACGAATGATTATGCAAAACTATTGCCAATAGTAAATAAATTAAGTAAAAAATAGTTTCAGGGTTTAAAAACACACATTAGTTGCTTTACATGCACAATCATTTTCATTATGAGTGCTAATTGTCACTCGTTTTCAAAACGATCCATTTGTACTCGGAATCGAAATGTAGGAATGCAAAACGCTCGGAATCGAAAAACAGAACAGGCCTGATTAAGAATATGTGTGTGTGTGTCAGCTCCGACACACGACACGAGTTTTGAGTAAAAGAATGAACTAACGAATGTTAGACAGATTAATAAAATATAAGCGCTCCAGTGTACATCAGGTTTAACAGTACTCGATACTTTTTACTATACACGATAATTTTTACTATCGACGGCAAAGTGAAACCACTAGTCAGTTGATAACTGAAATTGGAAATGGCAAACGGTATAAATCAAATGACTTTAATTATTATACCTAACAAAACCTTAACTTCCAGACCAGATAATGTAATTATATTAAATTATATGCATAATTTTTCAGTTTGATATGCCATACGTACATATTTCCACACGCTAAGAACGCTCTCTGTATGATTTAACGATGAGCTCGACGACTCAATTAAATTTAACATTAACTGCGCCTCCTTGGTTGTGCTTGCGCCGTCGAGATTTTTGTTATTTTTGTCGATGCTTTGCATTTTCATGTGTGTTTTCGAGTAAGCATATGCAGCAAGTATGTATGAGTGGTAATTGTTCTGACATTAAATGATCTATCGCAACTGATTTAGGCAATTTTTAAAAAAGTTGAGGAAAGTAAATAATTAGATAAGAGAAGTGCAATAATGTACATACATATATTTTATATATTAAATTAATTACTAAGTGTATCACAATTTATTACAGGTATTGTACAACTTTTTAAATAACCTAAAACTAATAAATCATGCATTTAAAGTTTTATAACATAATGGCATATAAGACGGATGTTGGATACCATAATAATATATAAATTAATGCCCAATTCACACTAGGGCACATATAACATCTAAAATCTAACATCAATGATAATACGTATGAAGTACCCGTTCCAAGTTTTCTCAAAATATTCTAATATCCTCAGGAAATGTTCTTGTTCCAAGTGTTTTTATTTAGTTAGTTTCGATATTTTTAATTCCACCACTAAAAAATTGTCATTCACAACCGAAATGTAAACATTGTCATCGCAAATGAATGGCAAATAAATCATGGCGGGCAACGACAACGTTGGTTTCCGTTGTATGTGACAACAAGCCTTAAGTCAAATGCGACTTATAAATGTATTTTAATAATATTTTCTAATTTAGTAAGCAAAAACACAGCAAATTGCACAATTTAGCCGCCCGAAAAGGAGGCATTCCTCCCGGACTTGCGGCTAGAGAGTATAAAAGATTTGCGTGGCCATCAAAAAAACACACTTGTGTTCCAGAAAATGGCAGAGAAGATGCAGGCATCACATGCGCCCAATTCCTCCGAGGTATTGCAACAAGTGAATCAAAATGCTCATCGTCGAAATCCTCGTCTTTACAGGCTTCTTCCAAATGGCCAACATGATCAACAAGCATACTCTGCTGTTGAGCAACTATAAAGAAAGCTAAATCTCTTGTATCCATTCTTTTAACAAATATTTTGTTACGAGAATAAATATACGAGGTGAAATAAGCGTCTCTTTTACAAATGAAGAAGACGCTTGATGTTAGATGTTAAATGTTGCAATGTGAACACGAATTTCACATCTTCTCATCGCTCCCCGATATTTGCCATAGTGTGAATAGGCTATAAAAGAAGGTTAGTTTTTTGATATAAAAAAACACATTTATTTTGATTAAGTGTTGGTTTAGAACTAACTTATCACAATTCTAAATTTTGCTAAAGACCGCCTGTTGAATGTCGCTGCTGCAGTTGTCGCCGCTGCTGCTTCCGCTGCAGCTGCCGCCTTTTCTGTTGTCTTGTAGTTTGGGTGTCGAGTATCCAGGTTCGTTCCCACGGTGGTGCCCGTTGTGTAACGCGATGGCCGTTGGTCCCATGCAGGTGCATGCTGGAATGTGCTGATGCAGCGCACGTGGCGGATGTGTTCCACGCGCTGTTGTCGTGATTATGATTTTTGGGCAAGTGCATTTTAGGTACACCTGCGCTGGAGTAACTGAGCGGCTGTGGTAAGAACTGTCGTTAACTCATAAGTGTAACAATTGTCTCTAACGAAATGAGCGAAACACAAAATGTGTATGTAATAAATATAATAATTCGAATGTCTTTGGCTTAGCTAAATTTTTCATTCCACTTTACGCTTCATTCATTCTAATTCACTCCACTGAGTGACCTTGGTTATGAGTCGCAGCACACAACAAAATTCATTTCACTCAATTAATTGTGTGACTCTAACTCACTCAATTCAACTCAACTCATAGCATTCACAAAAACGTACGTTGTGAGTGAAGCCATGCAGCAATGTACCAATGCACTACTGAATACACTTTCGAAATTTGTGTACATCTGTGCATAACTGGCAAGCTATCGTTCATATCCAAGAAACTTTTTTATTGCATAAATAAACAGGCTTCTGCAAACACTTCTCCTGTATTTAATTTTTGGTATGTTTCTTTGCTTGTGTGTTTTAATCGTAGTTAAATGTGATGAAAGAAATAACAGAAATCAGCAGCAGGTGGTTTTGTTGAGCTAGAAGTTCTAACTTAAAACAACCAAAACCAACAATAAAGACTTCTCTCTCTTTTTGTTTTCCAAGGCAGTTAAATATCACTTTTGCTGCTGCTCATCATACATACTCTTCCCAGTTTTTCCTTTATGACACTTTCTAACAGCCAATTGCTATACAATAATGCAAAGATGTACACAAATTACGAAAGTGTATTCAGCGATGCATTTGTAAAGGTCAGTTGCCGAAAACTCGGAATAAAGTAAAGTAGAATAAAAAAATAGACAGAGAAACTGGAGAAAGATAAACTAAATTCAATAAACTATTCTTTTCGTTTTTTTCGTTTTTATGCTTATATATAGCAATCAAACAGGTACAAACGGCTGTTAACACATCGCTCGTGAGTTCTAACACTCATTAGTTTTTTTTTATACTCGATACCGAAGGTAAAGAGTATATTGGGTTTGTGCAATGTCCGTCATGGCGTCTGTCCGTCTGTCTGTCTGTATGAACGCAACTTTTTTCCACACCCTTCAAGCTAGAGACTTGAAACTTTACAAATGTCCGTATTCTATGGCATAGTAAATTAAAGTGTCAAGATTGGAGTTCTACGATTACTTGGAGGCTGGCAAATCGATAAACTCGATAACGCAAAATCGATAGATCCAGCTATTTCGCAAGCCCTTATTTACAATTCCCAAAAAACTGCATCTAAAGATTTGGAGCAACGCCCACCCATTCCGCCCCCAGCCCCCTCGCAGTATAACACTAAAAATGCCCATATCTTCTACAGTTTTTGAGCTTGAGCCATCAAATTTGGTGCCAAGATAGATGTTGACGATCCCTAACCCAATTCATAAAAACTTTGGATGCCACGCCCATCTATACTGCCCTACTCGCCCTCAACCACCCCAGCGCTTTGCTAAAAACGGTAGTGCGTGTATTTCCATAGTGTCTGAGTTAGAGTCACAAAATTTGGTAGGTAGATAACTGGCAACGACCCCCCAAAAACTGCATCAAAGTTTTGGGCCCCCAACCACCCATTCCGCCCCCAGCCCCCCGCAGTTTAAAAACAGAAATGCTTATATCTTTTACAGTTTTTGAGTTAGAGCCACCAAATTTTGTGCCAAAATAGGTGATTATAGCCGTAAAATAAATGCATAAAAACTTTGGATACCACGCCAATCCATACTGCCCAAGCTGCCCCAAACCGCCCCAATGCTTCACTAAAAATGGGAATGCGTGTATTTTCCAAAGCGTTAAGACTAGAGTCACCAAACTTGGTAGGAAGATAGCTAATAGCAATCCCCAAAAAACTGCATGAAATTTTTGGAGCCACGCCACCCGCCCCGTTCCCGAGCCCAGTGCATTTTGAAATCAAAAACGCCTATATTTTCCACATTTTTTGAGCTAGAGCCGCCAAATTTGGTGCCAAGATAGGTGATGAAGAAACCCAAAAAAGTGGATGGCGCCCCCCACCCATACCGCCCCGAGCCACCCTTCCACCATATTCTACTTACTTTGAGCTAAAGTCACCAAATTTGGTATGAGGATAGCAATTGACATCATAATTAGATCTGCAGCAAAACTTTGGACGCCACGCCCCCCATACCAGCACGCAGCCCCCCTTCTACCATTTTCTACTAATTTTGAGCTAGAGTAACCAAATTCGGTTTGAGGATAGCAATTGACATCATAAATAGATCTGCAGCAATAGTTTGGATGCCACGCCCCCCTTACCAACCCCACCCCCCCACCCCTTCCACCAAATTTTACTGTTTTAGAGCTAGAGTCACCAAATTTGGTATGAGGATAGCAATTGACATCATAAATAGATCTGCTCCAATAGTTTGGATGCCACGACCCCCCTTACCAACTGGTTCGAGGGGCAGGCGACGCCAAGCTGACGCCGGACGAGTTGTGCACGCACCTGGTGGAGGTCGAAGCGCTGCTCAACTCCAGGCCACTCGTGGTAGACACCAGCGATCCCAACGATGGGGAACCAATAACTCCGGGGCACTTACTCATCGCCCAGCCTTTGCTGGGTGCTTTGCGCACCCGCATATTTGAAGCGGTGGCGACAGTTGTGGGAGCTCAAACTGAGCTTTTGGCGCAAGTGGTCCAAGGATTACGTGCTCAGCCTGCAGCAGCGCGCCCAGTGGAGCAAAGGCGAGGCCAATCTGGTCGAAGGAGCGGTCGTTCTCGTGCACGACGACAGCACCCCCCCGGAACGGTGGATCACCGGGCGCGTGACACGCGCATCCGTGGGAGAGGACGGCAAGGTGCGGGTGGCCGAGGTCAGAACGGCGGGCGGCATTATTAAACGACCGGTGCACAAACTGGCACGGCTGCCTATTGATGAATGTTGAAGACCGGAGCTCGTCAACGGGGCCGGAATGTTGAAACAGAAGCGAATTGAATCTGCTACTCTCATTAGATTACGTTGTTAGTTGTAAGTTAGTTAAGAGAAATTGAAATATGTAGCATGTACTCTTAATTGTAATCATCTCGCAAGCCGATCGGCAATCTGCCGACGGCGAATTGGTGTTGCGTGGAGTCGCCTGTGGCCCACGCACTCCGTTTAGGCTAAGCTAGAATTCATTAGTCGTAATAATCTCGAAGTCACCACACGCACATTTTTTAAATTAAAGCTCGTTATATATAAAGAAAACCTGCGTCCGCATTATATTGTAATTTTGCTAAAATCTAAAAACTCTTAGATTTTTCAGTGACAATGGACATGCTCGTAATGCCATCCATGTTAGACAGTCTTCTCCTGGGGATGGATTTTCTATGCAAGATGGGGACGACTATGCAGTGCAATGAGGCTATGCTGGTACTGAAGTGCGCCGATGCGCCAACCAAGGCGATCGAAACGTCCGAGTTAGGGCCAGAAGGGGAGAAGGAGCAAGAGAGACGCGGCACCCGAGGCAAGAAGCGAGAGACTGTCCTGGGGACGCATCGCAGCAAGGATACCACGCTAGCCAAGCAAGGGGCCGGCCGAGACGCAGTTACAGTCGTCAAGGAGCCATCGCTAGGCCAGGTGGAAAACGCAGGAGCCGAGGCGCCGCAAAAAGGAGACCCTAAAGCAGGATCATCATCTTAAGAAGACGCTGCGCAGGAATCAGTGTGGCCAGCGGACTTGGAACCAGCCACGCAGGAGTTTTTAAGGACAGAGTTGCAACTCTTCGAGGGATTGAAGGGCGTATCCAACGTAGCCGAGCATCGGATCATCATGAGGGATGACAAGCCGGTCAAACAGAGGTACTACCCCAAAAATCCGGCGATTCAACGCGTGATCGACCAGCAGGTAAACGAACTGATAGAGGCGGGGGCAATTGAGCCGTCACGTAGCCCATACAGCGCGCCCATAGTGCTCGTCCGTAAGAAGACGAACGAGTGGAGGATGTGCGTGGACTACAGGCAGCTCAACGCACACTCTATACCGGATGCATACCCCGTACCCAGGATAAATCATATACTGGAAAAGTTGAGGCACGCACGTTACATTTCGACGCTGGACTTGAAGCACGGTTACTGGCAAATTCCGATGGCGGCAAGCAGCAGGGAGTACACTGCGTTCACAGTGCCAGGTCGAGGACTGTTTCAATGGCGAGTCATGCCATTTGGGTTGCATTCGGCCGGTGCGACTTTTCAGAGAGCATTGGATACGGTAATAGGCCCGGAGATGGAGCCACATGCGTTCGCCTATTTAGACGACATAATAGTAATCAGCGCAACGAAAGAGCAACACATAGCAGACTTGAGAGAAGTATTCCGACGGCTGAGAGAGGCCAACCTAAATCTTAACCAAAAAAAATGTTCGTTTTTCCAGAAGAAGCTAGTATACCTAGGGCATCTGGTGAGCGAGAAAGGAATCAAGACGGACCCCTCAAAGGTGGAATCCATGATAACCTTAAGGCACCCACAAACCTGAAAGAGCTTAGACGATGCCTAGGAATGGCGTCGTGGTACCGCCGATTCGTGCCCAATTTCACAACTGTGGTACAACCGATGACAGAGCTGTTGAAGAAGTCCCGGAAGTGGTCGTGGAAGGAGAAGCAACAAGCCGCATTAGACAGTCTCAAGAAGTGTCTAACGTCCGCGCCTGTCCTAACATGTCCGGAGTTTGGAGAAAAGTTCACACTGCAGACGGACGCGAGCGACTACGGCCTCGGAGCAGTCCTTACGCAAACCATTGATCAGCAGGAGCAGGTCATAGCGTACGCCAGCCGGAAGCTGTCAAAGGCCGAGTCGAACTATTCGGCTACAGAAAAGGAGTGCTTGGCGATCGTGTGGGCGATCAGAAAACTCAAATGCTACCTGGAAGGATACCGGTTTGAGGTGGTCACAGACCACATGGCATTAAAGTGGTTGAATTCAATTGAGAGCCCCACAGAAAGGTAAGCGCGCTGGGCTTTAGAGCTACAGCAATACCAGTTTGACGTCAATACAGGAAAGGCAAGCTTAACGTGGTGGCAGACGCTTTGTCACGAGACCCGTTGGTGCAGCTCCAGCAAGCCGTGGTTCAACAGTTCCCCGGAGGGTGGATTCCAAAGATGCTGGAAAAGGTAGCCAAGGAACCATCGAGGTATACAGACTACGTGGTAGAAAACGGACAGCTATACCGACACCTGGGTCACCGCGCGGATGACGAAGACTACATCCCGTGGAAGCTCTGTGTAAGCGAGGAACAAAGGAAGAGAGTACTACTGGAATGCCACGACGCGCCGACGGCCGGGCATCAAGGAGTTCGCAAGACGATCATGAGGCTGTCCCAACGATACTACTGGCCTGGGATGTTCAGAGATGCAGCCAGGTATGTCAAATGTTGCGAAAAATGCCAATTGTTCAAGACCGAACAAAAGAAGCCAGCCGGACACATGCTAACCCGCCAGGTGGCGGAGCCAATGGCAATTCTGTGCGCAGACTTCGTAGGACCCCTACCACGATCGAAACAAGGTAACACAATGTTTTTGGTGTTTCTTGACGCTTTTACAAAGTGGGTGGAATTGGTTCCCCTGAGACGAGCAACAGCGGCCACGTTGCAAAAGGCTTTTCGAGAGCGTATCTTATGCCGGTTCGGAGTGCCAAAGAGGTTCGTTTGCGACAACGGAGTGCAGTTCACAAGTCGGATTTCAAAGCGTATTTGAATTCCCTAGGCGTAGAGATGGAACACACCGCCCCATACTGCCCTCAGGAGAACCCGACCGAGAGAACCAACAGGACGGTAAAGACGATGATCGCGCAATATATTTCCGGAAATCAAAGTTCGTGGGACCAGTTGATACCCGAAATATCACTAGCCGTCAACTCGAGCATCGCGGACTCAACAGGATTCTCCCCAGCATTCTTGATGCAAGGAAGGGAACCTCGCTTGCCAGCAACGTTGTACGAGGAGAAAACACTAGGTACAGGAAGCACACCGCAAACGCCGGAGTAAAGGGCAAATAGGCTAAAGGAGGTGTTCGACACAGCGCGAAGCAACCAGCAGCGAGCCTCAACGGATCAAGGGAGAAATTACAACCTGCGACGAAGGGAATGGAGACCGACGATCAACGAGCTTGTCTTGAAGGCCGGCGAAGGATTCGCAGCCAAGTTAGCACCGAAGTATGAGGGGCCATACAGGGTGAAGAAATTCGTCTCACCAAATGTAGTGCGTCTGACAAAAGACGGGGATAGGAAAAGCAGAATCGCGAGCGTAACACTGCTAAAACCTTTCCAGCAAGACGGAGAAGAAGCCGAAACGAGTCGAGGAGAAGCATAACCAAAAAAAAAACCCCAACAAAACTCTTATACTAACCCACAACGTTTCAAAACATACAACTAAAATTTCAATAATGATTCCGTAATAACCACAATTTTGTTTCTCCCAACAGAAATGAGCAAAGAAACAGTACTAAAACTAGAGGAAATAGCGAAAGAGATACCACGACAGTCGAACGTACGCAGAGTATGGGCCCCTGGACTATGGTCGGAGGCAACAGACGACGGCAAACCGTCGACTAGCGCCGTAGCCGAGCGACGCCAAGCGCCCCTTACCACGAGGCCGGAGGAGAACCTTACCCCGGCTGATCCACCCGAAGTCCCAAAGAATTGGACGTGTCACCCAGACACAAGCATCGTGACCAAGCGGGCCGTCGAGGAGATTACGCGGGAGCTGCGCGCGCGGAGAAGACGAACGTCGAGGGACCGGCTCAGGGTGACGGCAGGAGAAGCGGTTTACTCCGTGACCAAACACCCGGACGGCCACTAAGAAAGGGTGGGGAGGGGGGGGGGGGTGTGAACCTCCCACATACATATATAGAATAAGACTTATGAAGACAAACAATTAATAGATATAAGAAAAAGAAGAAGATTTATGAAGATAAACAATTAATAGATATAAGACAAAGAAGAAGATTTATGTATACAAACAATTTATCGATATAAGACAAAGAAAAGATTTATGAAGACAACAAATCAATAGATACAAGACAAAGAATATGATTTAAGAAGCAAAACAAATTGAATGTAATGCAATGTAGTCAGTGAAAGAGCACGCGACTGAGCAGACGCGATCGCGGAGTAGCAAACAAGAGGCGACAATAAGATTAGAAAAGCTAAGTTGTAAGTAACATAAGAGCGTCCGAATAATAAAAAAGGAAATGAAACAACCCAAAATCTATATGCGCTTAGATTAGAAAGTTTAGTCGACCTCGTGTCCCCCTAGCCGTCGAGGTGCCTGCTTTCCACAGTGCCTGACGAACGTCGCGACATTTGCCTCCATTTCGCGAACGTCCCTGATTTTAAATACAAATATCTTGTGACGTGGACCGTGGACAGACTGAGAACTGTACCCCGGCAAAATAACTACTTTACAACCTAACAAAGTGTCTGAATTTCTATGAGCTTATTATCTCCTGCAAGATAATAAGTTCTATTTTCACTAGGGTATTTTCAAATGCCTGCTTTTTACCAGGCAGGCTCAGATCTGATCTGAGAGGATCAGTTTGCCAGTAAGTGGGCTCACCCGAGGAGTGGCAAATAAAGACTTTGCGCTGAATGCATTTACGCAACTCATTCCCTTTGGAGTTATTGAGCCTGGAACCCCACCACCAGTGCTTTTCGTTGAAATCACCGCCGATCATGAACCTGGCATCGAGACCATCCAGGATTTGGCCGAAATCGTCATCTTTGACGTTGTGCCAGCAGCAGCAACTGTGAGATCTCCTAAAGGGCTGATCAATCTTATCTGTCTTACATATTGAATAGACTTTTCTATGTCAGATGCTGTGAAGCAACGTCATCGCTTAAGACTATCAGAGCTGGAGTACCTCAAGGCAGTGTACTTGGTCCTATTTTATATACCTTGTACATTGCCGACATGCCCATCTACCGTAACGGGAACCTGACCTTAGCCACATACGGTGATGACACCGCCTTCCTTTCCACCGCTTCCCTGCCCCAGGATGCCTCCGATTGGTTACAATAACAGTTAAATCTGCTAGAGGATTGGCTGAAAAGGTGGAACATTGCCGTCAACCAGAACAAATCGCCTGTCTACTTAGACGGTTCAGTGATCCCTGAGGCGGCAACTCCAAAATACCTCGGTATCACCCTGGATAGGAGGCTCACTTGGCGTACGCACCTCACTCGTAAACGTAAACAGGCTGACATGAGGATGAAACAACTCTACTAGCTTATCGGCAAAAAGTCCAAAATGAAACTTAGTGCCAAACTACAAGTTTACAAGGCCATTCTCAGGCTCATTTGGTCTTATGGCATCCAGCTGTGGGGGACCCCGAGCAAGAGCAATCGGATGCTGATTCAAAGATTTCAAAATAAAGCACTCCGAACCATATCCGGTGCCCACGTGTACCACGACAATTCCACGTCAACTGCACACGCCACTGGTCACATAATTAATCAGTAAGATGGGTGCAAGCTACTCTGCCAGATTGCTCAACCATCCTAGCAATCTTGCCCTTTCCCTTCTGGACGACAGCCAAACAAGGAGAAGACTCCAGAGGACCCATTCACTTGACCTCCCTCTCCGGGTTGACGAGTGATCCTCCTCCACACCAGCTACTCAACACACCCTACGATACCTACTACCACTAAGTGCTAAGTGGTAATACTTTTACTGCCAAGTTTAAAGCTTTAAAATTTAATTATTGCCCACACGGGCAGATCTTAAATAAACTCAATTGAAAACCACAAAACAAAAAAAAAAAAACCAGGCAGGCTCGGCGAGATCATTTAAAATGCAGGCAACGGATCCGCATATTATTTTGTTATTATATTAACAGCAGCTAGTAAATTGCTGCTTGCAAGGTAGTGCATTTATTATCCTTTAAATATCTTCGTCTAGGATAACTGCATGACGGACAAGCGCTGTGGCAATTTTATATATTTTGTAACGACGTAATTTCGTTGGCCGGGGTCGGCGTATCAGTCACGTCCGGGGTCTGTACAGATTATTTGTAACATTGCTGGGACACTGGCGGAGCTGGACCGGAGCGTACCTTGGGGTAGAATAGAGAGGGTTGAATAGAGAGGGGGGTGCACGAGTACAGTGCACGCACGGCCGGTTATTTGAGAAGCCCGCAAAGGAATAGATCGGCTAACCCAGAGTAATACTCGGAGAGTTAACCAATTATTCCCCGAAGGGCTCCTCACAACCGGCCAGGGCATCGAGCGAAGTTTGTTGGGTACAGAGGGGGATAAGGGTAACCAGCTCGGCGGCCAGGCTTAGGGTAAGACCCGGAAGCGTGCGTGCCGGTCGGCCAACCCCATCCGCCCCTCGCACCTCGCACAACTGCAACGCCAGGGCACTACCCACTTGTCGCTACACATGGAACCTACCCAAGAGGCGAGCGTCGCAGAATCCAGAGTAAAACTCGGAAGATTCGCTAGCATACCCCTCAGGTCAACTCCACGTGGGCTTTATGGTGAGGCGCACCGAAACACTGGCTCAATGCCGACCCGCTGAAAAAGTGTAGAAAGGGGGGGGAAAAGGGGAGTACGAAAAATACACAAATTCACTCTACATTTTAACTCTTTATTATATATTTTCTTTGCGAAAAAAACATTTAACACGACACTGTGGATATGTTACCCTAGGGCCACAACAAATCCCGGTGAGGCTGCCTGAGCAACCATTTGGCCCATTGAACATGGCCGTCACTTACCCCGCTCTATCACCGCGTAGGTGTGTACGAGTGCTTGTAGGTGCGTGCCGGTGTGGGTGTTTTTTTTTTTTTTTTTAATTCTTTATTAAACTATATAACAATAACTAAAAACTAACTGAGTATATATATAGGAGCAAAAGCAGTATGCGGTATGTCCGTTAGGAATTGCTTCGCACACTACAGTCGCCACCTACATTGGAGTGATCCTCCTTAATCGCTCCACTCGCCTTTGCTCCTTCATCACCTCAGCTGCATATGCGCTGACCGCATCCCACTTCGCCGAAGACACGAGCATACTTGGGACTCGGTTGTCCACCGTGATGGGACCACCCATAGCGCTCTCAAGCGTGGCCCGGTGGATTGCGAACCGCCCGCAGGTGAACAGCACGTGGTGTGCGTCCTCTTGCAAGCCTCGTCCGCACCATGAGCATTCGTCGCTTTGCTCGTGGCCAAACCGCTTCAAGTAGCTCCGGAAGCACCCATGTCCGGATAGCAGCTGGGTCAGGTAAAAGTTGACTTCACCATGCCCACGGTTGAGCCATGGTGAGAGCCGTGGGATCAAGGCAAACGTCCAACGCCCCTTCTCTGCACAGTCCCAGCGTGCTTGCCACCTCTCCATACTGCTGGTTCTTGCTGCCAGTCGGCTCCTGCGCGCTGTAGTAGCGGCTGTGCGGTTTGCCAACTCTCCCGACTCGATGGCAAGCTCCTCGATGGGTACCATGCCTGCGATAACCAGGGCGGCCTCATCGGAAATCGTCCCGAATGCACAGCATACTCTAATAGCGCAAAGGCGGTAGGTTGCGCCCGTGCCTCGGCAGTAGCTTTGAACCTGTACGGCTCTCCACCAGATCGGCGCAGCTTACAAAACAGTTGCCCGGACTACGCTCATTAATAGGCGGCGGCGCATCTGCTTGGGCCCACGAGTATTGAACATTATGCGCGACAGTCCGCGACATACTCCGGCTGCCTTGGCTGTGGTGTACTCAAGGTGCTCCTTGAAAGACAATCTCGTATCCAGCATTACGCCGAGATATTTGATTGCCCGTTTGGACAGAATCGTGGTCTGGCCTACTACTATTCTTGCTGTTTCCACCAACTTGCGGCTACTCCCAAGCACAGCCTCCGTCTTGTGCGCAGCCAGGTCCAATCCCTTCTGGTTAAGCCATTCCTGCACGCGGGCAATGCATGTATTGCACGCGGCTTCAGCACACTCCAGTTTCTTACGCACCACGACGATAGCAACATCGTCTGCAAAACCAACTATATGAGCCTCATCCGGAAGATTTAGCCGTAAGACACCATCGTACATAATGTTCCACAGCAGTGGCCCAAGAACGGATCCCTGTGGAACTCCTGCAGAAACATTGTGCGCTTTGATGCCTTCGGTGGTCCGGTAATGCAGCACCCGTCCGTCAAAGTAGCTGCTAACTGTGTCCCGCAGATATGAGGGGACCTGCAGTTCCTCCAGGGCGTTGAGGATGACGTCCCAGTTGGCGGAGTTAAAAGCATTTCTTATGTCCAGCGTGACAATGAGGCAGTACTCTTTCTCTCCTCCTGCCCATCTGGAGCCTTGGATAGCACTGGTTGCTAGCTCGACCACCATGCTTAGGGCGTCGATGGTTGACCTCGCTTTGCGAAACCCAAACTGGTAAGGGGATAGCCTGCCAGCTATGTCTATCGCATTGCTAAGCCTTGCCCCCAGCAGCTTTTCAAAAACTTTCCCAATGTTATTCAACAGACAGATTGGTTTGTATGATGAAGGGTCCCCTGGCAACAGATTTTGCACTTTCCAGACCAGCGGAAAGGTCCTTTCATATAGGCAGGCATTGAATAGTTCGGCAAATTGCTCGGCTTGTTGTGCCATAGCCAGCTTCAGCGCTTGGTTCGGGATACCATCTGGACCCGGTGATTTATTCGCCACGATACCTTTGGCTACCCCAATTACCTCCTCCGGTGTGATGGCCGCTGGTACGGTGTCGTTGTGATTTTGTGGTGCCGCTGCTTGACAAACCTGCGATCTCCCGTGTGGAAACAGGCACTCCACTATGGCCCGCATCCTGTCTGGCTCCATGGAAGGGAGGTGATGATTCCCAGCATATACGCGCTTGACCACCGTTTTGTAGGCTTTCCCCCAGGGGTTCCTGCTCAGCAGAGTCGCACAACTGTATGTAGCATTCCCGCTTGCTCGCCTTAATCGCCTTCTTAAGCGTACCTCTTGCTCGCCTGTATTCTTCCCGTCTTGTTGCAAAATGGGGTCTGTTGACTGCGCGTTGGCATAGCCTTCTGGCCCTAATGCAGGCGTGGCGAGCCATGTCAATTTCCGCGTTCCACCAATACGTGGGAACGTGGGGACGTTTGTACGGACGACGTAGTGCCATGCTGTTGTCGCACGCCGAGGAAATTTGCGCAGCCATTTGAGCTGCACGTGAATCAGCAGAGCCCGATGTAGAGAGCTGCGCGATTGCTCTGGAGAACACCGCAGCGTCAAATGTGTCCTGGCGGTAGCATTTCGCGTTCGGCGCGCTATGCACAAAACGCTCTTGCTGGCCCGCAAATGTGCACATAATGGCGTTGTGGTCGCTGGCTGTGTATATTTCGCTGATCATCCACTGAGCTGTGTTGAAAAGGGAGGGACTGACAAACGTGAGGTCAATCACTGAGCCAGCCCCAGCTCTTGAAAAAGTGTTACCGTTGCCGCTGTTCAGAAGCGCCAGATCCAGTGCAGCAAATGTCTCCAAGAGCACCCTGCCTCTGGTGTTTGTTGAAACGCTGCCCCACTCCAGTGCCCATGCATTGAAGTCGCCCGCCAGAATGATTCTGCTGCGACCCCTGGCGTCGTCAACAAGCTGTTCTAGGATAGCGGAGAAAGCAGAGAGTGGCAAGCTGGGCGCAAGATAACAGCTATAGATGCACAAGCTGCCTAGTCTCGCTCTCTCAAAACCTTCGAACTGTTGCACATCGGTAAGCTGTTGAGCTGCGCCACTCACCCACAGCGCGGCCCTTTTAGTGGTGTCCGATGCCCAGATGCCATATGGTCCTTTGTTGTCTGCTCCAGAAGCGATTGAGCAGCCATGCAGTGGTTAAGGTTTATCTGTAGAAACTTTAACATCTCATCCGTTCGACAGCTACTTTGTAGGCAGGACAGCTAAAGCTGCCCGTGGTATGACCCGCATTACCTGTTCCTTGTTTAGAGCACAGCCAGCACGATGGTGGATTGCTGCAGGACCCAGCCTCGTGGCCAGCCTCGCCACACCTATAGCAAGTGCCTCTGCGATCATCATCGCTGGTGCATTTCACAGCGATATGCCCAAAAGCAAGGCATTTGTAGCAGCGCAATGGCTGCACAATAGGCCGTATACGACAGACCACCCAGCCAACCCGGATTTTCGCCAGGTCAAGTAACTAGGTGGATAAAGGGGTTGGGAGTACCAAAGTTGCTGACGATGAGCCGCTGCGTAAGGCTCGCAGTGAGCGGGTTGCGTCCACCGTTATGCTGGGAGCATCAATGGCTTTGTGGATCGCCTCGATCAGCTCCTCCTTCGTGGTCAGCTCATCCAAGTCACGGATTTCGACTCATTGGACGTCCACGAGTGATTTGACCGTCGCTCTGTTCCCTAGGGCTTTTCCCATGGCTGATTGCAGCTCCTCTGCGCTATGCGCTGGCTTTTTATTAAGGCGAAGTAGCAGATCCCCATTTGCTGCTCGCCTAATGTGCTGCACGTCCTCGCAGTACTGGCGCAAGGCAGGGTCTGATTTGACCACCCGGAGCATGTCGGAGTAGCTGCAGCCGTCAACACCGGATAATGCAATAGCATCCGCGCGGTTACGCCTGTGAGCAGGTTTTTTCGGCTTCACTTTCGTCCAGGTCGTTTTTGATGCGGTCTGCGTAGCAACTTGTGGTGCATGAGATACTACCTGTGGCCTCTCAAGAGGGGGATATGACAGTACTTGCTTCTGTTTTTTGGGCGGTGTGCCTCTTAGCTCCTGCAGATCCCTAGGGCGCTTAGGAGTTGGCCTGCTGGCTACTCGGCGGGCGACACCAGTATGAGCTGCTTGCTCCCTGTCCCTATCAAGGGTGCGCACTGTACTGGGTGGTGAGGTTTGTGTAACCCCCACTGCCACTTGTGGCTTGCTCAGCCTTAGAGCTGCCTCATGCAGCCTGACAATTTTTGCCAACTCGTCGTGCATCAGCGCGTTTATGTGGCGTTGACCGTTAAAAAGCTCAGAGAAACCCGAAAGAGCCTCTCCCATTTTGGTGAGCGAGCTCTCCAGCGTTTCCGAAGGCCTCGGAGTGGTCGGCATAGGCCAGACGACTGGTTGAGGCAAATGCAACATCGGTGGAGATTGCTGCGATGGAGCCACGCTCTGCACAGAGGGTGATGTGATCAGCCGAGCGGCGCACAATTCCATTCGACATCTTACGGAGACAAGTAAACCTCCAAGCAGTCCCACGTTGACCACAGATTTCCCTATGGTATTAACCGCTGGGGGTTATACCGCCCCGAATCGGTCACCAGAGCCCAGCTGAACACCGTCGCAACGGAAGGGGTTGGTAATCGCCAGTTCCGTGGCTTTTGCTATTCTCTGCTTGGAGACTCTTACTTGAACTACAGAAAGAAAAGAACGCTCCTGTGTGGTATGCTATACTTGCACAGGCCCTTCTGTATATGCAACGAATTTTTGCTTTCCCGATACACGAACCACTCGCACCGGGGACACCTCCAGTAAGCCCAAATACCAAAAGTGCCACCTGTTACAAACCAGTGGAACCCGGAGAGCGCTGAGTGCTCGAAAGGCACTGCAATGACAGGCAACCAGCCCTGGGACGCTCCGCGATCAGCTGGCAGTGTGTTAGTACAGAAAAGAAAACACGAACAGCACACCACAAAGAAAGTGTGTTGCACTGAGTGATTTTTTAAATACTCACACTACCGCACTGAATAAAAATACGCGCGGGCGATCTGCCGCTGGGGGAGACCAATGCAGACGTCCACGCGGACTGCCAACAATGCGCGAGGCGATAGCAAACAGATTCGCGGGTAAGTGATCCAGCACTTTCACCGAAAAAGATTTAAGCTGATTTGTTTTGATTTCGCACAGGTATGACACCGCAAAACAACCGGGGTTTTCTCGCCGGTGTGGGTGTGTGCCTGTGTGTGTGTATGCCTGTGTATGCCGTTGTGGGTGCGTGCCGTGTGTGTGTGTATGCCTATGAGTATGTGTCCAGAGTGTGTATCCGTGTGTGGGTGTGTGCCAGTGTGTGCCTATGAGTGTGTGCCCCGAGTGTGTGTCCAAATGTGGGTGTGTGCCCGTGTGTGTATAAACCAGTGTGTGCCTGTGTGTGCCTGTGTGTGCCAAAACTGTGTGCCAAAAAGTGTGTGCCGTTGTGGGTGCGTGCCGCGTGTGTGTGTATGCCTATGAATATGTGTCCAGAGTGTGTGTCCGTGTGTGGGTGTGTGCCAGTGTGTGCCTATGAGTGTGTGTGCCCAGAGTGGGTGTCCAAGTGCCAGTGTGTGTATAAACCAGTGTGTGTCAAAAGTGTGTGCCAAAAAGTGTGTGCCGTTGTGGGTGCGTGCCGTGTGCGTGTGTATGCCTATGAATATGTGTCCAGAGTGTGTATCCTTATGTGGGTGTGTGCCAGTGTGTGCCTATGAGTGTGTGAGTCCAGAGTGTGTGTCCAAATGTGGGTGTGTGCCAGAGTGTATATGAACCAGAGTGTGCCTGTGTGTACCGAAAAGTGTGCGTCCAAATATGCGTGTGCACCTACTTTTGGTTGCCACTATCTTTTTGCACTGGCTTGCTGACGTGCTGCCGTTGTTGTTGCTGCTGTTGTTGCACGCTGCAGTCGTTGTTGCCGTTGTTGTTGTCGGTGGCTACAGTGGCTGGTGCGGTTGTTCGCTGCTGTTGTTGAAGCTGCTGGCTGTGGTGGCTTCCGTTGCAGTTGCCCGCTCTAGTCCGCTGCTGTGGTTGTTGTTGCTGCTGCTGCGGCTACTGCTGTTGTTCGCTTCTGCTGTGGTTGTTGTTGTTGCTGCTGTGGCTACTGCCGCTGCTTGCTGTCACTTTGATTATTCTCCTCGCAGAGTTATACGGAAGAGGTGGAAACTGAGACACCGTGCATGGAAATATGGTCGCAATTGAGACTAGGGCAGCACCGGTGGTCCGGAGGTCATCCAAAGGGTCTTAAGGCAGTGTGCTGGCCCCAGCTGGTTCCGGCTTGAATGCCCCTGGTATTGACCTAGGCTACACCAAGTGCGCAGCCGGCATGCGCCACTGTGAAACTTCGCCGCTGTGACCAGCAACAGCCAACGGAGTCTCCAAGCGGTAGGCGAGCCACACGTACACTTTTCACTTTCACTCGCGGTGGCACTAGCACAAATTCACCAACATTAATGACGCCATTATTTCTGAAATAAGTTGTTGGTACATATTGTATGCAAGTGCGTTAGAAACATACATATATTTCTTGCTGTACCTGCTTTTCGAGGTTTTTGTTATTTTTGATATTTTTCCTTTTTCTGTGTCAGCGGCAAACGAGCGCTTACATTTACATATGTACCAATGCACTACTGAATACACTTTCGTAATTTGTGTACATCTTTGCATAACTGTATGGCAAGGATTGTTAGAAAGTGTCATAGGGTTTAAAATTGGTAAGAGTATGTATGATCAGCAATAGCAAAACTGATATTTGACTGCCTTGGAAGACAAAATCTTGTTGTTTTATTTTACTCAAGCGCAATAATGGGGAAAGAAAAATAGTTTTGTGGACAAGAGCTTACAGAAGCCTAGTTTTAAGCTCCAGATACTTGGTTGGCTAGGTGCATATCAGTTGCTAGTCCAAGTGTTTTGTGGGGTAGGACAGGTATCAAAAGGTCATAGAATACGGAAAGTAGGCAAGCTATAGTTCATATCCAAGAATCTTATTTATTGCAAAAACAACTAAATTCAATAAACTATCCTTTTTTATGCTAATATAAAGCAAGCAAACAGGTACAAACAAGTGTTAACACATCTCTCGTGAGCTCTAACACTCATTAGTTTGATTTTACTCACGTCCCTCCGCGCTTGCAAAGTTTGGCCATCATTTGGCCCGCGGACGTACTTGTCGATGTTGTGGTCTCCGCGTAACTAACTCCCCGGGGCTCATCGTGTCGATCGGAGCTTCGTTACATCGTAGCGGCCGCTGCCCGCGCCGTTTTTTATGCCCTGCCTGAATTTGTTACTCTTTCTTCCTTTCTCTACTACCGGCTGACTACTATGATTTATGCTAACCCGCTCGCGAACGGCCCCTTATTTACTGGTTTGCTCCTTGCTGGTTGTCGTGGGCAAGCTGGTATTTGCTGCCCTCATCCTCGTGTTGCTCCTCGTTTTCCTGTTGCCCGAAGGCGATCAGATCGGCTACCCCCGCAGTGCGACGCTGGCCGGTCTCAGTGTGTCGAATTTTCGCTATGTTTAGAGAGAGGAATTTGGTTACCTTGTACGGACCTTCGTTACGTGGGGCTAGTTTGGCGGCGAATCCCTCCTTGGCGTTCGATAACACGTGATGCTTTACTTATACCAAACTGCCAATGGCTGGTCTCCAATCGCGTCTCCGTAGATTGTAATGACGGCTCTGTTCCGCTGATGCTCGCTGAGTGTTATCCCTGGCTGTCTGAAAAATCTCGAATAGTTGTTTCGCTCTGGTTTCGGGATCGGCTGAGGTAGTGCCGGATCCTGGTGTGAGCTCGTCGTATAGTGCCCCTGGTAGTCTCGGCTCCCGTCCTTGGACCAGTAACGCCGGGTTGAATCCTGTGGTGTCCGATACGCTGCTATTGATTCCCAGTGAAATCTCCGGTAGCAAGGTGTCCCAGGTGTCATGTGGTCCCTCGATGTACTGTGCGATCATGGTTTTTATGGTCCGGTTTGCCCTCTCAGTCGGGTTTTGGTGCGGATAGTATGGTGCCGTGTGTTCAAGTGCCATACCTGCCAGCTTGCAAAACAGTTTAAACGCTCGGCTGGTGAATTGTGTCCCCAGATAAACTTGCGTGGTATCCCAAACCGACTGAGGCTCCGATCTCGAAAAGCTTTTTCCAAGTATGTGGCCGTGGCTCGTCGCAGCTATATTAGCTCCACCCACTTGGAAAATAAATCGAAGAAAACTAGAAGTTCAGTGTTACCTTGCTTAGGTCTCGGCAGAGGTCCAACAAAATCGGCGCAAATGGTGGCGAAGGGCTCAGTCGCCTGTCGTGTTAGCATCTTCCCTGCCGGCTTTGCTTGTTGCACCTTGTATTTCTGGCATACTGCACATTTCCTCACGTAGTGGGCGACGTCCTTGAAGATTCCTGGCCAATAATATTGTTGGCATACCCTCTTCGACGTCTTGCGTATTCCTAGGTGTCCCGCGCTTGGTTGATCATGGCATTCTTGTAACACGCGCTGCCGCTGTTCCTTGCCTACGCATAGCTTCCATGGTATGAAATCTTCCTCCAAAGGTCGTTGTCCCAGGTGTCTATACAATTGCTCGTTCTCCAGCGTGTAATCGGGGTACTTCTCTGGCTGTTCCCTTGTCTCCTGCATGCGTCGTTGCAACCATGTGCATGTGCTCTGTTCCTCAATGGCTGTCTGTAGGGCCTCGAGCGGTTGTCGTGATAAAGCATCCGCCACTTTGTTCTGTCGTCCTTTCCTGTAATGTATGTCAAATTGGAACTGTTAAAGTTCCAGTGCCCATTGCGCAATCCGTCCCGAGGGGTTTTCGATGGTATTCCGCCACTTGAGAGCCAAGTGGTCCGTCACGACGTCGAACCTGTATCCTTCCAAGTAGCAGCGCAGCTTTCTGATGGCCCGGACGATAACCAAGCACTCTTTCTCGGTGGCGGAGTAGTTTTCCTCGGCCCTCTGTAGTCTTCGGCTAACGTATACAATGACCCTCTCACCGTCAGCACTCGTCTGGGTTAGCAAACCTCCGAGCCCGTAGTCGCTGGCGTCGGTCTGTAGAGAAAACTTCTTCGTGAAGTCTGGACACGCAAGGATGGGTGCTTCGGTCAGTAGTTCCTTGAGTTTCGTGAATGCCAGCTGTTGCGGCGTTGCCCAGATCCATTTCTTGCGTTTTCGAAGTAGTTGGGACATCGGCTGTACCACGGCTGTAAAATTCAGGACAAACCGCCTGTACCAGGAGGCGAGGCCCAGGCATCGGCGAAGTTCTCTGACATTGTTCGGTGCTGCTAGCTGCTGTACCGCGGCGATCTTCTCCGGATCGGTGTGGATTCCCTTCTCGCTAACGACGTGTCCCAGATACACCAGCCTGCACCTGAAGAAAGCGCAATTCTTTTTGTTTCTTAAAACTTCTCGCAGATGCTTGACGTGTTCTTCCAATGTCGTCCCTATGACGATCATATCGTCAAGGTTCGCGAAGGCATGTGATTCCATGTCTGCCCCAATGACGCTGTCGAGTGCTGAGTGGGTTCCAAATGGCATAACGCGCCATTGGAAAAGACCCCGTACTGGTACCGTGAATGCTGTGCATTCGCGACTTGCTTTGGCCATGGGTATCTGCCAATACCCGCTTTTCAAATCCACATACTAATGCATCTGGCGTTCCGCAACCTCTCTAAGATAGAGTTTTTTCTCG
Organism: Scaptomyza polygonia; assembly: GCA_035044585.1. Taxonomy (NCBI): domain Eukaryota; kingdom Metazoa; phylum Arthropoda; class Insecta; order Diptera; family Drosophilidae; genus Scaptomyza; species Scaptomyza polygonia. The sequence continues at coordinate 24,717 of JAWNNU010002146.1, forward strand.
GCAAGGGTATGCATCCGGGGTTGAACGGGCGTTGATTTGGCGAAACTCAACACACATGCGAGTTTCACCTGTCTTATTACCCACCAGTACAATGGGTGCGCTGTGTGGGCTTTTGGAAGCCGTAGCATCTCGTCTACTTGCGCGTTGATTATTGGCTAATATCGCTGCGTAATCGGGCGGTCGTTGCGCATCACTATCACGTGCTCTGCTATGTTAGACGTGCCTGTCATTCCGTCGAATTTAGCCAACTCCTCCTCCATAGTTGCCTGTGCCCACGGAGCTATAGGCTCTGCTGCCCCGGGTCCGGTCTGGTTTGGTCTTTGAATCCACTGCGACTCCATCCTCTGGGTTTTCACATTCTCCCACCAAAGTCGCGTCGGTGACGCTGGTTAGTATCCCACGTGATTCACGTCGTACCTCGGCATTCGGATCTCCTGGTCTTTTACGAAACGGGATCCGTTGTGTTGCTTTCAGTTGTGCAAAGCCAAGCACACCTCCCAAAGTCCGGTCTTTTGTCCGAGTCGGAGATGACTCGCCGGGTGCCTCGCGGTTGCAGGCGTCGTCATAGCGATGCTCTCTCGTCTCGCATCATTGTGGCTTGCTTGGCTCCCTCGTCTCGCATCTAGGTATGACGACCGCCTCGCGGTTGCAGGCGTCGTCATGGCTTTGCTCTCTCGTCTCGCATCTGGGTATGACGACCGCCTCGCGGTTGCAGGCGTCGTCATGGCTTTCCTCTCTCGTCTCGCATCTGGGTATGACGACCGCCTCGTGGTTGCAGGCGCTATCACGGCTTGGCATCAGTGGCACAACAGTAGCTCGCTGTGCTGCACGCTGGACTACAGCGCCTCTTCTTTGCCGGTTACTGCCCGTGGTCTGGCTAGGGTTGACCGACTTGAAATATTCTGCCACCTGCGGGTTTGGTATGCTCAATGGGATAAGCAAACCACCCTCCTGCAGCTTGGCCTCTATAGCGCTGAAGGAGTCCAATCCGAATAGCACATCGTCGAGCGCCGATGGTAAAACCAGGATCAGAATGCTAACCCGTGCTTGCCCGAGTCGTACTTCTGCTTGAATTGCCCGCGTTAGCTCCATTCGTGTCCCATTCGCCAACGCAATCACCGTCCTCACTGCTCGTCTGTTGTCCGGGGTCTTGATGATTCGTGCCCTCAGTGTCCAGCGTAGCTACCATCAGCTCATCCTCGACCCTCGTCTCTGCAGCAAGCCGACTACCCGCTAACGGATAACGCCCACTAGTCCCAGGACTCACTCGTCTGCTCTCCCATCTGTCCTGGATTTGATGAGAGGCGCTGGGGTTTCCCGGCCCTTGCGTCTGGCAGCAGTCGATAGTCCTTACTCCTCGGCGACCACAACTCCAGCAGAAGAATATTCACGTCCCACGACATTCCCTGCGAAATGTCCAAGTGTTCCGCAGTTGCGGCATGCATTACGCGTGTCCACTGGCTGCTCATTGCTGGCTGTATTCTGTATGTTCCCGTCTGTTGGGGACCCTGTTAGATGCGAAGTCGCCAACTGTGTGCCTGGTTTGGGGCTCGTTGTGCCTGTTTCGCGTTTTAACACGGCTGTGGCTCCGGTAGGACGAGCCACTCGTTCGTTACTTAGCGTTGGTGCTCGCGCTCTCGGGTGACTTCAAAGTTGATCACCAACTGTGTCAGCTGCTTGAGAGTGCGAAAATCCATTCGTCGCACGTACAGTTGGTACTCCGGCAAAAGATTCTCGTAGACACGCTCCAGTTCTTGCGCTTCTGTGTAGCTGGCTCGGTTCATCAGGCGAAAGTCCACAAGATACTGCTTGTATCCCTCGTTTTCTTTCTGGTATCGCATCCGAATGTCATCGTCCAATCGCTGGAAATACCGCGGAGGTAGAAAGAAATCCAAGAATTCCCTTCGGAACACGCTCAATGGTTCACCCTGCAGGTGTCTCGTTTGGAACCAATCTTCGGCAGTACCCTTTAACAGCTCCGGTACCCCTTGTGCCAAACATCGGTGGTCCACTCGGTGTGATACGGCGCGTTCCTCCAAACGTTCGATGAATCGCAGCGGATCGGTCGTGCCGTCAAAGGTGACTCCCCAACGCTGCATGCGTTCCACTCCCATGGTTCCATAGACGTCATGTCGATTCGTTACCATCGCTGACGTTCCCCTCTCGTTCGATCGTGACCCACGCTGCTGTTGGCCAGGCACCGGTATGCTTAGGTACTGCACACCCGGGTCGCCTGAGTCTCGTGTTGGCGATTGGCTCGTCCTTTGTTGCTCTGGTGGGCTCGTTGATGTTTTATAATATGTGTTCCTTTTCCCATCGTAGTAGGCGACAGGCTCCGGCAGCGTGGTTGCGCCACTGTCTTGATATCGGGTGTCCGTGCTTTTCCAAATATAATTACCAACTCCTCTATCCTGTGACTGGTTGCTGTTAGCCTAGTACCCTTTGTATATACTAGCTTGTATCCTGGGCCTGGTTGCTGGTAGCCTAGTATCCTTTGTATATACTAGATGGTATCATGTGCCTGGTTGTTGGTAGCCTAGTATCCTTTGTATATACTAGCTTGTATCCTGTGCCTGGTTGCTGGTAGTCTACCAATGTAAGTCTCGTATTTTTTTTTTGTTAAATAAAATATTTTCTTGAAGAAGGGGGTGCTCAACTTGATAGCTCTGGCTCGACTGTTTCGCTCTATGCCTTGGTCGCTTGATTTATAGTGTTTTCTTTACGAACGATCGTGCCCGAGGGTTCGCGAGTGCTGCGCTACCCGTCTCTCTCCTTTGACATTCGTAGCTGCGAGTACCACAAAAAAACAACTCTGTCCTATTCGCTTTTCTCTGCTCCTCGGCCTATATTTATATACACGTTGCTTATGCCCCAAACGCCTGTTTCGCTGCCTTAGCAAGTAAACGTTAACGTGTACACGTTACGTGCATCGCCTTGTGAACATATAAATTCAAAAAACATTCCCTGGTACCTTTCTTTCGAAATTAGCTTGCGTACGCACCTAGATACATCCGGACACCTCATTTTTTTTTCTCTTCTTTATTTTAAATAATTTTCTCTTGTTAAGGGTCTGCCTATATATATGTATGCCCGCGATCGCATGTCCCTACTTGGTACCTGAAAGTGCCTACAAAACTGTGCCGCATATGGTACACTGGCCAATGCTATTAAAACTATTCCCACGTGCTTCAAAACAACAACCAAAACCATGAAATACACCCTGTATACGTATTTGCGTTTGCTATAATGATTTTGTCAGTGTTAGTGACAACGGCGCCTACGCAGCAGCGCTCAAAACTGCATCGCAAAACAACAACAGACACGACTAACGGCGGTTTTCCCAAATCGTCTGCCCATGTGCGAGTTCGTGTATATGCAAACGCATGTTCTAACACCCCTGTCGCACCGCTGCCTATCACCGCTATGTGCACACCCCTGCAGTACCACTACTACTACTTTTTTGTGTGAAAGTCACCTTACTTTTATTCACTCTAGCTTTTTACACTATTTCAGTGCCCCTTTCCAAAAAATATATACATATTTTGTACGCTTCTAAACAATGCCAACAACAGCCAACGGAGTCTCCAAACGGTAGGCGAGCCACACGCATACTTTTCACTTTCACTCGCGGTGGCACTAGCACAAATTCACCAACATTAATGACGCCATTATTTCTGAACTAATTTTCTTATTTGTTTTATTTCGCAAATTGCTACTTTGTACACCTAATCCTACCTAGCTTCGCACCAAACAAATTATCGTAGGCCAGGACTTGCCTCGCGCCGACTCGCTTACCCGGACACCGCGCTGATCCTCGTTCGTGGGTTTTCTCTAGCCCCTTGGGCGCGAGTAGCTGCTGCGTTGCCTGCGTTCTCTGTTATAACAATACTTATAACTACCGTGGTCTGCTTATGGTTGTTTAATTACAAAAATATTACTCCTTGTCTTCATAACCAACGCTATGAATTCGGGGTGGAATACTTAAATACTACAAATTATAATTAACCCCCACCATACTTAATAAGACTTACAACTATAAAAATTGTGCATCGTCAAAACTTATTGTTAATGTATTATTTGGGTGAATGGAGGTTGACAACAGCGATCTGCAAGAATTGGAAATGACACTATGTATATGTATGTGGTTCACAAAAAGCGATAGGCAAGAAGGCATACAGACAAAGAAGTACAGAAGAAGAATACACACACGATCATATATACCAGCTCGGGAGCACAACACTCAAACAAGTGTCTGCGGGCTACAATATCGCTGGCATACGCGCGCATAAGCAAATTGTGGCTCGCTGGCTGTTCTAAGTGAGATCATGCCGTAGCGCAGTCAGAATGTTTTGTATGTTTCTCACGCCAATTGCGCTCTCTGAGAGTCTGGTGCCGGCGTTTTCATGGTTCCGAGTAGCAGTTAGAATTTCGAACATTGACGACTTTACTTCCATACATTCTTATTACTTACTTCATTCATATCATTAAGGGCTTATTCTAAAGAGTTCAATAGCAGACGCGAGTACTCACCTCCGAAACCTTGCGCGACTATTACTAACTAATATTCTAAAAAACAATGCTTTATAACTATACATTATTCAGCAATATTTTGCAAATATATTTTTTTAAGTAAAATCTTTAAAGTTTGAACGGCTGTTGAATGTAGCGTTTAATGTTTGCTCATGAAAAGAAAGTTGTTCAGCCAGTTGTGAATAACCGGTAAGTTTTCTTCACTCCACGTTACTTCTTCTTTAATGTTGCGAAGAGACATTTCAATAATGTGCTGTGCACTCCCGAATTCTCCCCTACGCTTTTCGTACAGCTGCTCGACCATAAAGTAGCCTTTTTGAGTTAAAAAAAATCCGGTTGCCGATCTTATTAAATGATCCCACAAATTTGTTTTATTTTGAAGCCTGAAATAAAAAAAATATTTTATGTTTTTACTATGTATGTATATATTTTAAGTTTTTTTGTTAAAGGAGTTTGCCTGTAATAAGGCAAAGCCTAATCATTAGACAGGCTGTATACCTGGTCCCAGCAGTTAACCTAGTTCTCTCGCTCAGCTAGTTTATTTGTTTGTTTCGGTATTTTTAACCTACATTAAACAGCTAACTAAATCGTAATGCTAATACGAGTATAAAGGCCCAGTTATCCGAGCTTGAATTTAAATTGAACGTGAATTTGCACTTGAAATCCAAGCGATTACCCAAAAGTGAACAATTGCGCGCGAACAAAAAGCGAACGCAACGTGAGGCAGTTCGGCCAATCAATAACGATTGCAATGTCGCTGGATACTACAAACATTCAGCAAAATACAGAATTTAATCATTTTCCTGCACCAACCAAATAAGTTTATGCTCGTCCATTTTCAATCAGCTGTTCAAAGTAATTGGAACTAACTTGAACTGGAATTAAAAATATAGTTTTCTGCGGGTTGTCAATGCAGTTCAATTCAGCTCGAGTTCTGGGTAACCAGCAAAGAGTGTTTTACGTGTAGTTGAACTGTTCAGCTGTTTTCAATTTAGTTCACGTTCGGGTAACTGGGCCTTAAGGCGCAATTTTTAAGCAAGCCGAAGGGAAACGGCGCAGCTCAAGGCAAAAACACTCTGCAAGCGAAAATATTTTCTACAAACATCAGAATTACAATTATTTAAGCTCACTAAAATATACATAAAATATAGTAAATAACAAATAGTATCTTGAATGCGAAAAAGCTATGTAAAAGCACACACGGTGTGTATACTTTACCACTAATCAATCAATTAACATTGTTAAGCCTTAATAATTATTTTGGATCCATGCAGGTAAAATAAGGCTGAGAGCGTCTTACAGAAACTTAATGCTTGGTATACTATACACTCTGAGTACAAACTGCAAGTCGTTCAACGTTTCTCGACCCCGTTTATATGCATGTGTGCTAATGTGAGCCAGGATGTCGTCAGTGTGGAGTGCTGCAACTAAATGCAAAAACGCGAGAAAGGCTAGTCCAAGGTATACTTAAGAAGGTAGCCGCACTTGCTCGCTCGCGACTTCTTACTTAAGTGTCAAAATGACAGAAGAGAGAGAGTGTGAGAGGCACCATTTCAACAACACGTAAAGTCTGTAGCACAAGAAGTTTTACAGGAAAAAATCGTCCGCGGAGATGCGTCGCTCACATCTGCTGCTAACAGACTGACAATTTAAGAAGTGAAAAGAGAGCGAGAGAGCGTGTTATGCGACCTTCTTAAGTATACCTTGGGCTAGTCCACGCAAAATAAAATAATCGCTTTATATCGTCGATGATCATTTATGTCATTGACTTCATCAAGCGATGGTCAAACAAGTTTAATGATCCCTTCACCACTTCAATGCTTAATACATCCCACGTACGTCCCATCCTGAAGTATGGATCATGTGTGTGGTCCCTAAATTACGGTATAAACCAGGATAGAATTGAATCTGTGCAAAAGAAATTTCTTCTGGTTGCGCTAAGAAATTTTTACTGGGTGGAATAGACCACCGTATTCAAGTAGACTTCTTTTAATAATCTTCCTTCTCTGCATAAACGAATTATGTAAACAGACTGGAAAACAGAGCTGGTATGTTTTGTTAAAAAACATTCTGCATTTTGAAAGCGAATAGGGAAATAATGGCAAAAGGCCAGTATTTGTTTCTTCACTTTACTCGCTACAATGCCATTGTTTAGCTATTTGTTGTGACGAAAAGTGTGCGATGCGTACGGCCCAATTACATAATAGTTGCCGCACTTTATTCCTCTTGTTGTTGCCACAAAACTTTATAAAATTGTGAAACTGGCAAATTTAGACTTTTGCTTGAATATACCTGCTGCTTCCTATTGAGAAAGCGTGATATCGACTTATATGAACCTTGTGCAATTCTATAGCTTAATGTGAGAAACTTTAATATTATTTCTATTCTACATGTTTACTTATGTTCTAGCAATGAGGTACGGCATTAATGAGCAATAAAACGACTGTTAAATAATTAAGTAAGCCAACACTCAATTACTCGTAATTTGTATCCATATTCTTGAAATAAACAATGTATACACATTAAAATCAAATATTAGTGTTCTCATTGCCATTTATTGAATATTGGTACATAGGGTATTTTTTTCATAAAGCAGCGTGTGCGTCTCAGCAACGACAAGCCGGAAACGAGTTGGTTGGCGGCGGGTCAGCGGAATGCGTGAACGGTAAAAAATTTGTTAGTATTTGTACACATGTTTGTTTCAGTTCTTGCTGGGTCGCGATTTTTGATATTATTCTATTACTTTGCCCTGCTTCGAATGTGTTAAAACATGAAGATACGTAGGTACCCGACAACACGACAACAGGCGCACAGCCAAAAAATGTGTTTCCTGGTATATGGAAAGAATATTTTATTATACAATTTCATAAAAATACTTCTGAGTCTAAAGTTAAAAACTATTGGGGAATATTCATGTTGTCTGCCATTACGAAATTCTTTGAAAAAAACTAAGGAGTGTTAGAAATCACGAGCGATGTGTTAACACCTGTTTGTACCAATATATTATATATATTAGCATAAAAAATAAAAGTATAGTTAATTAAATTTAGTTATTTTTGCAATATATAAGATTATTGGACATGAACGATAGCTTGCCTGCTTTACGTAATCTATGATCTTTTGATACCTGTCCTACCCCACAAAACACATGCACTAGCAACTGATATGCACCTAGCCAACCAAGTATCTTGAGCTAAAAACTATGCTTCTGCAAACACTTGTCCACACAACTATTTTTCTTCCCCCATTATTGAATAAGAAAACAAGATTTTGTGTTCCAAGGCAGTCAAATACCAGTTTTGCTATTGTTGATCATACATACTCTTTCCAATTTTTACCCTATGACACTTTCTAACAATCCTTGCAATACAGTTATGCAAAGATGTACAAAAATTACGAAAGTGTATTCAGTAGCGCATTGGTACATATTGTGAATTAGCGATAACTACCGCACATTTCTATGTTTTGTCTGTGACGTCATTTGTGCGCAACCTTATATGTAAATGTACAACGCTCGTCGTTGCGCTTGCTCACTCACAGAAGCTGTGTAGCATACAATATACGTCATAAATTAATATAAGAACAACAAAACTTTGTTGCTGTTCAAGTGCATGTATAAGTTCACATAACAACAACAATTGAATGCTGTTGTTTAAGTGCACGCTTAAACCCAAATTGGGGCAACGACACTTTGTCGTTACGTAAACATAAGGCCAGCACAATTCAAGTGCAAATGTAATTAGACCGCCTGAGACTGCAGTGCGACACATGATGCCGCGTCAGCATTCTCAAGTGGTCAATGACCATAAAAATGCCGACTGCGCTGCTGTCTTCATGTAAAATAAGTTAAGAACTATTTGGACATTCAATAAAGTTACACAAAGAAATACAGATGTTTTTAAATGAAAACGAGCTTTACATGGCGACCGTGACATGTGTCAACACTCAGCTTTGTGTGATATTCGTCGGGAGAACGGACAGCAGCTAAACTACAACTCAAAGCAGATAAAACGGCTCTACAAAACAAATGACATCAAATAGCAGATTTAACGAAAAACTGCACAAAATAATTAATTAATTACAATAAACAAAACCGCACATTCAAACAAACAGCTCGCATTGCAATTATAATAAATAATAAAGATTAGAGGAGGAAAACAACGACTGGACGTTACACATGGATAAAACTGAGTAAGTAGAGTGCTGAGTATGGGAAAACGCAGTGGTTTAAAAGTAAAGATTAAAAAGAGAATATCACATATACAGTGTATATTAAACTCTTCATCACCACCTGCGTGGGCAACTGCCCAAAAATTACAACAAGAAATTGACTTTTTAAAGTCAGAGCTTAAAACAAGCTCAGAAAACACAAACGACAACACCACCACCACAGAATGCACTTCTAAAGTTAAAGAAGGAATGCCCCAAGGACTGCGAGGGACCCCTTCACTCGGTATACTGCGAGTATACCTGCTGGACTTACGAAAAAAAGTAAGTGCGAAAGGCAAGTGACCGCCTTTTGCACCAACGGTGGACTCACAATACAAAATAGTGACAAAAGTGTGGAAGGCATAGGACCGCCATCTACACCAACGCTGGATGCACAAGTGTGGAAAGCAAATACCGCTTTCTACACCAACGCTGGACTACAAGCACGGAAAGCAAAGGACCGTTTTCTGTGCCCACGATGGACAGACATCAGTTCCAGACATCATAAAATTAAATAAAATAAAAAAGATATATATATTTGTTATACTGAGCGACTAAATGTTGCCCTGTAGTAGCGTATGGCCTGTAAAGCCATACAAAAAGTAGACAGGAGGTCCATGTTAAGACCACAATAGGAATTTTTTTTTATATATGTGCATAATATAAATAAATAATTACATAATAATAAAAAAATAATTATTATTACCCGCATGAGGGATAATAAAATAAGTAAAATAGATTTTATAACAGATTACCCATTGCCAGCATTAAAACTAAAGTACAAATACACAATGGGATTAGTAGATGTAAAATCTGTAGACTCAACTGCAAATGTTATTAATAAAGTTGAAGTCCAAAATTTAAATTCAAATTTAATAAGCGCGTTATTGATTGTCATTTTTGTACTAATGGTATTCAACGCTCTTATAAAATTATATAAAAATCACAATAAAAATGTAATAAAAAAATATAAGAGTAAGGCAAATGACCTTAAAACAATTTAAAAAAAAAATAATAAAAATTTCACACAAAATATATTTTTAAAGTATGGCTAAACTAAAAAACAGTTAAGAAACGTATCATGCATTCAAATAACCCTATTCCTAAAGAACAATTCATATCCATTAAATAATGGAATGGAATGAGTTAACTAGACAAATAAATGAAATAAAAATAGACTTCGATAAATCGTATAAGTCACTAGCACAAAACAGACCTATTCAAAGAAGTACAATCAAAAAACATGTGGAGATACTAATAAACAGCTTTAATGAAGCACGTCTACTAATACATAATCAGAGAAAACAATTAAATCAAGATCATTGGTCACAAGTATCAAAATTTTTGATCCGACTACGATCGAATTTGATATACATTAAAGAAAAATTCAATTTAGATATCTCTATACCAACAATACTAAACTCAGCTCTAACAATTGAAACTGGTGATAAACCAGAACAACCTGACACTAAACAAACAGAGTCAGAGGAGCTTGAAACTAACAAAAAAATAGAAAAACAGGATTTAAACAATCTCACTGTTCCAGCAGTGTTGTTGCCAGATCTGGAAACTTCTACAGATTCTGATACTTCGTCAAGTACAATAGAGAAGAAACCAGGCAAAAATCTCAACATGGCACAAACCAACATTGACTTCATAAATACAGCAACCAAACTTATACCACCATTTGATGGTAAAGCTGAAAACTTGCAAAGTTTTATTGATGCGTTAGAAATATTACAGTTAATAACCGGCGACCACGAGCAATTAGCAGTTTCGATTATTAAATCAAGGCTAAAAGATGTCGCCAGAAATTTAGTAGGAGATGAAGCAACAATAACTGCAATCATTTCCAAACTAAAAACAAATGTCAAAGGCGAAACTGTAGAAGTGTTGCTAACTTCTTTTGAGATACAGACCAATAAATACATAATCCAGCACGATTTTCATATCGTGGATCTACAATTCGCTATTCCTTGTGATGGCATTTTAGGAATCGATTTCATTAAAAAATACAACTGTCAATTAGACTTCAAGCCATCCGAAGACTGGCTTATAATTAGACCTAATAGCTTAAAATTTCCAATTTATGTTCCAATAACATACAGTTCTGGCAACAACTCAATACTTCTGCCAGCAAGATCCCAAGTTATTCGAAAAATCGAACTATATTCAAAAGAAGACAGTGTATTGATTCCAAATCAAGAAATTCAGCATGGTATTTACATAGCAAGTACCATAGCAACATCTAAAAACGCTTTTATAAGGCTACTCAACACAACAGATAAAGATCAAGTAGTCAGTACAAATAACTTAGCGTATGAATCACTTTCGAACTACGAAGTAGTCAAAACTAACCAAGACAATAGAGAAATATCTGTATTATCTCAACTAAAGAAAAATTTTCCTCCACTATTCAAATCACAGCTTTCAAAATTATGCACCCAATATAATGATATTTTCGGATTGGAATCTGAACCAATCAGCACAAATAACTTTTACAAACAAAAACTGAGATTAAAAGATGAAGAACCAGTATATATAAAAAATTATAGAAGCCCACACAGTCAGGTAGACGAAATACAGAAACAAGTCGAAAAATTGATCACTGGCGGGATAGTAGAACCATCTGTATCTGAATATAATAGCCCATTATTACTTGTCCCTAAAAAACCATCTCCAGGTTCAGAACAAAAGAAATGGCGATTAGTAATTGACTATCGCCAAATTAATAAAAAATTACTGTCCGATAAATTTCCACTCCCCAGAATTGATGATATTTTGGATCAACTTGGGCGAGCGACATATTTTTCATGCCTTGACTTAATGTCAGGATTTCATCAAATTGAACTCGAAAAAAGTTCAAGAAATATAACTTCATTTTCAACGAGCAATGGCTCGTATCGCCTCACGCGACTTCCATTCGGTTTAAAAATAGCGCCTAATTCATTTCAGAGAATGATGACTATAGCATTCTCTGGTTTAGAACCCTCACAAGCATTCCTTTATATGGATGACTTAATAGTTATAGGTTGTTCCGAGAAACATATTCTTAAAAACTTGACAGATGCTTTTGAGAAATGTAGGAAATACAATCTTTAGTTACATCCAGAAAAATGTTCATTCTTTATGCATGAAGTGACTTTTCTCGGTCATAAATGCACAGATAAAGGAATACTTCCAGATGACAAGAAATACGACGTCATTATGAATTACCCTACGCCGCACAATGCGGACAGCGCTAGACGTTTCACGCGCGGATGATAAAGAAATAGAATTGCCTAAGCAATCTATAGAAAACGCTTCTAAGCCCAACGTATATGAAGTCATAAACAATGACGAAGTACGTAAGGTAGTGACCTTGCATGTAAAAGATATGCTATGTTTATTTAAGCATGGTAGAGAAATTACTGCAAGATATGATGTTAGCGATTTATATACCAATGGGATCTTAGACCTAAGTCAATTTTTCCAAAGGCTTGAAATGCAAGCCGGTATAAACAAAATCAGCCAACTCAAAATGGCACCTTGGGAAAATATCTTTGAACATGTTTCAATAGATATTTTTAAACAAATGGGCAATAAAATATTGAATACATTAAGAGTAGCGCTACTCAACCCGGTGACCTTTATAGAAAAAGAAAAAGAAAAAGAAGCAATACTGTCTAAATACCATAACGATCCAATGCAAGGAGGTCATATTGGCATTGCAAAAACCTTGGCCAAGGTCAAAAGACATTATTTTTGGAAAGGTATGACTCGAGATATTACTGAGTACATACGAAAATGTCAAAAATGTCAAAAAGCTAAAACAACCAAGCACAATAAGACTCCTATGATTATAACCGATACACCAATAAATGCTTGCGACAGGGTGATAGTAGACACTATTGGTCCACTACCAAAATCAGAAAATGGCAACGAATATGCAGTCACTCTAATATGTGACCTAACTAAATATTTAGTTGCCATACCAGTTCCAAATAAAAACGCGAACACTGTCGCTAAAGCAATGTTCGAATCATTTTTTCTGATGTACGGTCCAATGAAGACGTTCATTACGGACATGGGAACAGAATATAAGAATTCAATTATAAATGATCTGTGCAAATATTTAAAAATTGAAAATATAACATCAACAGCACACCACCACCAAACAGTTGGAACAATAGAACGTAGTCATAGAACATTCAATGAATACATACGCTCATATATATCGGTTGATAAAACTGATTGGGACGTATGGCTTCAATACTTCGTTTTCTGTTTCAACACGACCCCCTCAATGGCACATAATTACTGTCCATATGAGTTAATCTTTGGTAAAACAAACAACTTACCACAACAGTTCAATAGTATAACAAATATAGAACCATTCTATAATATAGATGACTATGCTAAAGAATGCAAGTATAGATTAGAATTAGCATATAAAAGAGCAAGAAAAATGCTCGAAGAAAATAAGCATAAGAATAAAGAATTATATGACCAAACAGTAAATAATATGAATATAACAGTAGGCGATAAGGTCCTACTAAAAAATGAAACAGGTCATAAGCTAGATTATAAGTATACTGATCCGTATAAAGTAACGGAAATAAAAGATAGAAATAACATAATAATAACAAATATGAAAAATAAAAAACAAACAGTACATAAGGATAGGCTAAAAATGTTTATTTCATGATTGTATTTAGTATAGCCATGCTAAGAAAAATAAAATACATTTTTCTTTAAACTTGAAAATTTATATATTTTAAAAAAAAAAAAAATGAAAAAAAAAAAACAAAAAAAAAATATAACTAACATTAATACTTAAAATACTACATAAATTACGTTATTTTTTAAAAGGAGGGAGATGTAGCATACAATATACTTCATAAATTAATTAAGAACAACAACACTTTGTTGCTGTTCAAGTGCATGTATAAGTTCACATAACAACAACAATTGAATGTTGTTGTTTAAGTGCACGCTTAAACCCAAATTGGGGCAACGACACTTTGTCGTTACGTAAACATAAGGCCAGCACAATTCAAGTGCAAATGTAATTAGACCGCCTGGGACTGCAGCGCGACACATGATGCCGCGTCAGCATTCTCAAGTGGTCAATGACCATAAACATGCCAAATATGAATGCACAACTCTTGCTTCCTAATATATAAGCATATACATAAGTAAATACATAAACGCCGACTGCGCTGCTGAAGCAGCGAGTCTTCATGTAAAATAAGTTAAGAACTATTTGGACATTCAATAAAGTTACACCAAGAAATACAGATGTTTTTAAATGAAAACGAGCTTTACAGCTGGTTGTTGTGTGTGCGCAAGCGCAAAAGCTTTGCTCCCAAATCTACGCATAAATGCGCGGAACCAGTCGTTTCGGCAGGACGCCGGCAGAGCCGGATAATATAAAGAAGAAGACTGAGAGCTGGCTGGCAAAAACACACGCGGACTTGGAAATCGAGACGAACAAGTGACTAAAACAGCGAGCAGCAAATCACGGCAGCTACAACCGCAACAACAACAACCGGCACCGTGCCCAGCAGAGTAAAACATCAGCAACAACAACAACAGCAGCAACCAACAGCAGTAGCAACAGCAGGCAGCAGCCGCGGACCACAGTACTGTGCAAACAGCTGGATCACGGAGCACTGGGCATAACCGCACCAGCCACAGCAGCTGAAGGCACAACAACAGCCTGCAGCCTACAACAGCAGCGCGTCTCAGCAGCCGCAGCAACCACCACCATCATCACCGCGACCGGCGACGGCAACAACAACAACCACCCCAACGTCAAGTGACAACGTGCAGTGAAAGTGAAAGTAGGTTTTTGGTGCAACAGTGACAGTGGTGGCAGAAAGTTTGCGAACCGGCAAGGGAAGCGCACTTTTAAGGAGAGGGTACATCGGCGATAAGAAACCTTCTTGGTTAGTCCCTTAGGGAGCAAGCCGAAGTCCGCGCTCTCTCCCAGCGAGTCACAATCGAGTGCAGGGACCTGGACGAGATTACCACCAAGGAGGATTTATGCGAGGCCTTGAAAAAGCAGCTGCTTTTAGAAGCCATCTTGGTGAAGATATCCACCTAAGAAAGGCTTACGGCTCGATGCAGACGGCTTCCATCAAGTTGCCTGCGGATGACGCCAAGAAGGCTCTCGGCGCTGGAGTCGTGAAGGTCGGCTGGGCGGTTTCCCGAATAAACAAATGGGTTACCGTCAAGATCTGCTTCAAATGCATGGACGTTGGCCACTTTGCAACGGACTGCAAGAATACGGTGGACAGGTCCAAGCAATGCCGTAGATGCGGACAGGAAGACCACATTGCAAAGGATTGCACAGTGAAGCCACAGTACATGCTGTTCATGCATAATAAAACAAGGGCAGACCATGCGGCTGGCAGTGGAAAATGCCCAGTATTCCGGAGAGAACTTTCAAAGATGAAGATACAACAGCTTAATCTTAACCACTGTGAGGCCGCACAGGCCCTACTGATGCAGTCGGCAAGGGAGAAGCAAACTGACCTAGCCCTTATCTGCGAACCTTTCAAGAGGATACCAGGAAGCGGATGGGTAGCTAGCAAAGACGGTAAGATGGCCATATGAGCCATAAACACGCCACCCCGAGACGTCAATGCAGACCACAACGGATTTATTAGGGCACGGATAGGCAGCGTTACATTTTACAGCTGTTACGCAGCTCCAAGCTGGGGACTGGGAGAGTTTAAAAACATGCTGGAGGAAATCGTGGATGACTCACGCGGACGATCCCCGCTAGCTATAGCTGGCGACTTCAACTCATGGGTAGTAGAATGGGGTAGCAGAGAAACAAAATTGACCTCACCCTGATGAGCTGCTCGCTAGGAAGGGGGGTCTAATGGACAGTAAGTGAGGAGTTCACCTTCAGTGACCGCCAGGCCATTTACTACGAACTGCGCAGAAGCTCGGCAAAGATGCCACCGAAGCTATTAGGACCGAAGTGGGAAGACAGCTGTCTGGATGAGTATACCTTTGTGGACCTGCTAGGCTATCCGGGATGGGAAAGTGGCGCTGCAGAGGATATGGCAAACCAATTAGGAAAAAACCTAGCTTATGCATGCGACGCATCCATGCCAAGGCGGAAACCAAGCAGGCGCGGATCACCTTGCTACTGGTGGAACGAAGAGATTAACCAGCTGAGGAAAAAGTGCCTACGGGCAAGGCGACTCTCCCAAAGGGCCAGAGATCGCCCGGACTTTGAACACAGAGCCGAAGACTTCCGAAAAGCTAAGCGGTATCTGAATTATAGCATCAAACGCAGTAAAGCCAATTGCTTTCGCCAGATATGTGAAGAGGCCGACATCAACCCCTGGGGAACGGCCTATATGGTGGTTATCAAAAAGTTAAAGAGCCAAATTAAGTTACGGACTACATGCCCAATGGAGCTACGGAAAATCGTAGAGACCCTGTTCCGACAGCATCCAAGGGTGCAGATGGAAAGCCCACCACTTGACTCGGAGTACATTAGTCCAGTGACGACCGACGAGATGACTGCGGCAGGCAGACAGATTGGTGGCCATAAGACTCCAGGGATTGATCCAAGAGTATGGAAACTCCAGCGACTCATCCTGCTCATTGTCTGCTTGACACGGCGGGAAAGATCCTGGAGAAATTTATCTACGCAAGACTGCTATCGATCCTTGACGCCAGACACGCACTATCGGAATCTCGATACGGATTCCACAAAGCACGGTCTACGGTAGACGCGATCAAAGCAGTGGTCGACAACGCAACAAAAGCGATTGATGGAACACGATGGAGATGGGGCAACAAGGAGTACTGCGCAGTAGTAATTCTGGATATTCGGAACGCGTTCAACTCGGCGAGCTGGACGCGCATCCTGAGTGCCTTAAGAAGAATAAGAATATCATCCTATCTAATGAGAGTAATAGCAAGTTTTCTTTCAGACAGGTCTTTGGAATACGACACAGAGGAGGGACTTAAGCGATACAACGTCACTGCAGGTGTTCCTCAGGGGTCAGTATTGGGACCCCTCCTGTGGAACGTGATGTACGACGATGTACTTAGACTGCACCTACCACAGGGTTGTAAGCTTATTGGATTTGCAGATGACCTGGCCCTCGTAGTTGTGGCAAAACATAAAGAAGCGGCAGCTAATGAAGCTATTACAACAATAGCATCATGGATGCGGGACGCAAGCCAGGAACTAGCAGAGCAGAAAACAGAGGCAGTACTGATAACGAGCAGGAAAAAAACTGAATTTATGGAGGTAAAGGTTAGTAATGTCACCATTAAGTCAAAGCCATACATTAAGTATCTCGGAGTTATGCTGGACAACAGGCTGTGCTACAGGCCTCATATCGAGTATGTCGGTATGAAGGCAGCCAAATTACAACCAGCTCTCTCCCGTATGTTGCCAAACCTAGGAGGACCCAGGGGTGCCAGGCGCCTACTTCTTGGAAAGTTAGTAACGTCAGTCGCTTTGTATGCCGCACCGTTCTGGGCTACAGCCCTGGATAAAAATATAAGCCTTCGGAGGAAGCTGGCACGCCAAACCGACTTAGCGCACTAAGAGTGATCTCGGGATTCCGTACAGTTTCGGATGACGCAGCACTTGAGCTAGATGGAAATCCACGCCTGGCGGGAATCGATGGGAGGCATCGCACCGACTGTAAGTGTTAGGAGGTCAGAGAGACAGGCGTCCTTGGCCAGGTAGCAGGCCAATTGGACTTTCTCAGTTAAAGGTAGATGGACGCATAGGCTCATCCCAGTAATCCCGGAATGGATAGAATAACGCAGATGCCTGATTAACTTCCATCTTACGCAGTTCATAACGAGCCACGGAGGGTATAGGAAATACTTGTTTAAGTACAGGCACGAGGAGACGCCGCAATGTCCGGTCTGTCTGGGCTGCGGGGAAGATCCTGAGAATGTCCTGTACCGCTGCCCGAGATACCTAGAAGGAGCAACTCCTCTACCCTCAGTGGGAGAACTGGTATCACACATGATGGAATCCGACGTGAACTGGAATGGGGTAGACCAGAAGATTATTCGCATCCAGAAGGATCTTCGGAAGTGCGAAAGCGAACGTCGCGAAGCACTGGGCGATGCCCAGGAAGAAAGGAGGATGGTCCGATTACTGGTTGAATAAGGAGACAGCCTTTATAGGCAACCCATCCCCGAGAAGTAATACTTAATCGTGATCCCTTTGGGATGCGGCGCGTTGTTGCGTAGGGTGTTTTTTGTACGTGGAAATCGTACATGATTGGTGGTACGGGCCACCAGCATCTTTGAATGATTCACACCCTTCATGGCGTTCCATGAAAACAAAAAAACACACGCACACTCACAGGCACACACACACACACCCACAGGCATACACACACCCCTCACGGATACACACACACACACAAACACACACAGGCCCACACACACACAAGCGCACATACTGAGGATCGGGGTAAGTGACGGCCATTCTTCAATGTGCCAAACGGTTGCTCAGGCAGCCCCACATAAATTTGTTGCGGTCTAGGGTAACATATCTACCTTATTTTTGTATAAATGTTTTTATTCATGAAGATATAATAAAGAGTTAAATGTAGATCGAGTTTGTCTATTTTCGTGTTCCCCTCTTCCCCTCTTCTACCCCTTTTCAGCGAGTCGGCCTCAGGCTAGTAGTTCGGTGTGCCTCACCATATGGTCCACGTGGGTATGTTAGCGAATCTTCCGAGTCTTACTCTAGATTCTGCGACGCTTGCCTCTTGGGTATGTCTCATGTGTGGTGACAAGTAGGTAATACCCAGGCGTTGCAGTGGTGAGGGATCGAGTGGGGGGAGGAGCACGTATTCCGAGTCTTACTCTGTGCGTGGTAAATCCTCTCACTGACGTCAATCACACGTGTCTGAGAGGTTTTCTCAAAGACGCGGCCGGTGACTGGTGCGGGCGGGTGAGATTAGACAGTCGGTGCGCAGTCTTCCGGGTCTTACCCTCAGCCTGTTCGACGAGCTGTTTAACCCTTGCCCACCTCGTTCCCCAAGAACTGTGCTCGACGCCCTGGTCGGTGACGAAGAGGCTTTCGGGGGAATGGGTGGTTGGTTCTCCGAGTATTACTCTGGACCCACCTATTCCTTGGAATGCCTCCCAAATCGCCGCCAGCGCGTGGGTTGTGCTCGTGAACACCCCCCCCCCCCCCCACGCCATTCTATTTCACCTACGCTCTTCCCCGTAGGCCCGACCCCTAGGTATACTCCGGTACAGCTCCTCTAGTGTCCCAACAGTTTATAAATGTTCTGTAAACGACCCCGGACACGATTGAGACGCCGACCCCGGCCATAGTAATTACGTCCTTACAGATGGCGCCCGAGCAGGGACACTGGTACACATTTTGTGAGCATAACATCTTTGTGGCTTAAAGAACCACCACCGCATACTACCTAGGGAGTCTAAGGTCGTCATAACCGAAATTTTTCTATCTATTTTTTTTGTTGTTGATATGTTTGTCCTTATTTTGTAGCCATTTTATTGTCAAAGTCCTCAAGTCCAATCATTTCGCCAGTTACCCGTCCCTTATTATACCGACCCCCTTTGCCGTGGAAATCTTTGTTTGGCTATCTCTGCAGTCTAAGGCTGCAGAGGAGATGCTTCGACGCCCAATAAGCGCAGCGCTGCCGACGCCTGATAAGGGCAGCGCTGCCGAAGCCCGATAAGGACAGCGCTGCTAGCGGTGGCAGAAAACAGAGCCGACCAAATGGTATTTAATAGGATAAAGGATAAAAATTACCCGGGCCTTACAGATATCAACCATCATTAGGTAAAACCATTGAAGCAGTGAGCTGGGTATAGTACCGCAAGAAGGACGAACTGGTATCCCTGGCAAGCGAATGCGGGCTCGTTGTAGAGGGAACCTTGACCGAGCGACGGAGCAGGGTTGCAAACTTTATCAGCCGAAGCGAGCATCCGGAAACACTGGTAGCCCGTTTCGAAGAATTGGCGGCTAGATACCAAGATCCGCCAACACCCGTCTCGAAGGACACCAAGGCAAGGACACGGTCGCCAAGCCCCACCCCGCAAGAGATGAGCACCCCTGCGGCAACCATGCCGATCATCACGGTGACCAATACAGATGGAGCCGTATCTGAGCCCGACCCGACCCGACTCGTCAGTAGATCCCCACCACGCATGCGTCGCCTTTCACCTCACAGTCCAACCCGATCGGAGCCCTCACACGGCGTGTTGGCCAAAAAGACGCAACGCTGGGGCCTAACCTTCGATGGAACTAAAGACCCGCTTAGCTTTATCGAAAGGGTAGAGGAGCAAACCGCGGTCCACCAGATCGACGCATACAGCCTACCCCTGCTGATCTCGGCGCTGCTGATCGGAGAGGCTGAAAGCTGGTACAAGGTTAACCGGATGCACGAGGAGACCTGGACGCGGTTCCGAAAAGAGTTCCTGGAATTCTACCTGCCTCCCAGATACTTTGAGCGATTGGAGGACCAAATACGGAACCACCTGCAGCGTGACGGAGAGCCATTCAAACGTTTCCTGGTGCAGCTACGGATCATGATGCAACTGGCAGGGCATTCTGGTGAGCGAGAGCTGGACCGGCTATACGAAAACCTACTGCCAGAATATCAACTCTACATCCGAAAACACGAAGTGACCTGCCTGAGCAAGCTGACGCAGTTGGCCACGCACTACGAAATGGTCAGGGAGAGGGAGATGCAGCAGCAGAACCGAAGAAGCCGACGACTGTCCATCGACCCCCCGTGCCTAGCCCAGAGAAGGCCCAATCGGCTCCAAGACCGCACAACCATTTCTGGGATAACCCGCCTCGGGCACAGGTAGCGCATCCAGTACCGACCGACGAGACCCCGATAGACGTCAACCACGCATGCCAAAGATGCGGACAGTCAGGACACCCAGCCCGAACGTGCCAGAATCCGCAGATGATAGACTGCTTGCAGTGTGGAGGGCGAGAGGTTCGGACGATAGAGTGCTGCACATGGTCGACGGGAAACGAAGAACCTCCCTCCTTGATTCCGGACCAGGGGGGAGCAGTGACCAGAGAACATCGGAAACCAACGGAGCCATTCGACTAGAGAATGCAAGGATAGTAGCCCGGGTCAGCGTGGAAGGCCAACCCTTCCTGGCTACTATCGATACCGGAGCAACTCGCAGCTTTGCCAGCGAAAAGGTCGCCCACAAAGCATGCACCACGGAAATCCAGTTCGGGGAAAAGAGCGTCCGCCTACCACCGCTGGTGATGCCGACTGTCCTCGATGAGCTCATCCTGGGCATCGATTTCCTTTGTGCGATGCAGGCGACTCTGACATTTGGGTCAACGGAGCTGCAGATGGCCAAGGAATTATTCCTAAGCCCAGCCGGACGCCGGAAGCCCAGGACCACAACCAAAGAACCTGCACCATCCACAGAACTGGTACCACCCCTGACAGCCACTCCAAGGAAGGAAGATCCAAACACTCGCAAGAAGCCCGAAGTCTGCAGACGTGAGGTGACCTTCGGACACTCCCAAGCGGTAACGGTAGCCCAGGTGCCGGTAGACGAACAGGAAAACCCGAGCGACGCCGACGAGGAGAGCGACCCCAAGGTAAAAGCCTTTCTGGAGCGAGAACTGGCGATGTTTGATGGATTAAAGGGGGTCTCTCACGTCGCGGAGCATGTGATCACTATGCGGGACGAGAGACCCATCAAGCAACGATACTATCCGAAGAATCCCGCCATGCAGAAGGTTATTTACGACCAAGTGGACGAGCTGCTGGAAAATGGATGCATAGAGCCTTCGAAGTCCCCCCATAGCGCCCCCATCGTGCTGGTAGGGAAGAAGACGGGTGATATCAGGATGTGCATCGACTACCGGCAGCTCCGGAACGCACGTTCCATCACCGACGCCTATCCATTGCCTCGTATTCACCACATCCTGGAGCGGTTGCGGAACGCCAAATACATCAGCACACTAGATTTGAAAAGCGGATATTGGCAGATCCCAATGGCTCGCGACAGCCGACAATATACCGCTTTTACGGTTCCGGGACGAGGATTATTCCATTGGAAGGTTATGCCCTTTGGCCTTCACTCCGCTCCAGCCACCTTCCAACGGGCTTTTGATGGAGTCATTAGACCGGATCTAGAACCACACGCGCTATCGCGGCAACCGCTGGAAGAGGGGCTGCAGACTTTGCAGGTCGACGCCACTAACTGTCCGTGGCTCTGCAAATTGGTCCAGCGAATCAAGGATTACCCGGACCAATACCCGAACTATGTGCTGGAGAACGGGCAAGTATACCGACATCTTGGCCATCGCCCCCTGGAAAAGGACTATGTACCCTGGAAACTTTGCGTACCTACCGAACAACGCCCCAGTGTCCTAGACGAATGTCACGACAACCCTACAGCTGGACATCTCGGGATCCGGAAGACCATCGGACGAGTGATGCAAAGGTACTACTGGCCCGGCCTGCTTCGGGACGTAACCAGGTACGTCCGGCGATGCACCAAGTGCCAAGTGTTCAAGGTAAGCCAACTCAAGCCGGCCGGGAGAATGTTAACCAGACAAGTATCGGAACCATTTGCGACGGTCTGCGCGGACTTTGTCGGGAACCTACCCAGGTCAAAGCACGGGAATACCATGCTACTGGTTTTCTTCGACCATTTTTCGAAGTGGGTGGAACTCACGCCACTGCGCAAAGCAACGACGGCTCACCTAGAGAAAGCATTCCGGGAGAGGATATTGTGCCGGTTCGGAACCCCGCGTTGCTTCGTATGTGACAACGGAACACAGTTCACGAGCCGGTCATTTACTCGTTACTGCAAACAGCTGGGAATGGAACTCCAGCACACCGCCCCCTATAGCCCACAGCAGAACCCAACCGAAAGGGCAAACCGGACGATAAAAACTATGCTGGATGTGGATAATCACCAAAATACATGGGATGAACTTCTGCCAAAAATAATGCTGGCTATCAACACCAGCATCTCCGACACGACCAAGTTTAGCCCAGCCTACTTGGTGCAAGGACGTGAGCCTCGGAGCTGAGAGCGGTATTTGACGTTGTACGAGGCAATATACAGTTGGCATCCCAGGACCAGGCCAAGGAGTATAATCTCCGCCGAAGGGATTGGCGGCCTACGCTGGGCACACGAGTGTTGGCAAAACACCACGTGCTGTCTAACGCGTCGGAAGGATTCGCGGCGAAATTAGCGCCAAACTTTGATGGGCCCTATCGGGTCTTGAAATTTGTCTCCCCAAACGTCGTCCGGATCCACCATGAGGCGCCAAAACGACGCCGCGTCGCCAACCTCGCCGATCTAAAGCCATACCACGCTGATGGTGACGAGGACGCCCACGACATTTCCCATGACCTGACTTCTGTCCCTCACCCAACCTCCTTACCTCGTGTTAACCATGAAATACTCTAATTACTGGTTAAGACGAAACTCTCAAACTTACGATATCTTACAGCAAAGAGATGTCAGAGGCCGAAGGGAACATTTTGTTCGACCCAGAGGGTCACTACGTCAGGCGCTTCAATTATGAGGGCTATCACTCGGACGATAGTCGGGACACCGTTATCTACACACCACCTGGTGGGGTTCCCGACTCCACCACAAGCGTCCCCCTTCCCGAACCAGACCCCTGGAGGGACCTCAGCGTAGACCTCGGATGGCCATCCGACGACGCTATCGATGAAGAGTTGTCGACGTTAAATCTCGAAGGAGACATCTCGGGATTTGACGACCTACCATTCTACGCCATCGATTGGGTGATGGCCCCGGAGAGCTGGCGAGTCGTCGGGACGGGAGGGATGTTGCCCCAGGACGTTAGGGACAGCGTCGAGGAAGCGGTGTGGCTAAACACCCTTTATTTTTTTATTTTATTTGTATGTTTGTTCCTAACACTACAAGTTTAAGAACTTATAATTTAGTGCGCTTGTCATAACAATCTTATAATTTTTGTTGGCATTTTCCATAATTTTATAATTATTATTACTATTATAATTATTATTATTATCATTATTATTATTTTTATTATTATTATTATTATTTTTACATTCTTACTCTATAGTGTGCTTTTAACTTATTAGTAAATTGAGATGCGTTTCTAATGGTCTTTAATTGAGTTGGTAAGTGGTTCCAAAGGCGAACAGCCCAGATGTAAAACTGCCTTTCAGAACAGGCAAGCTTTGTTCTTATACAAACTATATTACTGGTTCTTTGGGACGTGCTAAATCTAAGATTGACAAAAAGATACTCAGGCTGCTTGGTATATATAATTTTATGGATAAGAATTAAAATCTTTTGGTTAATGAGATCAGTTAAATTTAAATCAAATAATTTATTTGCATGGCTGGTTATATGTTCGTTTCTTCTTAGATTAAATACATAGCGAACAATGTTGTTAAACGCCACCTTTAATTTATTTTGACTAGCTAAACTGCCTTTGCCAAAAATCTCAATACCATACATTAGTATGGGTGCAACAATTGCTTTTGCGATGGTAGTCTTAATGCTGACTGACGAGAAACGTTGGGTTAAGGAAAGTTGCCTAAGGGCACCGTAGACTTTTCCAACAGTTTTATTTACATGATCCGTCCAAGAAAGTGTTTTGTTCAATATTACGCCTAAATTATCAGTTTTATCTACATAATTAATTTCAACTCCATCTATAATAAGCTTGTTTAAGTTACTTGTGCTCAAAAGCTTCTTATATATTAAGAGGCATTTAGATTTTGCTGGATTTAAGGCCAGCCCGTTTTCTCGTGCCCATTTACTAACAGATATTAAATCATTATTACACATATTTATACATTCATTTAGTTGACATAATGGACGACTCACATACATTTGAACATCATCAGCATATATATGGACTTCACATTTAGACATGTGGCTAAACACCCTTCGGGGGTGGAAATACCTCATTGAGGTGGAAGGACACGCGTTCTAGGTGAAGGTGTCCAAAGCCAGGAAGGTCACCGTCCGCCACCGGCCCCACTCCTTACGAGAGGGTGTAAGGTAGCGAAAACTACTATGTTTCGTCCGTGACGTCATTTGTGCGCAACCTTATATGTAAATGTACCCCGCTCTTCGTTGCTCACTCACAGAAGCTGGTTGTTGTGTGTGCGCAAGCGCAAAAGCTTTGCTCCCGAATCTACGCACAAATGCGCGGAACCAGTCGTTTCGGCACGACGCCGGCAAAGCCGGATAATATAAAGAAGAAGACTGAGAGCTGGCCGGCAAAAACGCAATGATTTGGCGAACAAGTGACTAAAACAGCGAGCAGCAAATCACGGCAGCTACAACCACAACAACAACAACCGGCACAGTGCACAGCAGAGTTCAACAAAAGGCAACAGCCACAGCAACGACCGGCACCAGCAGCCAAAAGCCAACACAGGCACAGCAGCAACAACAGCCTGTACCAGCAGAAAAGTGCTGTGCACAACCTCAACAGCCACCGGCATAGCAACAACAACAACAGCCGGCAACTGCAGCCAAGTATTGTGCACCACCGCACCAGCCACAGAAGCCGAAAGCACAATAACACCAACAGCCTGCAACAGCAGCGGAGCACTGGGCATAACCGCACCAGCCACAGCAGCCGAAGGCACAACAACAGCCTGCAGCCTACAACAGCAACGCGTCTCAGCAGCCGCAGCAACCACCACCATCATCACCGCGACCGGCGACGGCACGTTGCAGCAACGGCAACAACATCAACCACCCCAACGGCCAGTGACATTGTGCAGTGAAAATTAAAGTGCGTTTTTGGTGCAACAGTGACAGTGGTGGCAGAAAGTTTGCGTACCGGCAAGGGAAACGCATTTTTAAAGTTGCATATACAGGCACACACGCACATCCACAGGCATACGCACACACCCACAAGCGTACACACACACACGCACACACACACCCACAGGCTCCGGTTAACACCTTAGGGAAACCTTAGGTCACCGAGGGACTGCTTGAAATTCTGAAATTCGTAAATTCCCACAACAGGGAAACGAGCCGGAAGAGAAAGATGTCTTCGAGCAGCTAGGAGCTACTCTAAATGGCCTTAATGCCCTCCTCATCGGGCAACGGCATGTAAATCAGCTGGTGAGAGACCTAGCAGTGAAGGCAGTTAAGCTTTACGAAGCCACTGCGGGCAGAAGCAAGGCATCCACCCTTGCTAGAGAAGAGAAGGCAATACAAACGTCGCCGCTTGCAAAATTGCCCCTTAGAACAGCTGTCAGGGAAAATCAGCATGGTAGCGGCGTTGCGATGGTAACCGTGACACCAAAAGGCGAGAACACGAGCCAGGGCAGCAAATGACGCCCTCCACGAGGAAAAGAGCACGCAACGCAATCCCAGCGGCTCAGGAGGCTGCAGCAATTAACACGTGGCAAACTGTCCACAGGAAGAAGGCCACCAAGCCAGCCGGCAAGGAGGCCGTTAAACTGACTTTGAAGACCAGGTCCGATGCGCTGGTTATAGGTACCAGCGAGCTTTCATACAACGAAGTTCTGTCGCTAGTTACGTGCAGGAGCGATGGAAAGCTCAATGACGTCCGCGAAAAGGTCTCCAAAGCACGTCGCACAGCAAAAGGGGATTTGCTCACTTTGCCATTCGTGACCTGGACGAGCTAGCCACCAAAGAGGAGATAGTGGCTGCAGTGTCAGCGCAGGCAAACAACCCTGCCGACGCTTGCACATTTAAGAGCATTCATCCTGGATACGGCAACACACAGGTGGCACAATTTTCGGTTCCGGCGAATCTGGCAAGCAGCATTACTGGCCTGCGCACAGTTCGCATTGGTTGGACCAGCTGAACCATTCGTCTGCAGCGGAAGAGTACCCAGCCGTGCAAAATGAAGTTCATCCAACTGAACCTAAACCTTTGTGCAGCGGCTCAGGATTTGCTGTCGCAAACAGTGCGCGAACAGTTTGCAGACCTTGCGGTGCTTAGCGAACCATACCGGGTGTCCGAGGGCCCCAGGTGCGCTTCAGCCACAAATGGGTGAGCCGCCTTATGTTCCTGTTGAAATGACGGGACTCCACTAATCAGCGTCCATCGGGAGGAATACTACGTGCGCGCATTGGTGGGTGGCCTGTGGTTCTATGCAGTCTATGCTTGACGCCGCTACCAGCGCTCACGCGGATCCCTGGTGTTCCAGGAACGTCAGGTATAGTTCCATGACAGCAGGAGACGCCTCCAAAATCTTATTAAAGACAGCAAGCGCAGATGCTTCCTGGACCTCTGCGACACAGCGGAAAACGACCCGCCTATAAGTTGGTAGTAAAACGGTTCAACTCCTCTTCCCGTTGCCACCCCATGGATCCGGCATCACTGCAAGAGATTGTTAGGCATCTCTTTCCAAGTATGCCGGAGGATTCAAGCATGCCCTCCGTAGCTTATCCGATCACACTTGATGAGATTCGCCACGCTGCATCGAGGTTGAAGCCGAGCAAATCTCCCGGTCCAGACGGGATTCCAAACCAAGCACTAAAACTAGCAATCGCGCTCCGCCCTGAAATTTTTTCGAGTATGTTCAACAGCTGCCTACGAAGTGGAGCTATTCCAGACCGATGGAAAATTCAGCGCCTTGTCCTCTTACCAAAGCATGGCAAACAGCTCGAAAACCCAGATGCATATCGTCCGATATGCCTGATCGATACTGTCGGTAAGCTCCTGGAGTATCTTATTTGTAACCGGCTTGATAGCGCCATTGCTGCTGCTGGTGGAGTCTCACCGCATCAATATGGCTTCCGCAAAGCGAGATCAGCGCTTGAGGCGATCGGCAAGGTAGTCGATTTAGCTTCGGGACCGTTGGCAGGGTGTAGATGGAAAGGCGGCGCCAAGAAGTACTGCCTGGCGACAACGCTGGATGTCAAAAATGCCTTCAACACGGCTAAATGGGGCTGCATTCTGGACGCCCTCAAGGCACTAAGCGTTCCGGAGCACCTGCTGAAACTTACAAGCAGCCACTTCAAGGATCGTATCCTAAGGTATGATACCAGCGAGGGGACTGAGGAGTACGCAGTATCTGGAGGCGTTCCACAAGGGTCGGTATTGGGGCCACTACTGTGGAACGTCATGTATGCCGGCGATTTTCGCTAATCAATGCCCGACGGAGTTCACCTTGTGGGCTTTGCTGACGATGTGGCAATAGTGGTTGTTGCCAAGGAGCTAAAGGTCGTGGAGGGAAATTGCAACCTAGCCATTGCAAAAGTCATACAGTGGCTGTCTTCAGTAGGGCTTCAGATAGCACACCAAAAACCAGGGGCAGTTATAATCAGCAGTGGAGACAGCCTCCATCAACGTGGCTAACACCTCAGTCAGGTCAAAGAGGGCAATAAAATACCTAGGTGTGATGCTGGATACCAGGCTATGCTTCAAGGAGCACCTTGAGTACGCTAGCACGAAGGCCGCCATCACAAATCGGGCAATCTCGCAGATCATGCCAAACACGCGAGGGCCCAAACAACTGGCAGAGGCAATGGGATGCGTCTAGCAAAGGGCGCTGGACACATCGCCTCATTCCGAGCATCTCATCGTGGCAAAACAGGCGGCACGGTGAGCTGAATTTCTACACCACCCAACTATTAAGTGGTCATGGGTGCTTCCGCCAATGCACCGATTTGAGCATGAGGGTGCCCCGTTTTGCACTTTTTGTGGAGACAGGTGTGTCGAGGATGCCGAGCACGTCTTGTTGCACTGCGGACGATTCTCCGGGCTTCGGGAAGATCTGGAGAGGGCTTTTGGCTGCAGGATCGAGGTGGACAGCCTCGTCCCAGTGATGCTGGTCAACGGCGCTAACTAGGAAGCGTTCAGTGCTTTTGAGGCGGCAGTCATGACCGGTATGCGTGCGGCTGAGCGGGAGCGTAGAGGACAAGTGGATTAGGTGGAACACAGGCATTGGCGACGCATTACTTCACAGCCGTACCGCCAGTGTCACGTTTCGCTTATAAATAACCCCTTATATTTAAAATATATGTATATATGTAGGTTAAGTAATAAATGAATATAAAAAAATGGAAAAAAAAAAACCCACAGGCATACACACGCACCGATACACACCAAAGGCCCACACACACCCAAGCGCACATACATACACACACATTTGAGGATCGGGGTAAGTGACGGCCATTCTTCAATGTGCCGGTTGCTCAGGCAGCCCCACATAAATTTGTTGCGGTCTAGGGTAACATATCTACCTTATTTTTGTATAAATATTTTTATTCATGAAGATATAATAAAGAGTTAAATGTAGATCGAGTTAGTCTATTTTCGTGTTCCCCTCTTCCCCTCTTCTACCAATTTTCAGCGAGTCGGCCTCGGGCTAGTAGTTCGGTGTGCTTCACCATATGGTCCACGTGGGGCAAACCTGAGGGGTATGTTAGCGAATCTTCCGAGTCTTACTCTAGATTCTGCGACGCTTGCCTCTTGGATGTCAAATGTGTGGCGACAAGTGGGTAATACCCAGGCGTTGCAGTGGTGAGGGATCGAGTGGGGGGAGGAGCACGCATTCCGAGTCTTACTCTGTGCGTGGTAAATCCTCTCACTCGCGTCTCTCACACGTGTCTGAGAGGTTTTCTCAAAGACGCGGCCGGTGACTGGTGCGGGCGGGTGAGATAAGACAGTCGGTGCGCAGTCTTCCGGGTCTTACCCTCAGCCTGTTCGACGAGCTGTTTAACCCTCGCCCACCTCGTTCCCCCAGAACTGTGCTCGACGCCCTGGTCGGTGACGAAGAGGCCTTTGGGGGAATGGGTGGTTGGTTCTCCGAGTATTACTCTGGACTAACCCACCTATTCCTTGGAATGCCTCCCAAATCGCCGCCAGCGCGTGGGTTGTGCTCGTGAACACCCCCTCCCCCCCTCGCCATTCTATTTCACCTACGCTCTTCCCCGTTGGCCCGACCCCTAGGTATACTCTGGTACAGCTCCTCTAGTGTCCCAACAGTTTATATATGTTCTGTAAACGACCCCGGACACGATTGAGACGCCGACCCCGGCCATAGTAATTACGTCCTTACAATATGTAAATGTAGCGCGCGTTTGCCGCTCACACAGAAAAAGGAAATATATCAAAAATAACAAAAACCTCGATAAGCAGGCACAGCAAGAAATATATGTATGTTTCAAACGCACTTGCATACAATATGCCTCAACATTTTACCGTTCTTGCCGATGGGCCGCTGAACGGAAAGGGAAACTGAACAAAACAACAACGTGCTTGCTTGTCGTAGCTGAGACTCACAAACTGCACAAAGAAACAATACCCCTTGAACCAACATTCAATGATTGTCAATGATAACTCTAATATATGATTTTAATATATATCGTGAGATATTCACTTACACCCACTCCGAATTCATATCTTTGTAGACATAAACATATCTCACGCTAAAGCGTGTAATCGGCAACGCTAGCATAATGTCAATATAAACTCAAGTAATAAGCTCAAACCGAGGTTTGCTCTGTGTAACAATAATTTAAAGTAATCAGTTTTAGATTTGGGTCTTGCTATTGAACAAGGTGTTCAGCAAACCTCCGCATTACTCTAATATTGTAATAAGTCTTATTACTCAATAAAAGAAAAAATAGTAATAATGTTGCTAGAGCACACAAATTATTGGTGTTATAATTTTTTTAAACAACTTATTGACTAACTATTTTATTGGCGCAGCCGGTATGAAAGAGTGTAAATAAATAATTCGTTATCCCCTTATCAACACGGTTTTGTTAGGCGAAGATCTACTACCACTAACCTTCTTGAGTTTACCTCACTAGTTATCAAAGGGTTTCAGGACAAAATGCAAACTGACGTCGTTTACACAGATTTTAGTAAGGCATTTGATTCTGTTAGTCATGCCTTGTTGCTTCAAAAATTAAATATTATTGGATTTCCAGCAAAACTCCTGTCGTGGCTTTCTGAGTACTTGTGTGGCCGAACACAAAAAGTAGTTTTTAAATCTTCTGTATCCAAATCTATTTTTGTTACCTCTGGTGTCCCTCAGGGGAGTCACTTAGGACCATTGCTATTTAATCTCTTTATTAACGATCTTCCTGCTGTTATTACTAATTCTCGTGTTTTTATGTTTGCTGATGATGTAAAGCTATGTTTCACCTATAATGATGATTCTCTTAGTAACTTACTACAGTCGGACTTGGGAGCACTATCGGCTTGGTGCCGTTATAACCTACTTAATTTAAATTGTTCAAAATGTAAAATCATGACTTTTTGTAGAGGTACCCCTCATACTGCTCACTACGTGCTTGATGCTTCACCACTTGTCCGCGTTTTTGAAATTAAAGATTTAGGCATCATTCTTGATAGCAAATTAAAATTCGATTCTCACATATCGTCGATGGTCAATAAGGCCATAAATGTAATTGGCTTCATCAAGCGGTGGTCAAAAGAGTTTGATGATCCCTACACCACTAAAACGCTATATACATCATTGGTACGTCCCATCCTGGAGTATGGATCTTGTGTGTGGTCCCCGCAATACGGGATTCACCAGGATAGAATTGAATCAGTGCAGAGGAAATTTCTTCTGTTTGCGCTCAGATGTTTTAACTGGGTTCCTGGAATAGACCTACCCCCCTATTCAAGTAGACTTCTTTTAATTAATCTTCCTTCCCTGTTGAACCGTAGAATTATGCATGGTGTAGTATTTGTCACTAATCTACTTAATGGTGACATCGACTCATCAGTTCTTCTAAGTCGAATAAAATTAAATGTTCCCATTAGATCCTCACGTAACTTTTCACCCCTCAGCCTCGATCGTTGCTCGAGTAACTATTTAATTCATGAACCATTTCGTGTGTTATGTTCTGACTATAACAAACTTTATTCTCTTGTCTCTTTGGAGACCTCGACTGGAGTACTTAAACGATCTATCCTTTCTGCCTTACCTAATCGTAACCACTAATCACTAATCTACCACTGGTCTGATTGGGTTTTTCTGGGTTTTTCCCAATCCACGCAACAAATGTTGGGCCACTTATTTTCTTGTTGAATTTCCCAGAGCATTATCGTTAACTTTATAATTGTTTCAACCTTAATTTACTTTCAGAACTACATATAATTTTAAATTTTATTTTAAACTTAATTGTTTTTTTTATAATTATTTTAAATTAATTTTATTATCATGTCAGCTGCTCATAGCTGACAATAAATAAATAAACAATACACCTATCCGCAAAAGTATTTACGTGCATGAGACACATTTCATGGTGTCGAAAGAAATGAAAAACAGTGCAGTTCAAATAAAACAAATGAAACCTCGATGAAAAAAAAAAAAATATTTTTGTGAACATTAATTTCGAACAACGAAATAAGAAAGAAATGAAAAACAGTGCAGTTCAAATAAAACAAATAAAACCTCGATGTACAAAAAAAAAATATTTTTGTGAGCATTGATTTCGAACAACGAAATAAAAAAGACATGAAAAACAGTGTAGTTCAAACAAAACAAATGCAACCTCGATGAACAAAAAATATTTTTGTGAACATTGATTTTGAACAACGAAATAAAGAAGAAATAAATACAACAAGAACAAAACAGTTTCGTTTTTTTTTTTTTTAAGTGCAAAAAAAAGAAGGAAATCATACTAAGTGATGCCGAATTAAACCAAGCGTTGATGCAAATAAGACAAGTGCCACCATTTAGTGGAAATATAAATGACCTTTGCGCATTCACTAATAGGATCGCATTCATCCTAAAACTATGGCCAACATCCGATATAAGGCAGCGGTGTGTGATCTACAGTGGGATTGAACTTGAGATTACTGGAGAGGCACAAAGGACTTCACAACTTTCATGTGCGAACAACTGGAAGGCCCTCAAAGCAGCTTTAATAAATGAATACTCTACCCAAACACCTACGGAGGAATTACTAAGGTAGTTATATAACACCCATTATAATGAAAATCTATGTAAGTTCATTGACGAACTAGAAAATAAGTCTTACGTTATCACAAACAAGTTAACGTTAGAAAATAATCAAAACAATACTTTGGTTTATACTAATGGAATGAATAATACAATTAAAGATGTAATAAAAAGAAAAATTCCTGATAGGATATTTATGATTGTAGCAAGAGATGACATCTCGACTAGCCATTTGCTAAAAAGGGAGGGATTATACGAAAATAGTGTGATTGAGAAAACTAACTACAACCAAACCCAAAGCTTAAATAAAAATAATTCAGGCATAAAAGTATCAGCCGAAATTTAACCCTAATAATTACAACAACAACGCTTTTCAATATCAAAATAACCACTACAACCAACCGAACTACAATCAGACTAGCAGAAAGAAAACCCAAGAGGAAAACAAACAGAGTTTTAACGAATTTCATAATAAACTCCAACAAGGTAGGCAACAAAACCCAATGAGTTATCACCAGAACAGACCTTCAAGCGCTCAAGCGTATAACCCGGCTAATCAGCCACAAAAAAGACAAAGAGAGAGTAACAGCGGTGTGTCAAAAATGGACACATCTGAAAATTTTCAAGCACAACCTCGGAACCCTAAAAAATCTAAACCTATTCATAATCATTATTATGAACGATAAACCACTTAGGTGCGTAATAGATACTGGTTCTTCCATTAACATTATGAATAAATACTTTTTAGATTTCAAAATCGATAAAGATCATTTAAAAGTTCACACAATTAATGGCGATATTGAATTAACAGAAAGTATAACAATAGGTACATGCAAAATTAATCCGACAAAACAAAAATTTCATTTACACAAATTTTCAAATCATTATGACATGTTAATAGGAAGAATTTATTTGGAAACTTGTAAAGCAAAACTTGATTATGAGGAAGGAGCAGTAATTTTAGGAGAATATAGGTTCGTGTTCAAATACGATACCAACATAAATTTAGAAAAAGAACCTTAACCAGAATGTTTAGATCCTCCTTCCGAAAGAGACTTACACTTAGCATTTGCTATAGAAGAAGAATTGTGAGAGTCCAACGAATTTCGGTTAGACCATCTCAATGACGAAGAAAAAAATGCAGTTTCTAAGATATAACGTAAATTTCGAGATATTCAGTAACACGAAGGCGACAATTTGACTTTCACTAGTACTATAAAACACTCGATAATAACAAAGCATGAATATGCTATTTACAAGAGACCGTATACATTGTCGCATAGCCAGCACGAAAAAATTGACAAACAAGTCAAAGAAATGTTAGAGCAGGGAATTATAATAAAATCTCATTCCCCGTACAATTCGCCAGTTTTGGTAATGCCAAAAAAGGTGGATGCCTCTAGCAAGCAAAAATATAGAGTAGTAATCGACTACAGATACTTAAACGAAGCCACAATCGATGATAAATTTCCTATTCCAAT
Source organism: Scaptomyza polygonia (assembly GCA_035044585.1). Taxonomy (NCBI): domain Eukaryota; kingdom Metazoa; phylum Arthropoda; class Insecta; order Diptera; family Drosophilidae; genus Scaptomyza; species Scaptomyza polygonia. Next base: position 58,827 of record JAWNNU010002146.1, read on the forward strand.
AATGGATGAAATTTTAGATAAGCTTGGCCGGTGCCAATACTTCACAACTCTCGATCTAGCAAAAGGCTATCACCAAATCCAAATGGATCCAAAATCAATACCTAAGACAGCGTTTTCCACTAAACATGGGCATTACGAATATACTTGTATGCCGTTTGGTCTAAAAAATGCACCAGCAACTTTTCAACGTTGCATGAACAACTTATTGGAAGATTTAATCTACAAAGGTTGTTTAGTCTATTTAGATGACATTATTATTTACTTCACTTCATTGGAAGAACATATTTTATCACTAAATAAGGTATTCACAAAACTAAGGGAAGCCAACTTAAAATTGCAATTAGACAAGTGTGAATTTTTAAAAAAGGAAATAGAATTTCTAGGCCATATCGTTAATACTGAAGGAATAAAAGCAAATCCGAATAAATTTGATGCCGTTAGAAATTATCCAATACCTAAGACTCCGAAACAAATTAAACAATTTTTAGGTTTATGTGGATTTTATAGAAAATTCATTCCAAATTTCGCAAATGTTGTCAAGCCTATGACATTGAAATTAAACAAGGGAGCAAAAGACATAGACATAAAGGATGAATCATATATTGCAGCTTTTGAAAAGCTGAAATTATTTGTAACTTCAGACCAAATTCTTACACATCCAGATTATAATAAACTATTTTGTCTTACAACACAATCAAGTATTTACCAGGCAAAGAAAATCACGTAGCAGAGGCATTGTCACGTATAAAACTTGACGAAAATCTATTAGGAGAAGAATCTAACGAGTCAACTTGTGCAACTATACATAGTGCCCAAGAAGACAATCAAAATTATATTCAGATTACAGAAAGACTATTAAACTATTACAATAGGCAAATTGAAACAATCAAAGGATCAGGCAATAAGACAGAAGTAACCAATTACTTTCACAAAAAAAATATAAAAATCACATACATATGTACAAATGAATATTGCAAAAGCAAAAGAAATAATAAAAGAATATTTATGTTCAAAAAACAGTGTCTGATATTTTCACAACGACAATGATTTCCCAACTTTTCAAAACTACCTAGAAATAATAAATCCAGAGAGCAAAATAAAAAAAATGAAAAGTAATTTAAAATTACAAGACTTACAAACATATGCCGAGTCCAAAGAAATAATATTAAAGAATCATAACGAATTATTACACCCAGGAATAGAAAAAACAATAAATTGGTTTAGAAAAAAATATTATTACCCAGATTATCAAAATATAATTCAAAATATTATACATGAGTGTCAAATATGTAACATTTCAAAAACAGAACATAGAAATACAAAATTAAGTTTCGAGTTAACTCCAGAATCAAATTTTATCAGAGAAAAATATGTAATGGATTTTTACATAGTAGACAACAAACAGTTTTTATCATGTATTGACATATATCTCAAATTTGCGACATTAGTAAAAGTTAACAGCAGAGATTGAATAGAAGCTAAACGCGCTATTTTAAAAATTTTTAATTTAATGGGTAAACCAATCGAAATTAAAGCAGACAAAGATTCAGCATTCATTACAACAATGGTTGAAATCAGAAAATGTAAACATCAGTATAACCACAAGTAAGAACGGTATTGCAGACGTAGAAAGATTTCACAAAACAATCAATGAAAAACTTCGAATCATTAACTGTGACTCAAACATAGAAAACAAACAAACAAAATTCGAAATTATTTTATACACATACCATACAATCATAAAACAAAACACAAGACAACTAACATAACACCAGCCGACATATTCTTATACGCAAGAACACCTAACTATGCCACATAAGAAAATAAAAAGAGACAAATAGAAAAACTTAACAAGGCACGAGAGGAGTATGAAAAAGATATCAGATACAGGGCATCACCATTAGTTAAGTCAAAAACAACTAACCGATTTAAAAAAACAGGTTTTTTAAGACAATTAGATGAAAAACATTTTGAAGAAACAAATAGAGGCAGGAAAGTTACCCATTTTTAATCAAAGTTTAAAAAGAAAAAGAAAACTAATTCAAGTAAATACGTTAATTACAGAGAACCAGCCAGTGACAGGGAAATCGACCAATAAATCACAACCTAATAAATTAATAAAAATAATTATAATCTTACTTACATTCTTAACAACAATGATCAAAGGTCAAAAGTATGGAAATTAACCCAATAAAAGCCAATAACGGTTATCTAATATTTAAAACGGGACACAAAATTTGAATATCATTATTTAATAATTTACATAACCAAAATAGAAAACGTTTACAACAAATTAACATTTCAAGCCCAGGAATTTAAAAATGCAACAAAAACAAATTATCTTATTGAAAAACTTAAGAGAGAATTAAATGGAATAAGAATAATAAAACGTCAAAAGAGAGGTTTAATAAATTTAGTAGGTAAAACTTACAAATATTTGTTTGGAACATTAGATTCAGATGATAAAGATGAGTTAGAACAAAAAATTAATAACTTAGCCACAAACAACGTTCAGGTAAATGAATTAAATCTTGTAACAGAAACAGTAAATAAAATAATAGAAACCATGAATACTCTAAAAACAAGGAAGAAAGACTCAAAAAGTTTGATTTATTAATTTTCAATTTAGAGCACTTTTCAGAATATATAGAGGACATAGAACCCTAAATTACTTAAGCATGACAACCTTTTAAACGTAACTCCAGAAAAAATATTAAATATAAAAACTTCATCATGGTTAAAAACTGATACAAATGAAAATATCATAATATCACACATTCCTCAGGAAATTAATAAAACGCCTATTTTCGAAATAATACCTTACCCAGATAAAAATGAAAATATATTAACAGAAAATAATCAGGAAAGATATTTTTTACATAATAATAAAGTTTTTGGTTCAAAATCAAAGAAACAAATATAGTTGTATAATAGGAATTATTAAACAAACAAAAACAGAATGCTAATATACTAAAACAAGTAAGAATTTTCAAACTATGTAATTATGTAGAACCAAACATTGTATTAACTTGGAATTTTCCAGAATCAATTATCAATCAAAATTGTATGAACAATGAAATCAAAATTAAAGGAAATAATATTATAAAAATTTATAATTGTGAATTGCAAATAAATGAAATTTCAATAATCAATTCAAGATTATATTTTACACAAAACATTTATGTAAGCAACAATATAACAAAAACTGAACAATTATTGTATCTACATGCTAAAGAATTAATTGAACAAAATACAAAAAATAATAACACTTTTCAAATAATATCATTAACGTCATTATCTATTACAAGTGTAAGCATATTATTGTACTTAACCTTTAAGTTTAAAAGTCTACCAAAAACATTAATTGTAAAATATAAAACAACTAAAGCCCCACATATTGATAAAGAAAACTCAGTTGAAAATGTACAAGAACCACCAAAATTATATCGAGAAATTACAGTCGCCTGAGGACAGGCAAATTTTTTAAGGATGGGGAAGTAAGATATTCACTAACACCCACTCCGCATTCATATCTTTGTAGACATAAACAAATCTCACGCTAAAGCGTGAGATCAGCAACGTAAGCGCATATTTCGGTATGAGCAGTTCTTAGAAATTAAATTAAACACCTGGCATGAGTAAAAGCGTGAGTAATAAGCTCAAACCGAGGTTTGCTCTGTGTAACAATAATTTTAAGTAATCAGTTTTAGATTTGGGTCTTGCTATTGAACACGGTGTTCAGCAAACCTCCGCATTACTCTAATATTGTAATAAGTCTAATTACTCAATAAAAGAAAAAATTGTAATAAAGTTGCTAGAACACAAAAATTATTGGCGTTATAATTTTTTTTAAACAACTTATTGACTAACTATTTTATTACATATATATTGTTTATGCTAGAATATAAACAATAACCAATTCCAGAATATAAACAATAATGTAGAATTGAAATAATATTTGAGAATCTCAAGTTTTGCTATTCAATTTCACAAAGTTCATATTAAGTTTATACTACCCTTCCAACTTTGACTGTATCAAGCAGATTGAGTTATTCTCTGCCGCTACACCAATACAATCCTACTCAAATGAATATGTATGTGAAATTTTTCAGTCGGTCCACGACAGCACTCTAAATTTGTTCGTAGGTCGAGACCAGCGCAGCACGGCACGCTGCATTGTTTGCATGTATTCAACTGGCAGAAATAGATACCCGTGCCTATAGATGTTAACACATCGAAAATTTTTTTTTTATTTTTTTTTTAATATTGTTATTGAAGCTTAAAAACTAAAATAACTAGCTTAAGGTAGCGCTGGCTACTTGGGCCTTCGGCTATATGCGAATATTTAAACTTATTTTACGTGAACTTACGGCTGAGTTGTTTATAAATGTACTTAAGTCTAGTAAATGTAATTTTGTTTTAGGTGTAATTTTACTAATAATATGTATATGAAATTTTTAAGATATATTATACATTCTCATTTGTGATTTTATTTAGCTAAATAAGGTTGAACAGTTGGGCTTTTTTTAAGTAATTGAGAATTTTTTTAATATTGTTTTCTGTAGGATCTGCGAAAATATCTAGGGGGTTTTTTATTGTCGAATATTGTTTGTCTTAATTGTAATAGCATAGGGCAAGTATTGAAAATATGTATAGTGTTTATGGTGTTGGAGATACATAACGGGCAAGTAGGTAAGTTATTATTAAGGTAAGGTTGGTGTGTTTACCTAGTGTGTTCTAATCTAATTCGTATGTATTTAATTTGTTCCATACGGGAAAATCGATTTTGTGGTATTTTGCGTAAGTAATCATCTATATTACAAATTTATTGAGATTTTTGTATCATTCATTACAGTTGGGGTATACAGATGTTTGTTTATATTGGGAAACTTGGTTTTTAAAATATTTATTTATGTCTTTTATATTTTAATTTGGTGTATAAATAAGCGGCATGTGAGTGGCTGCTTTTGCCATATGATCGGCCAGTTCATTCCTGATAATGGCTACATGACCTGGGATCCAAAGTAATATAATTAGATATGTTAGTGATAGCCGATCTGAAATCTGACGCATAGTGATCGTTATTGTTTAAATTTGTTATGGAGTCTATGGCCGACAATGAATCCGAGCATAGTACAAATGTACCCTTCATGTTTTTAATGAGTTTGACTGCTTCAAAAATAGCAATTATTTCTGCAGATAGCACTGATGAGTAATGAGGTATGGTTTCATATTTTAGTGTGTGGGATTCTGTTGTGATTGCGTAGCTTGTGATAATGTTTTGTTTCGAGCCGTCAGTGTATACGAAAGTGTGGTTACTGTTTATACTCGATACCGAAGGTAAAGAGTATATTGGGTTTGTGCAATGTCCGTCATGGTGTCTGTCCGTCTGTCCGTCTGTATGAACGCAACTTTTTTCCACACCCTTCAAGTTAGAGACTTCAAACTTTGCGAATCTCTTTATCTATGTCATAGTAAATTAAAGTGTCAAGATTGGAGTTCGACGATAAATAAGGGGCTGGCAAATCGATAAGCTCGATAACGCAAAATCGATAGATCCAGCTATTTCGCAAGTCCTTACAGCTAGAACTACCAAATTTGAGGAGAAAATAGCTATTTACAATTCCCAAAAAAATGCATCAAAATTTTGGAGCCACGCCCACCCATTCCGCCCCAAGCCCCCCCCGCAGTTTTACACTAAAAATGCCCATACAGTTTTTGAGCTAGAGCCATCAAATTTTGTGCCAAGATAGGTGTTGACGATCCCCAACCCAATTCATAAGAACTTTGGATGCCACGCCCATCTATACTGCCCTACTCGCCCTCAACCACCCCAACGCTTCGCTAAAAACGGTAGCGCGTGTATCTTCCATAGTGTTTGAGCTAAATAGATCTGCAGCAAAACTTTGGACGCCACGCCCCCCATACCAGCCCCCTGCTGCACCAGACAATCTTTGAGGCAGCCTACACCTCTGCCGTATTCACACACCATTGCAATCAGCTCAAGATACTTGGTTGGCTAGGTGCATATCAGAAAAGCAGGCAAGCTATCGTTCATATCCAAGAATCTTATTTATTGCAAAAATAACTAAATTCAATTTACTATTCTTTTCTTTTTTATGCTAATATATAGCAATCAAACAGGTACATACAGATTTTAACACATCGCTCGTGATTTCTAACACTCATAAGTTATTCTTTTAATTGAACTATGTGTTTAACTAAAAATGCGGTTGCCTGTGCAAAATACATTCTTAAACATGTTAAGCTTTTTGAATCCAAGTGAATGTCTTAATCTAAAATGGAATCCACTATTTAAACTATGATCGTTTTCCGGATTTTGTTTCTCAAGATAGCCCACAGTAAATAGATGAGGAATATCGTCCATTGTCATCAGTGACGCTATACAAAGTCTGGTGGATCAAATCTTAGAATGCGGCACACTTTGGTTTGAGATAGGTAAGATACGTGACATAAATAATTGCTACAAATTTTCAAATATAGCAAAATTTGCACAAGCGATGCTAATTTTACCAGTTTCAAACGCATCGTGTGAACGGATTTTTTATCAATGAACCAAATTAAAACTAAATGCCGTATTCGTTTCAAAACGAAAAGTAGAAAAAATTCTACATATATCCTGAAATAGTTTTAAGTTGATTTATCAAAATGTCTCCACTTGATTCTCATTATACATAATAATAAATATTGTTAGTTTTAAGTCAATAAAAAGTTAAATAAACTTGTAAAAAAGGGATATAAAAACATTTTATTTGTAAACCACCGATCAATTGCATTTATCTATTTTTTCTTTTTATAGATTGCAAAAACAAATTTAAGTTTTAAAGCGTTTTAGCTGTAATTCGTTTTGGTATTTTCGTGGTATTAAATGAATATGAAAATAGTATATTTCGGTATTATTTCGGGACCAAAATAGAATATTTCGTTATTGCCGGCTTGGTCACCCTGGTCTTCAGGTTCAGGGCATGGGTATAGTTAAGCATTTGGCATTTAAATTCAAATTTAAATCAAACAGTAACATCCCACCCACTGTAAAATAACTTAGACATTTTGCCTATAAAATCCAATAAGGCCAGCCAACAGGTCGTTTTAAAATTCCTGTAGACGTTTTTACCTTGGCTATTCGTACAGGTCCATCCTTAGCCATTATTGGGTTGACTTCAACTCATTATTTCCAGCTGCCTCTGGCTTGATTTTAGTCACAAATCAGGACAACGTCACCAGACTTAATTGGTTTGGTAGATGCGAACCATTTAGTTCGCCTAGTTAGCTTCGGTAAGTATTCCCGCATCCAACGACGCCAAAAGTTGACTTTTAATTGCTGAGCTATACGATATTGCTTACGCAGGCAGATATTTGCGGTTTCTCTTGGAGATTGTTGCAAATAAACAATGATTTGTAGTTAATGGTTCTGAATCATCAATGTTGACAGGAACGTGGTTCAATGGCCCGTTATTGATGATGTTCTCTGCCTCTATCAACAAGCTTCGCAATGTCTCAGCTTAAGTTGCATGCTCCTTTAATAAGACTGCCAGCACGGGCTTTGTTGACCGAAACAAACGCTCGCAGCATCCGCCCGAACTAAGATTAGCTGGACAGTTTAATTCCCATTTGATATCCTTAGTTGCTTACTCGGTCTTTATATAATTAAAGTCAAACAGATCGTTCACTTTTTTGAGCTCATTACTCGCTCCCACAAAGTAGGTGCCATGTCTGTCCTGATTCAATTGGGAAGCCTCTTCTATTGACAAAGTTTCTTATAGCAATTATAAATGCGTCAGCAGACCGGTCCTCGCCCAACACCAGATGGATTGCCCTCACCGTCAAACACGAAAAGAGAGCCACACACCGTTTATCGTGTCAATCTTGACGCCAAAGAAAACGTAATGAGTCCTGCTCGGATTTTTTGTCTCTGACCTGAAGAAACATTTCCATTATGTCAACACACACTTCTGTTGTTCATTGACGAAACTGAAACAAAACCTTCGTTAATGACAGTTTCTCATCTGGACCTTTTAATAATTTAGAGTTTAAAGATATTCCCTCAAAACCAAGTCACATTTTTTTGGTGAGTTTATATTATAAACCCCAAAATTTGTTTGTGTCTTCTTTTTGTATGTGATATACCGCTGTCAACTGCACAGGTGCTGGTTTCTGGTCACTCGCTGCACAGCCATAGACCACCCATTCCAATGGAGTCTTGCAATCATATCATCACCTATGCTAAAGCTCTTTATTGTTTTTGTTAGCTGACAAGTGTCTTTTCCAATAAGTATTCCAGCATTACGATAATCATTAATGTGAAGACGGGTTACTCGTTTTTATTTTGAGGATACTAACTCCGTTTTTAGCGACTGTTGTGGCAAGTTTATATTAGACACTGTATGTCCTGACAGTCTTTCCCATTTTTTGTTGCCATTCATACCTCATATCCTAATGCAATATCTCATCGACCTGACTTGTTTTGTAGTGCTACCAATTCAATTTAATGTCAAGTTATTCTTGACTCCATTGATGCCTAATTTTGTACCAATCCTTTGTTTATCAATGTTGCGGACGATCCTTCATCCTTTAGGTCCGCTAATCTCTACTGGCACACCCTTGAACGAATATTTTGAAGTAAATGTCTTTACTGTATTTACATCAACTGAAGTTGACCTTTCTCCAGTTTCGGAGCACGTATTATTGTTGATCTTTTCCATGTGAAGAAGTTGATGGTAGCGATACTTGCATCTGTTTATTCCACATATTTGTCTTTTTTGCACTTCCTCCTGCTATGTCCAGTGCCCAAACAGCCAAAGCACAAGCCTGATTTGTTTATTGTGTCCCACTTTTCTTGAGAATTGGCTTTTTCCAGTTGCTCACTCTTGTCTATTATGTGTTTACCTTTACAAACCCGAATAGTAGATTCCGCGTTTGATTTATCAACATTGCTTAATTTTTGCATAACCATCTTTTGAATAGATTGTCACGTTCTCTATCGTGTTGTTTACCTGTTGCCGAGGCATCCACAGCCTGTTCAATTCACACAGACAAATCATTAAGCCAATAAAATAGTTGCGTAACATCAGCATATGTACGAATAGAGCGAGCAAATGTTCCCCATTCAACCCTGGTCCTCATTGGAAGCTTGTTTCCTAAATCGTTCAGCAATACGAGGTTCTTTAAATGTAGTTCCGCTTTAGCTGACTCCAAATAAATGTCCAAGTTCTCCACCTTAAATCCATATGACACAATTTTATCCAGAAGATATTCATTTTTATACAGTATTTCCAATACCTTGTCCAATTGACTTCTAGTAAGCAGCTCAGGTCGACCATATACAAGCTGCAATCGATTCATTATATGCCCAACATACGCCGAATCAATCAACTTGCCTTCGTCCTGCTCTGTTGACTTATCAAATCTTCCAGATTATTAAGCCGCATAGCTGCAGAAGTTTGCAAAAACAGACTGCTAAGTACCGGCCAGTCTTCTGCCCGGCCATTAAACAAGGGTAGTTCAATCACTTTACTGCCTAAATTACGTGATAAGCCATTATTTGATTCATTATTGTTAACTACACCAAATGCATTACGACCCCAAAGCCCTGTGGCACCAAAAACAGACTCATCCTTTACTGTTTCATTTTTATGGTGTTCATTTTGAGCCGATCTAGAAACGCCGCATCCATATTGTTTCAGACCATGTATGCGACCGCCTGCACCAAAGCATTAGCCACCATATGACGCTGTGGAGCAAGTACGCCTTTCCATGAGTCTTCATGTGACGGTAAAGACGCTGCTGGACCGCCCTCGGCGGCCATTGGTGGCATCTTGCGGCGTAGAGCAAAAACTTGCCATCCTTGTCTTTCTTTAATTCAGCAATTCGAATTTGTATGTGTTGCATCTGGCTAGTCATCTCACTTACTGACTGCTGTACCATCGCTTTTATTTGATCCATTAAATCCTAAATTGAGCCTGAATTCTCTTTTATACTCGATTCCCAAGGTAAAGAGTATTTTGGGTTTGTGCAATGTCCGTCATGGTGTCTGTCCGTCCGTCCGTCTATATGAACGCAACTTTTTTTCACACCCTTCAAGCTAGTAGATACTTGAAACTTTGCATATGTCTTTATCTATGGCATTTAAATCAAAATGTCAAGATCGGGTTTCTACGATATTGAGGGGACTGCTAGAGCTAACGAATTTGTGGAGAAGATAGTTACTGACAACCCACAACAAACTGCATCCCAAGTTTTAGAGCCACAAACTATCCATACTTTATTTCCAGAGAGTTGTGAAGTAGGCCCGACGGGAGCCTCCTACACATATAGACTTAAGGTTAGAAACACTTATGAAACAAAGTTATGAAGAAGCACTACTCAATACTAAACACGTATCATGAACTATATACTTACTATGTAATCATTAACTACATGCTTATTATTTAATCATTATTCACGTACTTAGTATTTAATCATTACGCACATACTTATTGTTTAATCAGCACTTACAAGAACTTACAATGAAACGAATATAAATAGAGCTGTTGGTAAAATATGGATAAGTTAATAGTATACACTTTAACGAAGGAGAAGAACAAACACAAGTTCAGCAGTACGTCACAGCACAACAAGAGAGCCGGGCAGCGAAGCCGGCGACAAAAGAGTGACGATCGGCCGCACGCTCGCGGCACGCGACCAAATTGTCGCGAACGAGAGTACAATAAGCGCGCTGACCTGAAGCGCGAGACCGGCAAGGCAGTAGGTAATAGAGTTCACAGCTGAGCAGACGCGGCCGCGGGTTAGAAAAATCACGCCAGAGGAGATACGAGAAATAATAGAAGTCGAAATATAAGAGGAACGAGAAAGTTTATATATATATATAAAAGGAAAGTACGATTTAAGAGAAAGACATGCGCGTTTTGTTTAGAAGTTACTAGTGCTGGGCAGAGGGGTTAATGCGCCAAAGAAATCGGTGGTCAGCATTTAACAAAGTAACAGCGCGATTTGCGCGACTGGAGGCGACAGTACAAAGGTTGACCTTGTACGACCCCTAACCGCTGAGGCGCTCGTTTGCTGTACTCGTCTTAAGACGCCCGGGTCGAACATCACGGCACTTACCTCCATTTCGCGAGCGTCCCTTGATATTGAATATAAATGTCTTGTGACGTGTGCCGTGGACAGACTGAGATCTGTACCCCGGCAAAATAACTACTTTACAGAGTTAATTTGATAGTTTTTGCATTGACATATTAATTGTTTTGTGCAAAACTTTAATTTAATTTGCAACAAAAAGAATACAACGTGGTTTCAAAAACTTGCAGAAATTTATAAAATTAAGGACGGAAATATTTTATTGTACCAAATTTTTTGATTATAAGTTCTAAATTAGAACTGACACTCAAGATGAACTTCTTCATGTACAACCCACGCATTGAAATTTTTTTGAATGAATATTTAAATATTATCAGTCATAACCGCAAATATATCAAACGAAAAGAAATAAAATCTTTTTAATATTGTGAAAAAAATAAATTAAATTCATCAGGTAGTTTTTTTTTTTAGCTACTTGCAATTAAAAGAAACGAATAATTTTTGCACTGAATGTTTCCATAAAATATTATATATTTGGCAAAAGTCAAAAAAACTTTAATGTTTGAATGTTTGTTTAAAGCCCCCTTTACACGGTCGGTTTTTCTGTAGTTCTTTTTTAAAAAAGGCAGCGCTCTCATGTGAACACACAACATTTTTTAGCTCCGGTAGAGCAGAAATAGAACACGTTCTATTTCTCTCATTTTTATGTCGGTTAAATTTGTTTAAGAAAATAAGGCGTTTTTGGTATTTTTTAGTAATTGTTGGTAAAAAATAAATGAAATAAATATTCTTAGCTTGAGCTAACGAGGATAAAATACAAACAACCTCTAATATGTTTTCGCCTGTATCCATATCAATCTTGTTTATTTATATGTTTGTGCTGAATTAAGCAGAAATATGTGACCAGATTGTGTAAACACAAAAAGTGATGGGATTTTCAATTTAACGTAATAATGTAAATGCCAACATTTTTGGTCGGTTAAAAAAGCTACAGAACAACCGATCGTGTGAAGGGGGCTTAACTGATCTCAACTTATATTCCAAAAATTGGAGTAATTGTCGAATTATTGAGATTCTGGAGCAACTTAAAGTCTTCAAAATATGCATAGTTTTGGTTTCATTTTTTTTAATTAAAAATGTAATCAATACATATAAGCTAACACCCTACTCTCCGACACCACTTAAAGCCTCCGGCAGCACCAAGGTATCACAACGAACACATTTGAAGTCGCCGGCAGCGTCAAGCAAAAACAACAAATACACTCGAAGCCGCCGGCAGCGTCAAGCAATAACAACAGCGCACTCAAAGCCGCCAACAGCGCCAAAAAACAACAACAACGTTCTACATTGTCAGCAAGACTGCAACTATGTCGCTGGAAATGTAATATGATCCACTCGCCCCGCGGATGTGTCGCTCTACATTCCAAACGGCCAATGCATGCGCGTCGACTCAGCATGCGGAGTCAGCACTACGGTCGGTGGATCGTTGCCAACGCGCGCTCGCTGAGCTGCGCGACTCAACACTCCAGTTTTGACGACGAACCGATTCAGAACAACTTATCAAATATAAAAGCAGAACATAATAAAAGCTATTGACGAGGGAATTTATTTGCCTTCCAGGATTCAACCAAACCAACAGAGAATGTACACGAGGATATTAAGGTAGAATAACGTTCATGGCGGTCACAGAGACTGTCATAACTTATATATAAATATAATAATAAAGTTTAAAGCCTTGGCTTTAAAATTAAATTAATTTGATGAAAATTGATCCATTAGTTCATAAACAATAAGTGATTTTGTAAGACTCTCATATTACAACAGGAACAACTTTTTCAGATAGCACCCTCATTACCGAAAGTTGAGACGTATTCTACGTCATAAAGATTAATAATATGACCAGCTGTGCCAAATACTTGTATGGCAAATGTAAATATTTGTTGGTCACCTTGTTTGATTAAATTGTTTATTGTGCTAGCAAATTGTAAAAAATTTATTTGAAAAAATGGAAATTAGTGATTTCATGGTGGAATTAGCTGCTTTCATTCTTCTAAGGAGAAGTAGGAAAGCTAAGGAGCTAAATCGAATCTTGCCGCGCTGTAAAATTTGGGTGAACCCAGCCAAACGAATGGCTGTGAAAATGACTTTGAGGTGTCAACCTGAAAGAGCACAAAAAATAGCTTCAGCCTGCTAATATCTGCACAACTAACTTATGCGCCTTAATCAAATTGTTCATAGATCTCAGGATCAAGAGGCGTATCAAGTGGAAAGATCTCCTGATCTTGGGTCGGATGGCATTAGGGGACAGTTATCCAAAGTTAGTTAGAAATAATATTAAGGAATATGTCAACTTAAGCGAAGGTTCTGTTCCTTGGAAAAATAGTTTGGCTGGTGTTTTAGATTAAATAAAACATTGAATTCAATTTAAACTAATATTTTAAGGTTTTTCTTTTTTTTGTTCATATATTTTAATTTAACTGTATATTAAATTCGTTATTTCAATTTCCACATCAGTGTCTAAATTTGGTGGAAAACGATTTAATAAATTAATCCAATATGGAAATATATCCCGATTAGCTGGTTTTGGGACATTCAAAAATTTGTCTATGATGCCCACCAATTGGTGATCGGTGTGATCCACCTCCTTACTCTTGGGCTTCTTTGCTCTATACTGATAGACACTTGATGTGCTGGGCTCGGTGTTGGTCTCCACATTTGCGCTGCTTTCGTCGAAAAAAAATTCTAAAGACTCAGCAGCCGGTGAAGTCAAAGGTTTAGCAGCCGGTGACGCCAAAGCTTGCGAACGAAGCAAGATATTTGGATTTGGTTTTTTGCAGTAGGAAGTTTATTTACAAGAAATATGGGTATCAAAAAACAAAAAAAATTTTAATTTCAAAATTTACTGGACTAATTTGCTTATCTATACATATATGTTTCTAAGCATATTTCACTTCGTTTTCCAGTTCCATGCTCCATTGCAATCCATCATCATCATCATCATATTCAAGTCCAAAACTTCGTTTGGAGACTTAATTTTTTTTGGCTTTAAATCCTTCTTTCTAGTTTTACCGAGGAAATAATAGGATCAGACGTATCCAGTGGAACACGTCTGTAAAATTTTTTCCCGGCTGCACTTCGTGCATGAAGTAACCCATCTGATTTGTAAAATTTATTTCTGGATTCGGCTTCCTTTTCTCCAAAATATCCCACAGGAAGAACAGTGCTTTCGATAATATCGCATGAATGGACCAAAATCTTGTGCAGTCATTGGTAACCATGACTATTTATCAATTATCAACTCAGATTTAGTCATTTTATCTGAAATGTCGCCACAAAGTTGTGATTTCATAAATCTGTCCACGGCATTTTCCTTGCTTGCTTTTGTTTTCTCTAACCTCCACAAAACAAACCACTCCGCATTGCTGAATTTGAGGTTATGATTTATTAATGCAAATTAAAAGAGAACCAAGTTAAACCAAGTCAACTTGAAACATGCATTACAACAGGAATTTGTTAATCTACGATACGCATTTGTCCCAACACCGGAGAATAGTTCGGAATCGTTTTATATACCTTTTTAAAAATTTGATTTAGTCTCAAACAGACACATGAAAGACGACTCGCTTTAACATAAAACTACGAAGACACCACAGCTAATACAAACAAGACACATTACAAAGGACGAAGTACAAAACCCAATGACAAGATAACATAGCTAAACTTTGCTTTAAACAGTTTTTTAAATCACTTTCAAGATATTGTAAATTGTTATTAAATTTGCACACTTCAAATCACGTGCTATCACAAAAACTTCCGCCAGGTTTAACAGCTGATTTCGCAAAAATGGCGCCATCTACGGGAATTTCTGGTACGCAGATGGGTTCGTCACTTTTTTCTAATCTAGAATGATCTAAAGTATTTTATTGTTTTAACTTTTAAGAAATAGGTTTTGGCCAAAAAAATTGGTCGGCTGGACCATAGTGCAAAGAGTCGGCAGCCGGTGACGCCAAAGGGGTCGAAAAACTAGCTCGGTTTTCACTTTTAGTGAAAACACTGGAAAATGTACACCTTTCCGCAGCCAAATTTGGCAAAAAATCCATAAATGTAAACTCCCAACCTACGGCATCCCCAATACTCTGCTGTTTCTGCCGGGTTCCACCAGCTCTTCCACTTTTCAACTTTTTACCACGTTGGTAACTCAAGCTATCTTTTGGCTATTTTCGCGCCAACGCATTCCCATGCGCTTCTTATGCCGAATATTTTTTGGTCCGAATATTTTTTGGATTCACTGCTCCATATTGCGTCGTTTTTTTTTTTACTTCATTTATTAAAGCGATTTTGTCATCGCGGAAAAAACTTTCGAGCCCCGTACATTTATTTTTTTTGCTGCGTCAATTCTGTATGCTGCCCGTAATAATTGCAAAGCAATTAATCCATTTTAAAGAACAGCTGGTTATGGAATCCACAATTGTTCCACTATCGAAACTATCGAGTAACTTTTCTGATGGTTGCTGGGAATTTTAAAACGGAACACAGAAATTAAAATTTCTGGCAACTGTTTTTTTTAAATAACACACACACATAAAAAATCTCTTCCGGAGCTGCTGGGAATGGGCCTTTAAGCAAGTAGAAACTTTGCATTCGGACGCAACCGAATGCGGTATACTCGATACCAGTATTAAATCAAACGATACCAGTATTAAATCAAATAAAGAACAGCTGGTTATGGAATCCACAATTGTTCCACTATCGAAACTCTCGAGTAACTTTTCTGATGGTTGCTGGGAATTTAAAAACGGAACACAGAAATGAAAATTTCTGGCAACTGTTTTTTTTAAATAACACACACACATAAAAAATCTCTTCCGGAGCTGCTGGGAATGGGCGTTTAAACAAGTAGAAACTTTGCAGTCGGACGTAACCGAATGCGGTATACTCGATACTAGTATTAAATCAAATAAAAGAGACCTGATTATAGCTAGAGACTTGAAATTAGGGTTCTACGATAACTGGGGGCTCGCAAATCGATATATTCAATAACCCGAAATCGATAAATACTTATATTTCCCACCACTTTACAGTTACAAGCCTCACATTTAGAGTACTTTATATAATGTTCGATATTCGAAGAGTTACAAACATACAAGTGAAGCTCATAAAAGCGTAAGGTAAACAGACTCAAGTTTTCAAACGGGCATCGTTGAGCCACTTCGTTCTTGGCCCAAGCGAAATTGCAACTGATGAGCGTTTGCACTTATTTAACCTTAGTCTAACAACAATGAGTAATGTTTGAACTTACTTGTTTCGAATTGGTAACCAATTTTCCGATAAGAAATCAAATAATGTAGAAACGCCACTGGGACCCGAAGCTAATGATGTGAAAATTAGGAATTTATCGTTTTCGGTGAAATTCGAGCAGTCATCTAAAATTGACCTTTCCAGAAGTAGATTGATCTTTTCAGGCTGTGTAGGACATCCGGCTAGCTTTTTTAATAAAAAAGTTTTTTCACTTTGTTTTTGTGTCTTTGGAAAGTTCATCACGCGTTCTAATCCATATTTCCACTCATCTGTGGAACCCCATTTAAAAATGGGACACATATAATGATTTGGTACCCTATACAATATAAACCGTAATATAAAATAAATAAAGTTATGTGCAACGACGCACTTACGGAATTTGAAGACTTCGGTTTGGTGCGCTTTGCCACACATTGTATGTATGTTTTGCTTCTTTGATACAAGGTGGATAGCCTGCGTGGCACAAAAATCGTTTTGCCAACGAACGTAGTTCTGTTTTCCAGGTTTCTTCTGTTTTATTTAAAGCCCCTAGCTCTTCATATAAAGGCGTCAGCAAAATTAAAACATATGCCTGGAAATGGAAAACAATTTACATTGCAATAAAATGAATTTAGTTTTATTTATGTTTCTTGCCTCAAATTTCTTGTGGACTTCTACTATGTCAATGTGACGACCAATTTGATCAATGAAAGTGAAGACCGGATTCCACACAACATGATTGCGCTCGAACTTCATAAATAAAGTCATATTAAGGGCAATGTCAAAACTTAAATCACCGGCGTAAGCGAGATTCCAAGCGTCATGTAGTAATTTAGCCCTGAAAGTGTAGAAGCCTGATTAATCTGGGGAATACATCTTATGCGTTAGTATGGGAATGTTTAAAGTTTTTGAGTTTGTTATATATGTAAATGTATTTAAATATGAGTGTTGTATATACATGAGCTGTAAGTTCTTATGAATATATTGGTTTCAAATTTGTTAGAAGGATACTAAAGTTCCGTAACGGCAGTAAGAGCAGTGTTTGGATATGGGTTTGTCTATGAAATATTGGTTTGTGATTATGCTCTCAATACCGAAAATACAAAAGTGTTATAGATTTGTTAAACGCTATCATGCATTTTATCTACTCTTCAGTCCGTAAAACGGAATCTTTGTTGGCACTCTTAACACAAAATAATTGTATGTAACTTGTGAGTAACGCCCATCACACATACAAATCTTTTTTATAAATAATAATAATAATAATAATAAACATAGTTATTATTGAAATATAAATAACATATGAAGATCTTTAAAGGTAAAGGGTAGAATAATGTAATAGAGCAAAACGGCCGGACACCACAAATGCATCGTCGAGAAGTAAAATGCGGCAGATTTATTAAAGACTATTGGAAATATTAAACATAAATGTACATTATTACGTTAAGCTGATAAAGTGAGTACAGTGAGCCTTCCTTATCACGTTACGTCACCTCTTTTCGAATCGCACTGGTCGGCGGACAAATGCCCGATTCGCGAGGAGTGGTGTCCGAGGCACTTGCATGGCGGATTTCTCCGTGCGCCTCCCTGACTTACGAGTCGATTCGGCCACGCAGCGTCCGAAGATGTATTGTTAACTAATTTTACATCCAACTCTAATTCACCGTTCGCAACTTTTTTACTCGAATAGCTTAAAACTTGAAACTTTGCCATATATTTTTTTATGGCCGAGACTACGTCTACTTGTTGGCTGAGAGCCTTTAATCTATAGTTACCAAATTTGGTTATGAGATAGCTTCTGTTGCCTCCAAAACTGCATCAAAAGTTGTGGTGCCACAATTTACATTCTACAATTGGGCCACCCGCATTTGGAAATCGGAAACGTCTATCTTCAACCCTTCAACAAAAAAAATTATTTTGTGGACAAGTGTTTGCAGAAGCCTAGTTTTTAGCTCAAGGTACTTGGTTGGCTAGGTGCATATCAGTTGCTAGTGCAAGTGTTTTGTGGGGTAGGACAGGTATCAAAAGGTCATAGAATATGTAAAGCAGGCAAGCTATCGTTCATATACAAGAATCTTATTTATTGCAAAATAACTAAATTCAATAACTATTCTTTCCTTATTTATGCTAATATAAAGCAATCAAACAGGTACTTACAGGTGTTAACACATCGCTCGTGAGTTCTAACACATATAAGTTTTTTTTATCACGTCTCTTTGCAGTTAAAATTGGAAATCTCTTAGTGCAAACGATCAAGATTTTTTCTTACGCAAATCGTGCAATAGTGTAATTTAAATTCATAAAACTAGGGAAAGGCTCAATGCCGTGCCCTAAATGGTATTTCAGAGCTTTGAGTTTGGTTGAGAGACCAAAGTGTCAGTTCACGATTCAGACTCGCTTAGATCTAAGAGCTGAGCACACAGTTCTATTGTGAAAAGATATAAAATAACTTTTCGTAACGCAATAGAACTTCAGTCCTCGTGTCCGCCTACTGTCCCACTTGTCATGCCAGACAAGACTGACGGTTAACGTTTCTGTTCTATTTGCTATTTCATTCATGTTTTTTAATCGCTGGCAGCAACAGCAAGCACAAGTACTTTTTGTATAACGTCTTAGCAATGGCATGCATTTAAAGAATGGCTTTGAGTATCTCCAAGTCGAGTTTAATAAATTGTTTAAATTGTGGTTGCTGCAAAAAATAATTTATACTTGTTTTAATATCGCTTACCTTGTGTTTGTTGGAATTGAAGTTCGACCCTTATCAGTTTGCAAGAAAGTTGAAAGCATTTTCCAGTTTTTTTCGTCGTAATTTACTGGAAATGGAGATATTTCTTCTTGATTTATAATAATAAACTTATCATTTGCTGGCATGTTCGCTATCTTCATTTGTTGAGATTTTTCCATCCACACAAAAGGGCTGTAAGACGAAAAGTCTAATGCATCTTCTCGATTAATTATGATGGGAATCCACCACTGCATTTTTTCCTGATTTGGTACGTCATGGGGTCGTTCTCTAAGATAAACTTTTTGTTGCAGTTGAGCGGTATTTTTCGTATAATCTCTGCTAACATAAACTGTTGGTAAGCGGTGATACTCAAGCCACGGACTTACTATGTCAGCCACATTGTATTTGCTCTTGAGACTTCCATCTTTAACAGCCTGTGAAGTTAAGGCATCCCAAAGGTCATCGGCAACAAATGTCTGATATTGGTGATCTTTGATAAACTTTGCCAACCCCTCTTTGAAAGAATCTCTTCCCAAGGTGTAATTTAGCATGCGTATAATAAGCTCTGTCTTATGAGAAATAGTCTCTTGCTTCATTCCAGTTATTCTCGAATGAGGATATCTTTTACTGAATTCATAATATACTGAATAAAGCAAAGTCATTGGATACTTTCCATCAAACTCAATTCCGCCATCAATCTGAAAAAGGTTTTGTTTTTTAAGAAACCATTTTATTTTTTACAAGCTAATGGTCTACCTGGATAACAATTTCTGAAGCTACGAAACTTGCCAGTGCTTTGTTGAGACTTGCATCAGTCCACCACTCAGGCGTTACCCACGATCCAAGCCATTGGTATATAAATTCCAGCGCAATGTTAAAGTTCCGATTTTGAAAAACATCGCTCTCTCTGTACAAAAGTTATGCGAAAATTATAAAGTTTTTTAACATGTGGCCACAAGTATCTCACTTAAAAAGTAAAAGGCCCCAATTATCTGCTGGGCGTACGATTGGTAAATCGGGTATGGCAACCACATCAATTTTAGATAGAGGTATATGCACATCAAAATAATCTTGCACCAACTTGTAAATCAGTTGAAATCTTTGGTATATTCCCTGAAGAAAATAATAAAAGTAAAGTAAGTAACTGTGATTTAAAACCGAAAAATATCTTAAACGCATACTGAGCGAGAAATTGTAAGGCTATACAAGTAGGATTAGGAAAACATGCCTATTGTTAAATACTTTTTGCTTCACGAAACAACAGAGAACGTTGCATTAGCCAAGCCTTTTTTGCATTCCGCTTCCCCATCGTATATTCGTTTTTGTACAATATCATAATCCTAAGAAGAATCAGTCGTTGCTAAGAGCTAAGTTGATCCGGGACGAAAATTTTGCGAAAAAAACTGATGTCAGTTGTTCAGCCAAAAAGTCTGTAAAGTAGTACACTATGCCGATGTACAGATCTCAGTCTGGCCAAGGCACCCACGACAAGAAATATAAATATTTGCTGAAACTCTTTAACTAAATTGAGGCAAGTTTCCGTCAATTTAACAATGACGAGGTCACGCTGTCTAACCGCTTGGTCATTAGAGGGGATGAGCGGGTTGACGTGGGTCGTAGGTCGTGAGAGCACACGACCTTTATTCTGATTGCGCCGATCTGGCCACCTGGATTTTTGGCTGTCTTGCGTTATGTTGACTTATGTTACCCTTTACATTTACAAATCTATGTTAATTCTATTGCAGTCAGCGTTATATCTATTCTTATCATGTTTATATAAATAATTTAATGTGAGGGAGGCTGGCGAAAAGCCGTCATAACACCATTCCCCCCTTTCTTCGGGAGCGTTAAGATCACGCTGCGATCTTTGTAGATCGTCACTACGAAGAGTTCTCCTCTAACCATTACTGTAAAATGTCCACGGCGTCCTTGAAGCTTCTTGCGCCTTAGTTGATCGGAAATGACATCTATGGTGGTTTCCGTGAGTACACTGTCACTGGGGTGAATCGTCCAACTACGGGTTGGCGGCTGATTTATATTGTGAAAAATCTAAGCCAAGTTCAAAGTCAAGGCTGACTCTACCGACTTCCCCGTGCGCTCCATTATGTCAAAATTCTGCTGCCGCGTAGGTTGCTTTTCCGCACCGTCGTCTTTTTGGCACTTCTCGATATCGTTTCGTTGGCTGTCAAAATTGGTGGCGACGCTGGTACCTCCACGTTTAGGAGTGGTGCTCGTGCGCGTGGCACCTCTATAATAACCGTTATGGTTTTTACAGTCATCAAAATGATTGCGCTATTCACCGTGCTAACTGTCGATTTTTCGTTTACGTGCACCGTTTGCATGAAAACTGAAGGGCACACCTCTCTTTCTCTTTCCTGATATTTCGGGTTGTCTCGACGTGAGTCTTGAAACCGTCGGTCCGCTCGTGACGTTTTGTCAGACACGCTGCTCGTCTCAGCCTCGTTGCTATCTTCATAATCTTCCACACGGACGTTTGAGTCTCGACCGTATGCTCCTTCTTTGAACTCTCGTTCGACCGTTGTATCCGATTCCTCGTCGCTGCTGATGACAACGATGTTATTCATCCTTAATTTCTGCAAATTCGATAATAATTAGAATAATGCTAAGCTTATGTGTTACTGATATAAGGAATTATTTGCCGCGTTTATTCTCAGCTGCTTACGACGGAACACTACTCAATTAGAAAGCTCGTTGTTGGCTACTACATTCACTTCTTTTAACCTGTCTGCCTTTTCCTTTGGCGTCTGCGATGTGCTACTCGTCTCTGGCGTCTTCTCATCATATATTGTTGCCTATGCGATGCTAGAGTTGACGGCCATTGGGCTTTTGGGTACCAGTTCGTCCCACGAACTCTGGCTTCTGGAAATGTATTGGGCTTTCATCGTCTTCACCGTTTTGTTGGACCTTTCGGTCGGATTTTCTTGAGGGTAGTACGGGGTTCAAAGGGTTCAAGAATGCTTTGAATGTCCGAAGCGTGAGCTGCACTACATTGTCACATACGAATCTTTTTGGCACCCCTTACCGGCATATGATCTTTTCGCGAAAGGCCTTTTGCAACGTGGCTGCCTTGCTCGTTTTAAGAAGACCAATTCCAACCGCCTCGTGAACGCGTCGTGGAACACCAACAACATCGTCTTAACAAACAAAATCCGCGCAATGGATGGCCACCGGCTCTGACCTGGCGGGTTAGCATGTGGTCGGCTGGCTTCTTCTGTTCCGTTTTGAATAAAAGGCATTTATCGCAATATTTTTTTTTACCTGGCCAGTAGTTACGTTGTGCCAGCCTCATGATCGTTTTGCAGATTCCTTGGGGTCCAGGAAGCACTTCAGCTTCCGGATCGACATGCCAAAAAAGGGGTGGCTTAAAGGCAGTGCTTGAGGTTGTCTTACGCCGCTTTCTGTTCTTCGACCTACGACAACTTTCGGGCTTTTTTCAGCAGAATTTTAAAAGGCTGCACCACCGCCGTAATGTTGGGCACAAAGCGCCGGTACCACAACGCCATCCCAAAGCAGCGTCCGTGCTATTATAAGTTCGTTGGGGCCTTTAACGGTCTGATTGCTTCAACCTTCAACCACTCCTGGCTAACCACCGCCCTTGGGATTTGCCAATACCCGTGCTTCTAATGTGTCAAGATATAACGGGCGTGCCTCAACCGCTCCAAAATGTGATTATGCCTAGGTACGGGGTACGCGTCGGGTATGGAACACGCATTGAGCTGACGAAAGTCAATACATATTGGCCATTCGTTTGTCGTCTTTCTGACGAGCTTGATGGGCGCGCTTTACGGGCTCCTCGACGGCTCTACGACTCCTGCCTCTAGCAGCTCGATCACCTGCTCATGTATGACACGATAAGTCGCCGGGTTTTAGAATAATACCTTTCCTTTATTGGCTTTTTATCCATCATAACAATGCGATGCTCAGATACGTTTGACACTCCCGATTTGAGAAATTCGTGTCGACTTCAAGTCTGTGGAAACCTCCAATTTCTACTTAGCGTCTAAGCATAGAAAGTCCATCCCTAGAATCAAACTATGTAGCATGGATGGCATCACGAGCATGTCCATCGATATATATTTGCCAACAAGCCCCAAATTTGTTGGTAACAACATGTTTATGGCTACTTTCAAGCCGTCCGCCAAGCGTGTGTTCGCGGTCGCTGCGAATATTTTTCCCTGCGTCTCGATCTCTTTACAAAACTTATCGCTCACGACCATCACTGTGGCGACTATGCGGCTCTTTTCGACTATCAGAGGGTAGTCTATTTCCGGGATGTCTGTTGTGATTGCGTTGAGAAATCCTTTCTGCGGATATAGAGCCGCAACTCCGGCGCCAAATTTTCGAAAACTCTACTCAACGCCTGGTCGGGTCTGTATCCAGCGTGATGCATGAGATTCCTCAGATCGATCAAATAATTCTTGAACTCCTCGCCGTTACGCTGCTGACGGGCCCTGACCTCATCCTCTAACCTTTCGAAATTCTTTGGGGCTAGGAAAATTTTCAAAAATTCCTTCTTAAAGATGACCTACGTCGCATCCTCCAGCTGGCTCGTTGTGAACCAACGTGTTGCTATGTCGGTCAATGCCTAGCTTATTGCCCTCGGTATGCAGTCCAGATGCACCTCGTAGGACATGGCCCACTTCTCAATCGCTTCCAGAAATGGGAGTGGATCATTGCAGCCGTTAAATCGGGTACCCCACTTCCGAACTTGTTCGGGGACGATCATGTTCTGCTTGTGGTTGTCGCCCGACCTTTTGGCAACATCCTTACCTGCTCCGTAGCCCACCAGCCCCACCTAGGTACTATTCACTTTCGTGCGGTTGTGCGGCGGGAAAAACCGCCCGGGTGACCCAGACAGTGTCAGCAAGTCGGATTCCGATCTCTGTCGTGATCGTGAAATACCAGTTGAAATGCTCAGCAGGGCGAGCGCATCCTGGCTCTTGGTGAATTTCGATTTCCATTCAGCCAAGCGGGCCCACGTTCTCAAACTATGGCCCCCTTCCATTACAAATGTAAATACCCATTTCCTTAACTCTTCTACCTTTCCGGGTTTATCCAGGCCGAGTCCGTGCGCGACATTGTCAAGCTTCTCCTTTCGACAGTGGTAAACCCATCCTACGCTTATGGCTGGTTGGCCACAGTCGTCCGACTACAAGTTTTTCGGCTCGCTCATCGTGGGTTTTATTTGTTTTTAAAGGCGTCACGCAAACCGATTTAATTTAATTTAAATCTAGTATAATTTAAATTTAGATTTTATTTTATTTAATTAATATTATTTTTTATATGCAGTTAAATTTAAATTTTTATTCTGTTTAATTCATTTTATTATTATTTTTATACCCTGAACCCATAAAATGGGTAAATCAGGGTATAATGATTTTGTGCAAAAGTATGTGACAGGCAGAAGGAAGCATCTCCGACCAAATAAAGTATATATATTCTTGATCAGTATCAATAGCCGAGTCGATATGGCCATGTCCGTCTCTCCATCCGTCTGTCCGTCTATCTGTCTGTCCGTCTGTCCGTCTGTATGAACGCGTAGATCTCAGAGACTACAAGAGCTAGAGACTTCAGATTTGAAATATAAGTTTTCCTATACCATAAGCAGAACAAGTTTGCTTCAAATTATCGATAACTACTCTGGTTTTCGATATACACATGGAATCGATAACAAAAATATATCGAATTTGGAAAATGTAAAAATAAGGGTTGGTGTAATGGGTAACGATAGATTTATGCTCAAAATTTCGTCTAAATCGGTTAAGAAACACCAGAGATATCGTAAAGTTAAGTCAGTTATGTGTTTTGTTTAAAGTGATCATTATTTGAAGCATACTTTTAGGACGCAAGGCCTGCAACTGGGCTCAGGGTATCTTCTGGTCGGGCTATCCCGAATAGAGCCTTCTTACTTGTTTTTTTTTAATATTATTAAACTTGATTTTCATTTATCCCGATTTAATATTCCGTTTAGTTTTATTGACTTTGATTTATTAATACACTTTTCGATCAGTATCGTTTCAATGTTGTCAACGTTTATCACCACGCCCAAAACCAATTGCACTTACTGATTTGCAGTTCCCGTTTTCTTAGTCGGTGCGCTCGCTTCCACCTCTACTTTCGTTGCGCAGCAACGGCACGCTTAACTCAGTTTCCTAACTTTAATCGGTGCGCCCACTTCCACCGTCAATTGACTTAGATCATAAAGAAACCAATGAACGTCTGGCAATTTTTGGCATGAATATGTCTTAGGGTTGGGGTACATTCTATGAAAAAAAGACCTTATAAGCTCTTTTTGACATAACAGCTTTCACGTCAGAGCTTTAAGGTGGACAGTTGTCATTTTGACAAAGGCTGATGTCAGAGAGCGCGTGAGTAGTGCTATCGCTGCCAGGAATTCAGACACACAAAGTCATATTGCAACATTTGTCCAAAAGATAAAGAGCAACCAGCAAAATGTGCCAACTGCAAAGAAGATCATGCTGCTAGTTACAAAGGTGTAAAGTCTATCAAGAACTTATATCAAAAAAATTTGTAAGCGGACGCAACCACCTGAAAATTAATTTAATAATTCGACCCAACAACCAACAAAAGAATACCAATCATACGCTCAAGCTGCTGCAGGAAATAGCATCTCGAACACGTCACTAAAAAAAAATAAAACAGCTTTTAGAAAACAATCTCAACTTACAATCTTACTTACTGTTACTTGTAAACAAGCTATGCAAGTAAATCTAAACTGAGAAATATGGAATGTCAATGGGCTTTCCAACCATGTTAATGAAATATCTTTATTTTTAAAAACGAATGCCATTAACGTCATGCTTATTTCAGAAACACACTTCACTAGCAAATCTTTTTTAGAGTTATTGGATACAACACAGTAAGAGCTGACCACCCGTAAGATAGAGCTAATGGAGCTGCTAGAATTATTGTCAAGCAGGGCCCTTAATTTCAAATCATGGACAGTACTAGGGACAACGCTATGCAGGCTGCCACAATTGAGATGAAATGTATGCACGCAGATGTGACAATAACAGCGATTTATCTCCCACCAAGACTTACAATAAAAGTAGTCGATTTTAAAAACTTCTTACAAGGACTGGGAACAAAGTTTATTGTGGGAGCCGACTTCAATGCCAAACATCCATTGTGGGGATCCAGATTGACTAACCCGAAGGCATCGGAGTTATACAAATGCATACGAAACAATAACATAACATCTTTATCAACTGGTAAGCCTACATACTGGCCAACTGATAGTCGAAAAATTCTAGATTTGATTGATTTCGTAGTATTTTTGGAGTCCCACAAACACACATGTGAGTAATGGAGAGCTTTGACCTTAGCTCGGATCATTCCCCAATAATAGCAACCGACAGCACAATATCCCATGTGTTAGAAAAGCCCAATTAAGTCATTACAGCCTCTACAGACATTAACGCATTTAAAAGCTATTTAGACTCAGCTAAAAGCCTGGACACTTCGTTAAATACAAGAGAGGAGATAGACTATGCTGTGGAGCTTTTCACCAATACAATTCATAAAGCGAGCAGCAGAAACACGAATCATGCTCTTAATCATCAACAACCAAACCAATTGTACCTTACAACCGAACTTCGACAAAAAATACAAAATAAAAGGAATCTGCGAAAACGCTGGCAAGAAACTCACTACCCTGCTGACAAAAGATTATACAACAAGGCTACATCTGAGCTTAAACAACTGCTGTCGAACTTACGCAATGAATCTCTAGCTGCGTATCTGAGAAACTTAGACCATAGTTCCAGCAACAAAGAATACAACCTATGGAGGGCGACTACATACCAGAGACCAGCTAAAAGAAAGATAAATATTCGTAATAGCAATGGAACTTGGTATAGGTCTAATAATGAACAAGCGGTAGCATTTGCACAACATCTGCATTCTGTGTTTCAGCCTAACAATATAAATAATTCTGAGAGACTGAAGAAGAAAAATTTCTTGAGTCACCCTGTCAAATGAGCTTGCCTATTAAAAGCATTAAATATGAAAAAGTGACAGAAATCAAATGCCTGAACAATAAAAAAGCACCAGATTCTGATAAAATAGACGGCATCACTCTAAAAAGCTTACCACCAAAAGGCATTCTGTTTCTCACTCTCGTATTTAACGCGATTCTCAGGCTAGACCACTATCCAAGTCAATGGAAATGTGCAGAGATCATTATGATCCTCAAGCCAAACAAAATTGAAATGGAATTGACATCATACCGTCCCATTAGTCTGTTGGCAATATTCTCGAAAGTGTTTGAAAAATACTATTGATTAGAATGTTTCTAATTTTAGACGAGCTTTCCATCATTGCTGAATACCAATTCGGATACAGGAGGGGCCATGGGACCCCTGAGCAATGTCACAGGGTCATTAATGATATAGTTTCTGCATTTGAAAACAAAGAATACTGCACTGCTGCATTTCATGATGTTCAACAAGCGTTCGATAGATTCTGGCACAATAGTTTATTGTACAAAATAAAGAAATGGCTACCTGCTCCGTACTGTTTATTAATCAAATCATTCCTGACTAAAAGATGCTTTTACGTGCAGCAGAAAAACGATACGTCAACAATACTTCTCATCAACGCAGGCGTCATACAAGGAAGCGTACCTATTATCTACACCCTATATAGGGCCGGCATGTCAGTTACAAACAAGTGCACTGTTGCAACATATGCTGATGATACAGCCGTTTTGGCAACAAGCTCATCTAGAAATGAAGCTTCCGAACGCTACAGTGTGATCTAAGCCTGATCGAAGACTGGTTCCTTCGATAGAAAATTAGAATCAACTCACTTAAATCCGTCCAAATAACTTTTTCATGAAGACCAGGTAGCTGCCCAAACGCTACACTTAACGGCTAACAAACACCACAAAGTACCTGTGTGAAGTATCTCGGCTTGCACCTCGACCGCAGATTAACATGGAAAAACCACATCAAAGGAAAATTTCAACAACTCTGACATAAAACACTAAAAATGTCCTGGCTGATAAGTTGAAAATCAGAAACCAAACAAAACTCGCCTCTACAAATCTATACTGAAGCCTGATTGGATCTACGCCATACAGCTCTGGGGAGCTGCTAGCAACTCAAATATTGAGATACTTCCGCGTTACCAATCGAAAACTTTGCGACTCATTGTCAATGCTTTTTTTTACGTATCTAATGCAAATCTACACAAAGATCTTAATATTCCAACCATAAAAGAAGAAATAAAAAAAACTAGTAAGAAATACATCGACAAACTCCACAACCACGAAAATAATTTAGCCTTAAGACAAAAGTTTAACAGTAAGAAGACTGAAAAGACACCACATTCTCCCCGACAAATAAATCCAACAAACTAAATAGATGTGATACATAATAGCAGGGCTCATTGGAAAATTGCTATTTCTGTTAATTTTATATTAATTATACAATTTACTTATTGTTAAACAGACAGATTGTAAACAAAAAGAAAGATAAAAAAAAAAATAATTTGCAGTCTGTGATTGCAGTCAACAGGGTATGGCTTGGGATGCTCGATTTGCGTTAAACTTGTTAGAAAAATTTTTGGGGATCTAAATTGCAAATCGTATTAGTCCTCTTAAGCTTTTATTTCCCTGCTCGGGCGATACTTGTTATATCCTAATTCCATTAGGTTGCATCCGTCATTAACAGCAAGTCGAGGATGTAGGTGACTCCACTACAAATCCAATTCATCCACATCCTGTTTTAACAGGGGTTTTGTTTTTTTTTTTCATGCACGTGATGACCAGCTGCTGTTTTACCCAAATTGGCACTGTTTAAACGAGTATCGATAGGAAATTTCATACTATCGACTATGTAAAAGTGCTGTTCAGTGCTCTGTAATGTTAAATTCTAACATCGCCTGCTTTTCCCAGTTGATCGGTTTTCGAAGATCTAGATTAACTCTTCTTTAGTGGTAACCGACGCGGAATCTTCACGTCCGCTAATCTTCGTATATCATGTTTATATAATTTTATGTGAGGGAGGCTGGCGAAAAGCCTACCTCCCAAAAAGTTTGAAACGTACGTACATATAGTATATTCTTGTGTTGCCGTTTCTGGGCATAAAAAAACATCAGAGCTGCGTGGCTCGTCAGTCTAAGGCTGACTGTGTCTAAGCGCAAACTAACCCATGATAGATTTAGTATAAGGTTG
This sequence comes from Scaptomyza polygonia, assembly GCA_035044585.1. NCBI lineage: Eukaryota > Metazoa > Arthropoda > Insecta > Diptera > Drosophilidae > Scaptomyza > Scaptomyza polygonia. The sequence goes on from JAWNNU010002146.1 coordinate 88,145, forward strand.
TCCCGTTGGCAGCCGAATTTTTGTCCCTTAGTTTCAGTGCATATTTATTTGTTGATGCATAAGGTTTGCGGATGATTTTTTTTTTCAAACTATTAACCCTTAAGCGGAAAAAAATGAATTAGTTTTTGCATATTTTGTATGTATTTTAGGATTAAGAACCTGAACAATAAATTTGTATTCAGATCCCAAAACACAGACAAGTAGCTTATTTTGGGGAATTGAGTAGCATGGCTACAGTATTTTGGGGACTGTTTGTTGCTATCTTGCTCACAAATTTGGAAGTTCTTACTATAAAAGCGTGCGAAATAGGTGGACTTTTGAGCTATCGAATTTATCGATTTGCCAGCCTTCTGGTTATCGTAGTACCCAATCTTGAAACTTAAACTCGAATATAAAAACAAACTTCACCCCTCTGTTTTAAAACGAATTTCTTAATTTTTGCTGAACTGTTAGGGTCCAATCAACACAATCTACTGCCGTTTCTATCACACTAATAATACAGTGTGCGTCTCAATCGCACTTATGGGCAGGATGACCATGCCGGCAATAATGAAATATACTATTTTGGGCCCGAAATAATACCGAAATATAATATTTGAATATTCATTTAATACCACGAAAATACCAAAACGAATTACAGCTAAAACGCTTTAAAACTTAAATGTGTTTTTGCCAATCTATAAAAAGAAAAAATAGATAAATGCAATTGATCGGTGGTTTACAAATAAAATGTTTTTATATCCCTTTTATACAAGTTTATTTAACTTTTTATTGACTTAAAACTAACAATATTTATTATTATGTATAATGAGAATCAAGTGGAGACATTTCGATAAATCAACTTAAAACTATTTCAGGATATATGTAGAATTTTTTCCAAATTTTCGTTTTGAAACGATTACGGCATTTAGCTTTAATTTGGTTCATTGATGAAAAAATCCGTTCACACGATGCGTTTGAAACTGGTAAGATTAGCATCGCTTGTGCAAATTTAGCTATATTTGAAAATTTAAAGCAATTATTTATGTCACGTAAACCAAAGTGTGTCGCATTCTAAGTTTTGATCCACCAGACTTTGTACAGCGTCACTGATGACAATGGACGATATTCGTCATCTATTTACTGTGGGCTATCTTGAGAAACAAAATCCGGAAAACGATCATAGTTTAAATAGTGGATTCCATTTTTGATTAAGACATTCACTTGGATTCAAAAAGCTTAACATGTTTAAGAATGTATCTTGCCAAGGCAACCGCTTTTATAGTTAAACATATGGTTCAATTAAAAAAATAACTTATGAGTGTTAGAACTCACGAGCGATGTGTTAAAATCTGTTTGTACCAGTTTGATTGCTATATATAAGCATAAAAAAGAAAGGAATAGTTTATTGAATTTAGTTATTTTTGCACTAAATAAGATTCTCGGATATGAACGATAGCTTGCCTGCTTTATGTATTCTATGACCTTTTGATACCTGTCCTACTCCACAAAACACATGCACTAGCAACTGATATGCACCTAGCCAACCAAGTATCTTGAGCTAAAAACTATGCTTCTGCAAACACTTGTCCACAAAACTATTTTTCTTCTCCCATTATTGCGCTTGAGTAAGAAAACTCGATTTTGTCTTCCAAGGCAGTCATATATCAGTTTTGCTATTGCTGATCATACATACTCTTCCCAATTTTTACCCTACACTTTCTGACAATCATTGGCATAAAGTTATGCAAAGATGTACACAAATTACGAAAGTGTATTCAGTAGTACATATGTAAATGTAAGCGCGTTTGCAGCTCACACAGAAAAAGGAAAATATCAAAAATAACAAACACCTTGATAAGCAGGCACAGCAAGAAATATATGTACGTTTTAAATGCACTTGTATACAATATGTACCAACAGCATTTTTCCGTTCTTGCTGTCCGCTGACCCGCCGCCTTTCCTTTAATCGACGGGCCGCTGAACGCAAAGGGAAACTAAACAAAACAACAAAGTGCTGGCTTGTCGTAGCTGAGACGCACAAATTGCCCAAAGAAAAAATACCCCTTGAACCAACATTCAATGATTGTCAATGAAAACTTAAATATATAATTTTAATGCTAGAATATAAACAAACATGTGGATTTGAAATTATATTTGAGAATCTCAAATTTTTGCTATTCAATTGCACAAAGCTCATATTAAGTTTAAACTACCCTTCCAACTTGGACTGTATCAAGCAGATTGAGGCAAAACTATGAAATTTGTATTTTACAGTTATTCTCTGCCGCTAGAGCAATACAATCATACTCAGATGAATATGTATATGAATTTAGTGTTCCCTAATAGAAAGTTGACCCTTTGTAAACCATTGATGCTCCGAGTACTTAATCTTTTTTTTAAACAAAATCCAAGTTTTTATTTTCCTGTTCTAATATTGTTGTAAGAGCACAGCTCCATGTTTATTCCTAATACATATTTGGTAAAACACTTTTAAAAATTCACTTCATAAACAGTATCCATTCTTCAGCTTTGAATATTAAGAGCCCCAGTGTCATAAGAAGGCCACTGATGGCGCCGAAGTAGCCCCTTTTGTTATTTAGTGTAGTTTTGAATTTTATATTGAATTGAACATTTGAAATATTAACGAAAATTTGTATAACAGATTTGTATCATAGTTACATTACACAGTTACAACGCTATGAATATCGATCTATCGATATATTGAATGAATAATGAAGGAATATTAAATTAACATGTAGCCCTAGCATAAGAAAAAGAGGAAAAATAATAAAATTACTTTTCGACTGAGCTTGACGTGTTAGCCTTTGGCCTTTTATTGCGAGAAATACACGATCCGCACGCGGCCAGGCAGTGGCGAAAACAGCCACCAAGGTTTTTCCCAATCCTCGCAACAAATGTTGGACCACCAATTTTCTTTTGAACTTCCCAGAGCTTTAACGTCAACTTTTTAATATTTGTACCTTAATTTACTTTCAGATTAACTTATAATTTTTTATTTTTTTTATGTGTTAACATCTATAGGCAGGGGTATCTATATCTGTCAGTTGAATACATGCAAAGAAATGTAGCGTGCCGTGCTAGACTGACCTCGACTGCCAAACAAATTTAGAGTGCCGTGCTGGACTGAGATCGACTGACAAACAAATTTAGAGTGCCGTGCTGGACCGACTGAAAAATTTCATATACATATTCATCCGACTATGATTGTATTGGTGTAGCTGCAGAGAATAACATTAAAATACGAAGTCCTGATATCGCACATAACACGATGTGTCTGCTAATTTGCTGTCGCTATGTATTGTTTTCGTTTTTTTTTTTCGTTGTTGCTTTGACTCGTTGTTGCTTTGGTTCGTTGTTGCTTTGGCTCGTTGTTGCTTTGATCAAAGAAATACACTTCTGTACACGAATACACTTGTATAGACATGGCAATTGGCTCTTAAGCAGTTAAATTTGTACAAACCTGTAGAAATTGTTGTTAAAGTACCAGGCGAACAGAAGTCAGCAGCTAAGATAAAACAACAAAAATCAACAACAAAGACTATACACTTCTTTCTCTTTTTGTCTTCCAAGGCAGCCAAATATCACTTTTGCTGATGCTCATCTTACATACTCTTCCCAATTTTTCCTTTATGACACTTTCTAACAACCCTTGCAATATCAATTACGCAAAAATTACACAAATTACGAAAGTTTATTCAGTGATGCATTTGTTAAGGTCAGTTGCCGAAAACTTGGAATAAAGTAAAGCAGAATAATATAGACAGAGAAATTGTGAAACCAACATCGAATTCTAGGCTATTAAAAACTATGCAACTCTAGTTGCACTGCATTTTCAGCCGACATGAAAGTGCTTCGCGTATAAGAAGTGCCTCGAAATATTTATTTATTTTTTTATTTATTAATTATTATTTATTTATTTATTATTTATTGTCAGCTATACGCAGCTGAAGGCCTGTTAACTCTCGACATAACTTAAAAAAAAAACTAAAACTGTACTTGGTTGGCTAGGTGCATATTAGTTGCTAGTGCATGTGTTTTGTGGGGTAGGACAGGTATCAAAAGGTCATAGAATACATAAAGCAGGCAAGCTATCGTTCATATCCAAGAATCTTATTTATTGCAAAAATAACTAAATTCAATTTTTTTTTTTTTTTATGCTAATATATATAATATATAGGTACATACAGGTGTTAACACATCGCTCGTGAGTTTCCGTTTGTCCAGTTTGTCCGATTTGTCTCTGCAAGGGATTATCTATACCTTATCAGGGTACCCGGTCATAATTGAATCGAGAACAATTGTACGGCAGACGAGTGAGCAAGGCTTGAACTACCTCGCCTCACCCATAGAAAAGTGATCTTCAGTAAGCCCATAGCCAGATGCAAGCTTATAATAAGGTCCTGTACCAGTTATCGCTTTTTTCGTTTAATTTTGATATTTCACCGCTTAGCACTTGGGAATTGGCCTAAACGCATACCGTCATTCATTCTGGCCCCGTATTGGGAATACGCTCTTGTCATTTACTTTTTTTTTTAGAGTCGGTTACTTGATGCTTACATTTGCAACGGTCACCAAACAAAAGTTGCCTGATAAAAAAGTTGACGTCGAACATCATCAATTAGGCGTTCATGCTGCTTTAGTGGGATCTGTCGCGATAAGCAATGCGAAAGCAACGCCTATGGACCTTCTAACCAATAGCCCCAAGTAATAAAGCCGCCAATTTATCTAATCTAACAGCAACTGAACTATTTTGACTAAACAGCTGATGCCTGCCATGCTTTATTACGCTTATGCAAAAAGGGTGAGCTTACACATTTCCTGCATTAAATAATGTATATAATGTTTGCATTTAATGCAGTATTGCTCCCATGTCAACTAGTGGGTTTGTAGTGGCTCGAATAATGCATAATGTAAAAAATATCTTACCTGTTGCCTTAGTGCCCGCTCTGGAAAACTCCAAATATTTATAGCTGGTGGTGACAACAAAGTGAGATTACCCTTGATTTTGGTATCATGTGATTCCAATTTCACAAGTTTTGATGTCACAAAGCCAAGTGTAAATGAAGACATTGGTGGTGTTTCTTCAAAGAAGTCTACTACATGGTCTTTTAAAGACATGCTGAAAAATAAAAAATCAAAATCGTTTTCTCGGTTCAGTCTTTTATATTCGTTTTGCTCTGATACCAGCAATACCAGTCTAAAACTTTTATGAAAGCTAGGTATGTATGTAGAAATCTCGTATTTCCACATTCTGTGAAACCATGGGAATATGTGGGCATGTCATCCAATTTTTAATTTTTGACGTAATAACGAATGAGTATAAGGGAAGCAAGTTCAAAAGGCGTTACGAAAACCCCTTTAGGCTTCTAAGCCATCATAAGGAAGAGATAGTCGTGGAGCTGCTGTACAGGCTTATTTTCGATGTTTTGATGCATGACTACCAGGGTTCAACACCGCATCAGAATTTTATGAATATGTTTATTTTAAATTTTGTAATTTTTATTTTTAATTGTATTTGTTTTGACGTACACTGATAGAAAAAAGCCGTGCTAAAATTAAGTACAAATGAACATGAATTAAGTATTTTCGATTCAAGTATTTCGTTCTTGATTTAAGAATGGAATACTTGAAATGAATACGAAAATACTTAAATCAAGAATGGATTACTTGAAATGAGTGTAAAAATACTTAATTCAAGTACAAAAGTTCTTTAAATAAGAAAAAGTGAACTTGAATCAAGTATAATTAAATGAATACTGAAATCGAGTACGAAATTCTTGATTCAAGTACGAGTTTCGGGTTCAAGTCCCCCCAGGGGATTTTTATAACATTTTTATTTTTTTTGCTGTTAATAATTTTTTATATGGGACAAGTAACTTTTTTTATAATTTTTTTAAAAATCTGCAATAGCTAACAAGTTTTATAAAAGCTGATCTCAATCAAGTTCACCTAAGATGAAAATTAACTGCAGTGAAAATGTGTTTTGAATTGGCTCACCAGCTAAGGCACTCGACGCCGTTACAAGAGATCTAAGGTTCAAATCCGGGGGGTAAGCATAAACCAAACAAGTTTTCAATGGTTGTATCTAATTTCCTACATTTCTAGCATAATTATTACATGATTGGCAGCTTTAAAATGTCTTAGCTGCACTTTGTATATATCTTAGAGTTTCAGGAATTAATAAAATGAAGCATAGTCATACTTTGATCAAGTATTGTCACACTGTGTCACACTTGGATTAACTACACAAATTCTTGGAGAAAGAATAAAATTACTTTTTTTATGAACTTACGTTTTAAGAATTCAAAAGCTTAAATCGTGTTCAATCAGTACTTGAATCAAGATTAGAAGAACTAAATTCAAGTTTAAAGAGAACTTACATCAAGATCAAACGAACTTAAGAAATCATTCATGTTAGGTGAACTTGATTGAGATCAGCTTTTATGAAACTTGTTAGCTAATTTAAGATTTTTAACAAAATTATAGCAATTACTTGTCCCAAATAAAAAATGTTTAACAGCAAAAAAAAAAAAATTTATAAAAATCCCCTGGGGGGCTTGAACCCGAAACTCGTACTTGAATTATACTTGATTCAAGTTCACATTTTCTTTTTCAAAGAACTTTTGTACTTAAATTAAGTATTTTTACACTCATTTCAAGTATTCCATTCTTGATTTAAGTATTTGTGTATTCATTTCAAGTATTCCAATATCAAATCAAGAACGAAATACTTGAATCGAAAATACTTAATTCATGTTCATTCGTACTTAATTTTAGCACGTCTTTTTTCTATCAGTGTATTTATCTATAAATACTGATACTTTCGTTAATAAAAATCAGAGTCTTTACTTTGCATTCAAGCAAACACAAGTCTTTCATTCTTTCTACAGGAACTCCCTCTCCGTAGTCCACCTAGTAAGTGCTAGTTGCGACGCCTTATTAGCAGTCAGCTTATGTACTGAATGCTTATATACACTCAAACAAATACAATGGTTGGATAACGGCAAATTCGGCGCTTGAAAGCAGTACAGATGGAGCGTCTTTAACATTTATTAGGCAAAATAAAACCAGCGGAGCACCCCAGCGAGTCAGAAGTGCAATGCAAGATGCCGTGGACATAGATGAATCGGACAAACATATGTAAGTAATTCAGCAGCAATTAAATTGATAGACGTTCTTAAACTTTTTGTATCTATGTATTGCAGGTAAAAGCAATAGAAACGTACTGGTCCCAAATAAGCATACAGAATAAAATAATTGTATATCTTATTTAATAATAAATTATTTGTTATACCATATGAAACGTGATTTATTTGTATATTCATTGTGTATGATGTCATCAGCTATCCTCCATCTAAATTTGGTGCCTCTGGCTCAAAATTGGTAAAATACGGGGGAAGGGGGGCTGGGGGCGGCATCCAATTTTTTTGGATCTCTTCATCACCAATCTTGTCACCAAATTTGGTGGCTCTAGCTCAAAAGCTGTGGAAGATATAGGCATTTCTGTTTTTCAACTGCGTGGGGCTATGACGTTTTTTTGGGATCGTTAACAGTTATCTTTCTACCAAATTTGGTGACTCTAGCTCAAACACTTTGGAAGATACACGCATTACCGTTTTATCAAAGTATGGGGGTGGTTGGTGGCGGCTAGGGCAGTATTGATACGTGAAGCATCAAAATTTTTTATTCATTTGTTTGGAGGTTATCATCACCTATCTGGGCTATAATTGGGTGGCTCTAGCTTAAAAACTGTAAAATAAATAGGTATTTCTTTCTTTAATCCGCGGGGGGCTGGGGGCGGAATAGGTGTGTGGGGCTCTAAATTTTTGATGCATTCTTTTGGGGGTCGTTACCAGTTTTCTTCCTTATTTAATGACTCTAACTGAAACACTTTGAAAGATACACGCATTACCGTTTTTAGCGAAGCGTTGGGGCGGTTGGGGGCAGCTAGGGCAGTATGGATTGGCGTGGTATCCAATGTTTTTATGAATTTGCTTGCGAGTCATCAACACCTATCTTGGCACTAAATTTTGTGGCTCTAGCTGAAAAACTTTAGAAGATATTAGCATTTTGGGTTTTAAAATGCGGTGGATCTAGGGGCGGTATAGTTGGGAAGGGCTCCAAAATGTTTGATGCAGGTTTTTTGGGCTTGAAAGTAGCTATCGTCTCCCCAAGTTTGGTAGTTTTAGCTGTAAGGGCGTGCGAAATAGCTGGGCTTATCGATTGTGAGTTATCGAATTCATCGATTTGCCAGCCCCCCAGTTATCGTAGAACCCTTATCTTAACACTGTATTTGTCCTGGCCATAGATACAGATATGTGCAAAGTTTCAAGTCTCTAGCTTGATGCGGGTGGAAAAAAGTTCCGTTCATACAGACGGACAGACGGGCGGGCGGACGGACACCATAACGGACATGGCACAAATCAAGTTAAGTCTTTACCTTCGGTATAGAGTATAAAACTAAAGATCTGTAGAACACACTCTTTGGAATTATACTGCTTATATAGCTATATGTTTTTTGTCAGTTCAATGTCAGCTGTCAACCCGATAAGACCTGTACTCAGTTAGTTAACCTCTTCGCGCGTTATCAGCAAATCACAACAACATATTTAAGCCGCCCGTCTGCATATAGCAAAACAAAAGTGTAAAACTTGTTATCTGCAACTGGCCTCACCATGAGGGACCCACCTGATAGAAAAACTTTATCATTTAAAATAGACAAAACTTAAACTCTAAATAATAAAACAACAAGCTTAAAATATCTACTTATGGAAAGAACAAACTCAAATGACATTCTTAATGGAAACTCACCATTCCTAATCAAAAAAGTTATTGATTCCGTATGTGGTGAAACAATATAATAATGCTCCAAACTAAGCAACGGAACTATACTTATAAAAACAAAAAACCTGACCCAAGCAATGAAACTTGTACAAATAACATCACTAGGCAACACAATATAAGTCGAAGTCAGCGAACACAACAGTCTTAACCACACAAAAGACGTAATCTACTGCAATGTCCTAAGAGACATTCCCGAAGCCGACGTTCTCGAAGAATTAAAAACACAAAATGTAGTATAAGTCTTCAAAATCATGAAAAAAGTGCATGATACCCGAACGGAAACAGGATTAATAACATTAAAATTCGCATCCCTGGAACTACCAACACACATCTATATAGGTTACCAGAGAAACCCAATCAGACCATTCATCCCCCTGCCTCGCCGATGCTTTAATTGCGGTCGCCTTGGCCATTCAACAAAGTACTGCAAAACACAAAACCTATTTTTTACATGTTCACGTCCAAGTCACATCATCCCCGAATCCGACGAAAAATGCAAAAATATAAACACCTGCACTTATTGTAAAAAAGACAACAACACATCATACTTTCACAGCATTTTCGACCGACAATGCCCAACATACATCAAGCAGAAGGCAATACAAGCCATCCGAGTCATCGAAAAAGCCGACATGAAACAAGCAAACGTGATCTACAACCAAAGAAACAGCAAAAACCAAACCTACTCTAATACGTGCAGCGCACCCCCAACAAAAAGAAGCACTATCTCATACACGGACCTATCTACAACCCCACCAATATCAACAGAATCTGATAGTCAGCCATCAACCTCAACCAGGAATACCATCGAAACCCTCCCAACTTTGTCCGAAAACACTTCTTTAAATTTAAAAACACATATTTATTTATTTATTTATTTAACAGATTAAGTCTAGTATTTAATACTAAGCTTAATAATAGTTTAACGAGCACTAGCTGCTAGGGCCTTCGACTCGCATATTTAGTAAACTACGTTATTTATATTTTAACATTTGCTTTAATGATAAAGTTATATATTTTTGAGATGTTGTACTGTGATGGGATTTCTATGAAGGTGGATGGGAGTTGGGTTCCAAAGTGGGAAACCCTAATGCCCTCTAATGAACGGCAGGAATCGAGGATATGTTCTACGCTTAGGATTTCGCCGCATAGTGGACAGAGGGGCCGTGTCGCGCCGGTGAGCAGATGATCGTGTGTGCACTGTGTGTGTCCGATGCGCAGACGGATGAAGATCCCGCAAGCTCGTCTATGAAGATTAGCGGGTAGGATGAGTTTTGCGCAGTTTTTGTTTACTGCAGTGTATCTGTGAGTGTAGAGTCCCCATGCAGTATGTTTTTTGTTGAGGAGATGTAGCTTCACTTTGTTGGTTATATCCTTTGCGTTGATTGGGGTAAAGATGGGGGCTACAGCGAGCCTCATGTCGTTAGCTGCCTTGTCCGCAGCTTCATTCCCAGGAATTCCTTGGTGGCTGGGGATCCAGAGAATGGTTAGCTTGTTATGATGTGTGGAGGCTATGTTCCTTATCTCCTGGATTGTGGGATCGCCATGGTTCCAGTTTTGTATTGCAGATATTGAAGAGAGGCTGTCGGTGGCTATTACAAATGGACCTCTGTTTTTTGCAGCAAAATGGCAGGCTTTTAGCAGGGCAAATGCTTCGGCAGTAAAAATAGTGTTGTAGGCTGGGAGTGACCCTCCAGAAATTATTACACCTACGCTATTGACAACGGCGAAATTGGTTGCTTCCGTTGTTTTGGAGCCGTCTGTGTACAGCTGAGTCTTAGCACCAAGTTTTTCCTTTTTGCGTAGAAAGCAAGCCAGAAATACAGAGCTGCTGGTCTTGTTTTTTGCAGAGCTATGCAGGTTTGTGTTGATGTTTGGTTTTTTGTTTTTTGACCAGTATGCTGGCTGTTTTTTGGGACATAGTGAGTGTGGTGGGGGCAGGCCGAGCTGTAAGCTGTAGCTGGCGCAGCGCCTAAGGGTTAATGTGCAGTTTTCTTTTTGTTTTGTTTTTGTTTAAAAACGGCAGAGAAGTCTTTTTTTAGCAGGTTGTTGGTTGTGGTGTGAAGTAGGCCCGGCGGGAGCCTCCTACACATATAGACTCTAGATTAGAAACGCCTATGAAACAAAGTTATGAAGAACACGTATCATGTACCATATACCTATTATTTAATCATTATTCACGTACTTAGCATTTAATCATTACGCACATACTTATTGTTTAAGTTTATAATGAAATGAATAGATATAGAGCTGTTGGCAAAATACGTATAAGCTAGTAATATAAACTCGAACGGAAGAGAAGAACAAACGCAAGTACAGCAGTACGTCACAGCACAGCAAGAGAGCCGGGCAGCGAAGCCGGCGACAAAAGAGGGACGATCGGCCGCACGTTCGCGGCACGCGACCGAATTGTCGCGAACCAGAGCACAAGAAGCGCGCTGACCTACAGGGCGAGACCAGCAAGTTAGTTGGAAAGAGGATGCGCAAGAGTTAAGACGCGATCGCGGAAGTTAAACGGCGTGAGAAGTTAGACAAGTAGGATATAGAAGATAAGAGGATATTATAGAAAATAAATTGAAAGTATGGTTTAAGGGAAAGACATGCGCGTTTTGCTTGGGAGTTACTGATGCTGGGCAGAGGGTTGATGCGCTAAAGAAATCGGTGGTCGGCGTTTAACAAAGTGACTGCGCGATTTGCGGGGCTGGAGGCGACAGTACAAAGGTTGACCTACGACCCCTAACCGCTGAGGTGCTCGTTTGCTGTACTTGTCTTAAGACACCGGGTCGAACATCGCGATACTTGCCTCCACTTCGCGAGCGTTCCTTGATATTGAATATAAATATCTTGTGACGTGGGCCGTGGACAGACCGAGATCTGTACCCCGGCAAAATAACTACTTTACAAGTGGCGTCCGAGCAGGGACCCAAGCGAAAGAGGAGTAATATAATTTGGAAGTAAAAACCCCAAACATATTACTAACAAGTATAAATTGTAATAGTCGGACATACCCGGTCATACCCCGTAGATCGCGCGCGCGTTCAAAAAAAAAAACTGAAAGCAACGGCGAGGGCAATAAAAGGTGCCAGATGGTCAGTTGGCGCTAGAAAATTTGTCAAACGTACAGTCGTCGCGAAAAACAAAATTATTTGGTGTGTGTTAAGCAGCAAATCGGTCTACGCTTAGAGTGCACGTGCAGCGAAGTTGACGGTGAAAGAAGACGCGCCAACTAAGCGAACGGGAGTAACGAAAAGACAGACGTGAGCGTTCGGCTTGAAAACGGCTAAAATCGCGGGAAGCAGTGTCGGTCGTGAAAAGTAATCACAGCGAAGCAGCGCGAACGCTGACTGTGAAAGTGCAGCACACGCCAACACCTGAAGGTTGGAATTGGTATTGAGCGTGGTAGCTGATTGCGATACAGTGGGTCGGGAGTGGAAAAATTTAAAATAAACAACAATTTAAATAAAATTAAATAAAATTTAAATAAAGGAAAGGAAATAAATTAAATAAAATTTAATGAAACAAAATTTAAATAAATAAAAAATAAAAATTAATTAAGTACAGCTAAAAGAAAAATCAAATAAACAAAATTTAAATAAATTAAATAAAATTTAAATAAATTAAATAAAATTTAAATAAATTAAATAAAATTTAAATAAATTAAATAAAATTTAAATAAATTAAATAAAATTTAAACAAATTAAATAAAATTCAAATAAGGAAAATTTTTTCACGAGCAACGACCATGGAGTACAACAAGAGCGTAGAGGAAGAAGGATGCGACAACCCGGGCGTGAGTCTAGGATGGGTATACCACTGCCGGAAGGAGGATCTGGAACGAATCGCTCAGGAACTAAACATGGAAAGCGCCGGCAAGGTAGAAGATTTACGGAAACGGGTATGTGACTTGATAAAATTGGGGGGCCATAGTTCGTCAACCTGGAACCGGTTGGGCGAATGGGAGCGGAGGTTCGCCAAGGGTCGAGGGTCACCCGTCCCGCCCACTGTTGTTAATGAAGGGGCGCGACCCAGACAAAAATCGGAATCCGATTTGTTGGCGTTATCAGGGTCATCAGGAGAATTGCCACCATCATCCGGCCACGCGCGGTTTGCACCGACCGTTGGCGAATATACAGCTGGATTGACCCCGAATGTACATGTAGTGCCACCCGTAGGACCGTCCATGACTAGTACCCAGGAGGCCCAGGCGGATTACAGGCAAATGTACGAGCTCGCCAACAGTCACCACCATTACATGGTCGTCCCTGATCAGGTTAGGAAATGGGGTGTTAAGTTTGACGGTTACTCTGACCCACTGGCGTTCATAGAAACATTAGAAGAACGCGCCCAAACGTACGATATAGATCTGAATCGCATACCGAGAGCGATGAGCGAGGCTTTGACAGGCATGGCAGGTAGTTGGTTTTCAACGAGCGGATTAAGGGACGTGACGTGGGGAACGTTCAAAAGAGAGTTTTTAGGATTCTTTCTGCCTCCCCAATACTTTGACAGGTTAGAGGACGAAATCAGGGCCCGCCGACAACGCGTAGGGGAAGGGTATAAAGAATATTTAGTCAACCTGAAGAGATTAATGCGGCACGCCAGTTATACTCCTGAGCAGGAGCTGAAAAGAGTGTATGAGAATCTTTCTCGGGAGTACCGCCTATATATTCGACGGAGTGATTTTACAGACTTGTCTCAGCTAACACAGATAGCCTCAGAGTTCGAAAGCATCCCGGGTCAGTTTCAAGGGGAGACGGGGTACAACCAGGCAAGGGTTCTTGGGTATCAGGGTAGGTCCGGTGGCGTGGACACACCCGCCAAACCGCCTAATCCGTTTAGGAGCCCGCCAGCACAGGTACCCTTAGCGCGAAATGAGACTGGCAGTCATCCCGTCACCAGGCGCGATAAAATTTCGAACAACATGATGGGGCATGAACAGGTTAGGTCGGCGGTCGTGAGTCGCGTGTGCTACAACTGCTCACAAGGGGGACACTTTGCCAGAGAATGCCCAAATCCTAAGGTGGTATTCTGTAGACAGTGTGGTGCTCAAGGCGTGAGCGATTTGGCATGTTGCGGTAGGAGAGCGGGAAACGGGCAGCCGCGTCATCTGGATCGGGATCGGATGGGCGCCGGCGCGAGTCAGTCCCGAAATTAGAATGTCCTCTCAGAGTAGAGAACAGTCGCATAGTCGCCATGGTGAAGGTCGGAGACCGTATCCAACGTAGCGGAGCATCGGATCGTCATGAGGGATGACAAGCCGGTCAAGCAGAGGTACTACCCCAAAAATCCGGCGATGCAACGTGTGATCGACCAACAGGTGAACGTACTGATAGAGGCGGGGGCAATCGAGCCGTCACGCAGCCCACACAGCGCGCCCATAGTGCTCGTCCGTAAGAAGACGAACGAGTGGAGGATGTGCGTGGACTACAGGCAGCTCAACGCACACTCTATACCGGATGCATACCCCGTACCCAGGATAAATCATATACTGGAAAAGTTGAGGCACGCACGTTACATTTCGACGCTGGACTTGAAGCACGGTTACTGGCAAATCCCAATGGCGGCAAGCAGCAGGGAGTACACCGCGTTCACAGTGCCTGGTCGAGGACTATTTCAATGGCGGGTCATGCCATTTGGTTTGCATTCGGCCGGTGCGACTTTTCAGAGAGCATTGGATACGGTAATAGGCCCGGAGATGGAGCCCCATGCGTTCGCCTACTTAGACGACATCATAGTGATAAGCGCAACGAAAGAGCAACACATAGAAAACTTGAGAGAAGTATTCCGACGGCTGAGAGAGGCCAACCTAAAACTTAACCAAAAAAAATGTTCGTTTTTTCAGAAGAAGCTAGTATACCTAGGGCATCTGGTGAGCGAGAAAGGAATCCAGACGGACCCCTCAAAGGTGGAAGCCATGAAAAATCTTAAGGCACCCACAAACCTGAAAGAGCTTAGACGATGCCTAGGGATGGCGTCGTGGTACCGCCGATTCGTGCCCAATTTCACAACAGTGGTACAACCGATGACAGAGCTGTTGAAGAAGTCCCGGAAGTGGTCGTGGAAGGAGGAGCAACAAGCCGCATTAGACAGTCTCAAAAGGTGTCTAACGTCCGCTCCTGTCCTGGCTTGTCCGGAGTTCGGAGAAAAGTTCACGTTGCAGACGGACGCGAGCGACTACGGCCTCGGAGCAGTACTCACGCAAACCATTGATGAGCAGGAGCAGGTCATAGCTTACGCCAGCCGGAAGCTGTCAAAGGCCGAGTCGAACTATTCGGCTACAGAAAAGGAGTGCTTGGCGATCGTGTGGGCGGTCAGGAAACTCAAATGCTACCTGGAAGGATACCGATTTGAGGTGGTCACAGACCACATGGCATTAAAATGGTTGGATTCAATCGAGAGCCCCACAGGAAGGATAGCGCGCTGGGCTTTAGAGCTACAGCAATACCAGTTTGACGTAAAATACAGGAAAGGCAAGCTCAACGTGGTGGCAGACGCTTTGTCACGAGACCCGTTAGAGCAGCTCCAGCAAGCCGTTGTTCAACAGTCCCCCGGAGGATGGATTCAAAAGATGCTGGAAAAGATAGCCAAGGAACCATATAAGTATACAGACTACGTGGAAGAAAACGGACAGTTGTACAGACACCTGGGCCACCGCGCGGATGACGAGGACTACATCCCGTGGAAGCTATGCGTCAGCGAGGAACAAAGAAGGCGAGTGTTATTGGAATGCCACGACGCGCCGACGGCCGGGCATCGGGGAGTCCGCAAGACGATTATGAGGTTGTCCCAACGATACTACTGGCCTGGGATGTTCAGAGATGCAGCCAGGTATGTCAAACGTTGCGAAAAATGCCAACTGTTCAAGACCGAGCAAAAGAAGCCAGCCGGACACATGCTAACCTGCCAGGTGGCAGAGCCAATGGCGGTACTGTGCGCAGATTTCGTGGGCCCCTTACCGCGATCAAAGCAAGAAATGAGCAAAGAAACAGTACTAAAACTAGAGGAAATAGAGGAAATAGCGAAAGAGATACCACGACAGTCGAACGTACGAAGAGTATGGGCCCCAGGACTATGGTCGGAGGCAACGGATTACGATGACGACGAACCGTCGACTAGCGCCGCAGCCGAGCGACGCCAAACGCCCCTCACCATGAGGCCGGAGGAGAACCATACCCCGGCCAATCCCGACGAGGACACAGGAGGATCACCAGAGGTCCCAAGGAATTGGACGTGTCACCCAGACACAAGCATTGTGACCAAGAGAGCCATCGAGGAAATAAAACGGGAAATGCGATCACGCAGCAGACGGAATACGAGAGACCGGCTTAGGGTGACGGTAGGGGAGGTAGTTTACTCTGTGACCAGACACCCGGACGGGAGGGTCACAGTCACGAAGAAAGGGGGGGGTGTGAAGTAGGCCCGGCGGGAGCCTCCTACACATATAGACTCTAGATTAGAAACGCCTATGAAACAAAGTTATGAAGAACACGTATCATGTACCATATACCTATTATTTAATCATTATTCACGTACTTAGCATTTAATCATTACGCACATACTTATTGTTTAAGTTTATAATGAAATGAATAGATATAGAGCTGTTGGCAAAATACGTATAAGCTAGTAATATAAACTCGAACGGAAGAGAAGAACAAACGCAAGTACAGCAGTACGTCACAGCACAGCAAGAGAGCCGGGCAGCGAAGCCGGCGACAAAAGAGGGACGATCGGCCGCACGTTCGCGGCACGCGACCGAATTGTCGCGAACCAGAGCACAAGAAGCGCGCTGACCTACAGGGCGAGACCAGCAAGTTAGTTGGAAAGAGGATGCGCAAGAGTTAAGACGCGATCGCGGAAGTTAAACGGCGTGAGAAGTTAGACAAGTAGGATATAGAAGATAAGAGGATATTATAGAAAATAAATTGAAAGTATGGTTTAAGGGAAAGACATGCGCGTTTTGCTTGGGAGTTACTGATGCTGGGCAGAGGGTTGATGCGCTAAAGAAATCGGTGGTCGGCGTTTAACAAAGTGACTGCGCGATTTGCGGGGCTGGAGGCGACAGTACAAAGGTTGACCTTGTACGACCCCTAACCGCTGAGGTGCTCGTTTGCTGTACTTGTCTTAAGACACCGGGTCGAACATCGCGATACTTGCCTCCACTTCGCGAGCGTTCCTTGATATTGAATATAAATATCTTGTGACGTGGGCCGTGGACAGACCGAGATCTGTACCCCGGCAAAATGACTACTTTACAGTGGTGTATAATTTTGGGATTAGCTGCATAGTTGTCTCTTCGATTCGTTCGGAAATGCTGGGTAGGCCGCATTCTCCCAATATGCAGGCAATGGGTGAGGTGGGAAATGCATTAATAGCGCGGCGAACGGCTCCGTGGTATGGGGATTGAATTTTTTTTATGTGTGCCTTCGCGCACCATCCAAAGATTGGAAGGCCATATTCGATTCTAGAGAGCATTAGGGCACGAGTAATGTTGATAAGTGTATTTATGTGTATGGTAGTAAATTTCGAGGAAAGGAATTTTATTATATTAAAGCGAACTTCAAGCTGTTTTCTTAAATAAGTGCAATGATGTTTATAAAGAAGCTTCGAGTCGAAGTTTATGCCCAGTATTCTTAAGTTATCTACACATTTGATACATTTGTTCTTAAAATCTATATCCGACAATTTACAATGGTGCTTACGGCAAATGTGAAGTAGCTGAAATTTTTCTACGGCGAGTGATGCACCCGAAAAGGCGCCCCACAAGTCCAGGTCTTGTAGGATGTCTTTAAATAACAAGTTAACAGTATTCAGATTTTTTATTTTTGTAAAAATGATGGCGTCATCGGCGTAAATAGATACTTTAATATCTTTGTACCTTGACAAAATGTTATTTAGCTGTTCAAACGCTATCATGAATAGAACTACAGATAATGGGGAGCCTTGTGGTATTCCGTTGAATAAATTGTAGGTGTTGGAAGTGATGTTGTTGACTCTAACCCTAAAGGTACGATTGGTCATAAAGGCCTTTATAAGGCTATAAAGCCTGGGACCAACTCCCCAGCGCTCGAGACGGCAAAGCACTGCATGTATCCCCACGCGATCAAACGCTCTTTCAAAATCCGTCGCTAGGATGGAGACGTGATTTTTTGTCGAAAGAGCGTTCGACGCGAAGTGTTGGATGCGCAACAAGGCGTCCATTGTGCTGTATTTAATCTTGAATGCTACCTGGTTGTGTGAAATTAAATTGTGACGTGTGATAAACCACATTAGCCTACGTGCTATAATTTTTTCTAATGTTTTACCTAGGCAAGATAGAAGAGAGATTGGACGGAAGCTGCTTATTTCGTGGGGTGTTTTGTTGGGCTTTGATATGGGAATAACGACGGCTGATCTCCATGTGTGTGGGTAGATTCCGGAGTCAAGGATGTTGTTAAATATCTCCAGGAGTTTATGTTTTAAAGGTGTGGGGATATGCTTAATCATGGGGTATGATACTCTGTCAGCGCCTGGGCTTTTGCCTTTTGCAGTTGCTACTGCAGCTTCGATTTCATTTTTGTGTGAAATTTGCTTCTAGACATTTTGCGGTATTGGAGAGATAAATGTGTTTTTCCTGAATGTATTCGGCAGAAAAATTGCTGTTCGCGGAGTAGTTGGATCAGGCTTTGCCAAACTCATTGGCAATACGATGTGAGCAAGTCACCAGTTCTGTGCCCAATTTGATATATTTCAAAGGCGTAGGTGGGACACCAGCTAATCTTTTAATGTCTGTCCAAATTTTTTTTGAGGTAGATAGAGGAGAGATACGGGAAGTAAAGTTTTCGAGACAGTTTCGTTTTGCAGAGAGTACAGCTTTTTTGAAAATTGCATTAGCTTTTTTATATTTAATAAGGCTGGGGTTGGACATATGCAATTTATATTTACGGAAAAGGCTCTGTTTTTCGTCCCTTAGTTGCTGAAGGGTGTGGGTCCACCAGGGAACTTTGGCTTTGTGTGGAACTCGTTTAGTTTGCGGTATACTGCAGTTGGCAGCGGCTCTTATAAATTTGGTCAATTGGGCAACTTGCTGGTTTAAGCAGCCGGTTGCCCAGTTTTCTGCGAGTTCTGTGCATTTGTTATCGAAAAGGTCCCAGTTGGCCAGATCTGTCAGGGCAGGCAGGGGAGGGGTTTTATCAGTGCTGAATTGTGTGGATAAATCGATGGTAATTGGGAAGTGGTCACTACCATTGAGGTGCTCCATGATAGACCAGCTGCACCGATGAGCAATTTGTGGTGATATCATTGAGATATCAACGTGAGTGAAGGTGTTGTGGGTTGATAAAAGAGTGGGTGAACCATCATTAAGCACAACCAAATTTTTTTGAGCAATTGCACGTTCAATGCTTTTGCCTCTGGCGTTTAAATGCGGGGAGCCCCATAGGGGGCTCCATGCGTTAAAATCGCCTAGTAATATTACTGGGCCATTGGTTTGGTTAATTATATCCGTGATGTCGCTGGTTTTGAAACCTTGACAAGGCGGTATATACATATTTATTATGTTTATATTGTTTTCGAGATTTAGTTGAAGGACGGAGCAGAGAATGTTGGAGTTGATAAGGGTATAGGTGTGGGGGATATGTCGTTTGATAAGCACACCGACACCTTGTTTGGCCGATGTGTTTTGTGGAAAGTTGTGAAAGTAGCCAGTAAATGCCTTGGGGCAGATAAAGTTTTTAAAGTTGTGAGGTAAATGTGTTTCTTGTAAACATAAAACATCGGGTGAGTAGTCTTTTATAAGTAGAATAAGTTCATTATAATTATTAAAAATACCATTTATGTTCCATTGTAAAATTTTAATGGACATTTATAAAGATTAAAGAAGATGTTAAATATTTACAAAATTTTGATATATCGATTGGCTGAATCCTGACTATAAGTCAAGATCTGACAAAGATGTATCAGAATCTTGCATATTATTTTCTATAGAGGAAATACATTCGTTGTGGTCGTTTGGTCCGTTGGGTTTAAGAGAGTCGTTTTTATGTTTTGGTTTATTATTGTCTTGTGCTGCAAATACAGAAGCACGAGCTTTATCAAGTTGGTTAGCAATTGTGCTTTCTATGTTTTTGTGAGAAAGTAAGCTTTGGGAAGAGATCGGAGAGTCTGCAATGCATATCTCGGTTGGCTTATCGCCTTTTGGTGTGGTTGTGTTGTTTGGTTTGGTGGTAGCCGGGGGCGGGGTGTTGTGAATAGCCGTCACAGCAGCATAAGTGGTCGGTGAGTAAATTGTAGTGTTTGGTTGTTGTTGTTTTAGAATAATTCGTGCTTCTCGCAAGCTGCACTTTTTCGATGTTTTTATTTTTAGCAGTTCTCTTTGTTGCTGGTATTTTGGGCATGACGGAGAGGAGGCGGGGTGATCCCCGTTACAGTTTGCGCAGAGTGTGCGTAAGCAGGGCTCGGGGGAATGCATAGGCAGATTACATGCAGTGCATGTGGCTGGGTTTTTGCAGTGTTTTTCTGTGAGGCCTAGTAACTGGCATTTCCCTCTCACCTCATCGGATTGGGAATATATTCCCTTACCTTGACAGTGTGCCAGCAAATATCCAGTTTGCTTGGTAAACTGTATAGGTCAAAAGTGATCAAGATTACACCGGTTGGTTTTGGGATGCCATCAATTTTTCTGGTGAACTTAAAAACGGAATGCACATTTTGGGACTTAAGCTCTGCAATTATTTCTACATCGGGTATATTAATGAGATAGGGAGCGTAAATCGTGCCCTTAATGAAGTTCAGTGTTTCGTGGAGTTTACACTCAACATCGCAGATGCCGGGCAGATGGGTGATTTTTGTGAATTTTTCGCCGATTTGTTTTGAGTTAACCAACATCAGCAATTGCCGTCACGGAGGGTGGAGATCGAGATAATTTCTTTGCTTACATTATTCAGGGCTCTGTGTACTGCGAAGCACGAGAACTCAGAGATTGGTTTGTCGGTGTTTTTGGAGGCAATGATAATGAATCTTGGGTTTTTTAGGGTAGCTTCAGGTAATTCAGGGAATTCCTCTGGAAATTTATTGTATGGTCGTTTTTTTTTTGATTTGGGGCTTGCGCTAAGACTTGCAAAGCGGTTATCCCCTAACTCACTCGAAGAGAGATAGTCGGTGACTGTAAAAACACATATAAAATCACACCTTGTAAAGGATAAAAATAAATTACTTAAAAGCACCACTCCTAAAAATAAATATGAAAACAAATCAAACAAATAAGCAAAACTCAATGATGATACCAATATAGAAACCGTAGACGAAGAAATTATATCCTTAAAAAATATATATATTAACAGTTACGTTAATATTGATGACTGATCTTTCGGCTAATCTAGCAAAACGCAGAGCCCATAGGCAGGATGGACTCTGCCTTTTTGAATCTGGAAGAGACATCCCCAATACATCGTTTATATATGAAGTAACGTATAGCCTTCACTTCCTGCCAGGATTTACCATAAGCTACAAAGTATTATTCACTGTTTTAGCACACTTACTTATAAATGACAAAACCTACACCCCAAAACTAACACAAAAATGTCTCTTAAAATTATTCAATGGAACATTCGCGGTTATACATCCAACTACATTACATTACAATTATAAATTAAAAAATATGAAAAAAATATAATTGCCTTACAGGAAACGCACATAAAAAATCCAAAAAACATACCTTCCCCAGTTAACTTCACAACACTCTCGAATAACTACTCTAACTCTTTCGGAGGCTCTGCCTTTCTTATCTATAAGTCTATTCAATCAAAAGAAATACGCCTATCCAAGGAATTTGATGCTTTCTGTGCTGAAACAGAATCCATAAAAAAATTTAAAATCATTTCAGCCTATATTCCCCCTACAAAAATATTCTCATCTACCGACTTAAACAACGTTTGAAATTGGGGCTCACCAACAACTACTCAACGACAAATCACCCACACACTTCTCTACGCATTACACATACACACACATTGATCTTTTATTTGGCTTACCCGAACTGACGATGTAATACAATTGACGATCTCCCATCCAAATCAGCCCCTAGGACACTGAAAGGCCATACTCCTTGAATAGATTGAGTATCATACCCTATGGTACAAAATGCCCCACCCTTGTCCAAAAAAGAATCCTCAAACACTACAACCAAATTTTCAACTCATACATTCCACAGACCTACAAAACTAGCCTCACTATCCCAATCCTTAAACCAAACTTAAACAAAGCCGACATTAATTCTACCGCCAAATAGCTCTAAACCTCAGTGTCAGCAAAATCCTGGACAAAATCATAGCCATAGGTGGTTTGTCAACACAAAAAAAAATTATTCACACCAACCAAACTGGCTTCAAAAAGGAAAATCGATAACAGACAATCTAATTTACTTAGACCATCTGATTACCGATTCACTTACCCACAAAAAACACATCTCCATAGTACCACTTGATTTCGACCGTATTGGCATTCATACCATAATCAAGCAATTACAAGAATAGAAGATTGGCCCAAAAATCCTTAAGTACATAACCAACTTCATGACCAATAAAAAGATAAAATGCCGTATATCCAATTGCATCCCTGCAATATTCCCATTCGAAAACGGTATTCCCCAGGGATCTCCAATTTCAGTCATACTATTCTTCATTGCCTACAATAAGCTAGCACACATTTCTCACCTAAACAAAAAGTTTAATTTCATAGCCTACGCCGATGACTTCCACATTATTATAAAATTCTACAAATACCAAAAGAACACGCAACACAATTTAGATCTGCTCTTCTCTCAAATAAAAGACTGGTGCTCCTTCTCGGGAGCATCCCTATCCACCAACAAATGTAAACATCTACATGTACGTAGAAAACACCAATATCAATGCACTATCGAAACCAACAATTTCACCCTACAAACATTTGACACACTAAATATATTAGGGCTTGTAGTTAGTGGAACGACCACATCAATTACCTAACAACCTCACTCAACAAAAAACACAATATACTCAAATGTCTCTCTAGCACAAGATTTAACTGTAACACCTATACAATAAACATACTTAAAGCAAATAGAATACGGACTGGCCCTTTACGGGAACGCCTCAAAATCAGCCCTTAAATAGATCCAAACAATCCTGAACTTGTCTATCAGAACTGCCATCGGAGCCTTCCAAACTACAAACACAAACAATTTGCTACTTGAAGCCGACATAAACTCAATATATGAACGCCACACATTCCTTACCGCTGAATTAGCCAAAAGCCTAGCACTTGCTACGCAAACACCCATGCACATAATACTCAAACAAATTATCAGAAACAAAAATACATTAACTAAAGTACCATTACCTAAAGGTCTGTCGCCATCTTAATCTACACATTACCCCACTCACTGACACAACACCAAAAAACCCCCTGGGAAATCCCCAGCAATGCAACAATACTTCAGCTTGCCTACCTTAACAAAACTACAACCAATTCTATTATTTATCAACAACACTTTCTGGCAATTAGAAACTCTTACCCTAACCACAAATTCATCTTAACTGATGGATCAAAATCCGACAAACATACTTCTTATGCCATTACAGATGAAGAAAACTGCATTAAAAGAGGCATCCTAATGCCATAAACTTCAATTAACTCCACCGAATTGATTGCAATACACGAAGCTATAGGCCTAATAAAAAATCCAACCTCATAATTTGCTCCGATTCACTATCATCAATTAAATCAATCGATAACATGAACAACTGTTACTTCTACGAATGCTCGATACGATCCCTTTTATCACAACACCCAAACATTACAATATTATGGAAACCCGGTCACCAAAATATAAGAGGGAATGAAATAGCAGACCAGCATGCAAAAAACGCTTCAAATTACCCCCTCATATACACCCAAAATAACAACACATCCGATATTACAAAACTAATAAAAAATAAGTTAGCACAACAAAGAAGAAACCGTATAAATCAAGCCTCAACATGGTACCAACATTTAAGCACTACTTATCAAGCTGCTGATAACTTTACAAAATCAATACTACAAGACAAAATAACACGATATACACAAACGAAAATTACACGACTACGCCTTGGACATAACAACTCACTGACCAAATCTACATGAATAATAACCTATCAAACATATGCAACTTCTACACAACCCGCCAGTTCACTTTGTAGTCAGTTCCAAAACTCCACTAGTTCTTAACTAGCTATTTTGCAACTAGTCCTCAACTAGTTATTTTGCAACTAGTTCTCAACTAGTTCTCAACTAGCTATTTTGCAACTAGTTCTAAAGTAATGCGACGGTAGTCAGTTCTAAAACGTTTTCATAATCTTTATGCGTTAAGGCCTGTACGCAGAAGGCCCGTACAGCGTACGGACTGAAAAACTTCATATAAAAAAAATGGTCTCGTACAGCGTACGGCTCGTAATAACATAACGCAGTCCGCAGCACTGTTAGTTACGGGCCGTAAGGCAGTGTTGAACAATGAAAATGTTAATATGTTATTGCTTCCGTAAATAGCTGTCTGCACCTATTTACGGAAGCGAAAAGTGCAAAACAATGTCAACACGGAAGAGCCGTTTCGTTAATTTCGAGGAAGAGAGCGACAAAATTGCGCTAATTAAGGCAATGGAGTGTCGGCCAGTCCTCTGGGATCTGACAAACAAGTCGCACTCAAATAATTTTTTCTCGAAAAGCGCTTGGGATGAAATTGGGAAAAGATGGCAAGTATATTGATCATAATAATCAACTTAATAATATTATATTAAAAATATATTCGTATTTTCATTGCAGTACGTGAATGCAAGATGGCATGGGCAGGTCTGCGCGATAGCTACAGATATAAGCTCAAACATAGCGCTTTACGGGCCAAAAGTGGGAGTGCTGGTGGCAGTGCCCTTAGTGCCCCAAAAATATGTAATTGGGATTTGGCGGCGTACAATTCGAATGTAAACAAGCAACGAAACACAGTTGCTTTCCGATTTATTAAGAGAAAGTATTCGACCAACCGCCACAATATGTGAATTTTTCAACACTTGTCGTTACTGTCAGTAAAGTTTGTGTATTACGGTCCGTACGCTGTACGGGCCTTCTGCGTACAGGCCTTAAATTGCGTTCTTGCTCTCTTTGCTGATACCATTAACGAGAGCAATTTCATTGCTATGCCTTAGCGAATGGAGAGAGACAAAGAGAGAGAAAAAGAGTTAGCGAGCGCATTTGCAAGCAGCAGCACAACAACAAATTATGTGCTGTAACTGTTTGTTATCCGTTTGTCTTCTTTAATATTTACCGGTTGAATTTTGTTTTCTGTGTTATGCATTTAATGCTTGGCTAATTTTTGCCAGTTTTAGTGCAATTGTGACCACGCTGTGCTGTGCATTATAAAATTTTGATTAAAAATCTAAAAACAATTAAATCTAAATAAATAAGTTCAAAAACAATTAAAAACAAGTTAATAAAAATACAACAGTTCTACAAACAAAACAACAAAAAGTTTTTAAATAAACACAAAAAAATTTTACAACAAAGGAGTCAGCGACAATAAGGAACCACATAAATACATACATATGTATATATTCAACAAATTAATAAAAAAACGCTAAGTACTAAACTTCATTTATTTAACTAACTTATTACATATATACTTATACATAAAAAAACCTGATCAGCAAAAGGCATATGAGGCGTTTGGTAAAAAAAGAGAGGGAGAACATTTTACAAGAAGCAGTGGCAAGTGAAACAGAAGTGTGCGGTGTTAAAAGAAAATATAGCGAAATTTGTGAAAATAAGAATATTAATATTGAGGGTGTTGAAGTTAATAACGTCAACTTTGACTCTGGTGACGTTTTAGACGAAAACAATGATTCTGTGTTCGAAGTTCCAGATGACGAAACAAAGTTGTCTTTAAATGAAAAGCTAAAGCACTAAGCAGAAAATAATATAGAGCATTCATTCAGTATGGCGAAGTTTATCATTCACTACCAGTGAGATCAGATCCAGGCAGAAAAAAGAGCGAAATGAGCGGTCTCTCGCCGCAAATTTTTGCCGAGCTGCACAAATAAAAAATACCCCTTGAACCAATTTTCAATAATTGTCAATAAAAAATCGAATATATGATTTAAATATATATATTGTTTATGCTAGAATATAAACAATAAAGAATGGTAGAATAAACATGTAGAATTGAAATAATATTAACGAATTTCAAGTTTTGCTATTCAATTGCACAAGGTTAATATTAAGTTTATACTACCCTTCCAACTTTGACTTTAATAAGCATATTGTAGCAAAACTCAAGAACTGCCGATTTACAATTTTGTGAAAATAACAAGAATACAGACCGCGCCTACAGCGTTGCCGAAAAGCAACAAAAACTAGTAAAAACTATATTTGGTTGTTGTACATTTTGTTGCATTTTGGCAGCCATGCACGGCGTATACACATATGTATAAACTTGCTGTTTGTGGGCAAAGAAATATGCGTTGATAGAATTTTGGGTGGCGAGACATTGTTGTTGCTGCTTGTGAGAAATACTTTATGCATGGATTGCTTTGATATGATTCGATTATAAATTTATAACATTTATATGCAATCATCACATCGGTTATAATGTGTCATTGTATTTTTAATATATTTGCGGATTAAATGTAATTATGTTTGTATATGTTTTATTAGTTCTAAGTTATTTCAATAGTTATAAGAAACCTGTAATAATTAGTAACAAATATAGCAATTAATAATAAATATACACATATTGTTAACATTGCACTTCTTTATGTTCCTCAACCTGTTTATAAATTGCCAAAATCCTAAAAGTGCGGCAGGTCAGTTAATGCCATAGCAATAACCACTCATACAAATGAGCTGGATATACATACATTAACACACACATGCAAATGCAAGGCATAGAGAAAAATATAAAAAATCTAGGCAAAGCACAAAGCAGGTAGCCCAACCAAACCAAACTCACATGTATTCACATACTAATGCATTATGCCCGTTGGTTGGTTGGTTGGTTGCCTACCCCCCGCGCGCCCTCTCTATCTACAAACAGCTCACACTGGCTGCGAGCTCGCTCACATATGAACGCATACATATGCACAACGATTGGATCCAGCGGCTCGAGTCTGCCGTTGCCCAACGTTCGCAAGCAAAGCAGGCAAAGGAATGCCTTGCAGTTTTTGCGCTGCATACTTTGTCGGCAAAAATTTGCGGCGAGAGACCGCTCATTTCGCTCTTTTTTCTGCCTGGATCTGATCTCACTGGTAGTGAATGATAAACTTCGCCGTACTGAATGAATGCTCTATATTATTTTCTGCTTAGTGGCTAAAGTTTTGGTTTCTTGAATTTAAACCAAGGAGGGATGCAGTTATTGCCCTTATTAAAGTTCTCCAAAGTGAAGGTTTGTGTGTGAACCAGGAAATAGTGATAAATATTTAGAGTTTAAAGTTAATAACAGACGATGACTTTTAATCTAGGAAATATCCAAACCATCATTTACCAAAATACTTAGACCACAAATCAGTTTTAGAAAATATTAAAGTAGGTATGGTTACCCAGATACCCTTAGATTGTATGCACCTTTTAGAATTAGGAGTGATGAGAAAATTTTTAGTGCGGTTGCAAAAAAATAAAGTCTTGAAAAAAATTTCTTTGGAAAATAAAAAAAATATTTCTGAAAAATTGCTCAGCTTACGTAATTTTGTACCAAAAGAGTTTGTGCGAAAACCAAGGGCATTAGATGAGCTTATGCATTGGAAGGCAACTGAGTTTCGGCAATTTTTGTTGTACACTGGAATCGTCGCCTTAAAAGATCAAGTTGATGGTGACCAGTATTATGTTTTTTGTTTACTGCATTGTGCCTATAGGTTACTTTGTTGTCCACTGCAACGCGAAAAGAACTTAGAAATATCTCAACAAATGTTAAAACTGTTTGTTGAGAACTTTCCAGCAATCTTTGGCGAAAACAGTGTGTCGTAGAATGTACATAGCTTGCTGCACGTTAAGAATACAGTCGAAATAGTTGGTGATCCAGTGCATGGCTCTTGTTATGCTTTTGAAAACTATTTACAAACACTTAAAAACTGTGTCCGAAAGCCTACAAAGATTCTTCAGCAAATACATAGCAGAATTTCAGAAGTACAATTTAAAAATAAAATAGAATTAAATCAACCCATCATTACTAATAATAAATGCCATTTTAAAAATTTTTTGCTTACTTCTTATTGCCCTAACAATTATTGCTACATTAAAAAGAACATACCCGTAAAAATTTTAAAATTTACTGAAGATAATGGGGGAACTATTATAAGTATACGGCTACAGAATATTAGGAACTTTTTCATTGAATCCGTAGAATCAAAAACTATTGAGATATTTTTAGTTGATTATAACGTATCGAGCTGTGAGGAGCAATTTTTAGTTTCAGAGTTAGAATCTAAAGCTATCGGGATACCATACAGGGGGGAGTTGTTGTTAATGCCACTGCTTCACTGCTATAATAGAGACAGATACCGGTAGCGTGAACGCAAGCAGCAAAATTGAGGAGTTTCAAAGGGCAATGGTTGAGTTAAAAGGTAATCAGATAAACAAATTCAAATGAAGTGCATAAAGTAATTTAATTGAGTAATTGATTTTATTTTCAGAAACAATACTGCAGGAAAAAAAGCAGATTTTGGGTATGCCTTAAATGGTCAAGTATGATCTTAATACAATTTATAATTTCTTACAGGAACAGTGCAGAGGGAGAATTTGCTCTTGCGGCAAGAATGCGGAGCTTTGAAAAATATAAAACCCTTCTGCTGTACTATAATTTCAGACATACATATATTAAAAACCTTTTTTTTTTAAAGATCAACTCAACGTTGCTCTTAGTGGAATAGCTGAGCAAAAGGTTATTTTGGCACAATTGCTGCGGCATAACACGGCGGAAAATGTACACCGCACGAAATTTCCTCTGGAGACCGAGGAGAAACTTATAGAAATGAACGAGGCAATTACAGAGGAAACAAGAGATTACTATGTGAGTAAAAATAATAATATATTTAAATTCCCATTGCTTATACATTCTTATTGCGTTTACTCAGACATTTTAGATCAAGGCATTAAGATCTTTAATCCAGCCGGTGGGTTTAAAAAAGGGGCTGCAACGTGTGCTGTCAAACAATATAATACAAATGTACAACATTTGTGGAACACACGGTAAAAAATCATTGAGAGTACATTGTAATGCAATCTTCGACGGCATTCCACTGGCAGATACACAGTTTTGTTCGTCTTCGCCAATAGACATTCATTGGGCGCAGACCATGTATGGGCTGCATTCACCGGCAGCAAGAAACTGGACAACAAGGGCAACATCATTGCCATATCAACAATCTTTGGATGGGTGATCACATCAATTGTGATCACAAACACACCAGTTGCTACAACACTTATGTCAGCATTGGATATAGACGCAACGCTAAAGAAGTTTTGGGAACTGGAATCACATGCGTGCTTGCAACCTGAACCCGACCAGAACAGAACTTCTTCACCTATAAATTTTCCAGTCAAAATTGTAGCCTCGGTTACATTGTTTATAATTTTCTTGACTGAAAGTCTGGTTCCGTTGCACAGTCGTGGTGAATCTATGCATGCCTGGCATATCTGCTTTTTGCTTTGGAAGCATTATTATACTCGATACCGAAGAAAATTTGAAATTCTAAAAATTCAGCTATTTCGGATCCCTACATCCCAACAGCAAGAACTACCAAAATTGGTGAGAAGATAAAAACTAGCAACCCCCAAAAAGTGCATCAAAGTTTTGGATCCCCAACCACCCAGTCCGGCCCCAGCCCTCCGGATTTGGAAATCAGAAACTTGTATTTTATGCGGAGTTTTTCAGATAGAGACACCAAATTCGGTGCCCAGATAGGTGATGGCGACCCTCAAGAAACTTTTTGTGACCACCCATACCACGCTTACCGTCTCCGACCGCCCCAACGCTTCGGTAAATCGGGAATGCGTGTATCTTTCATAGTGTTTGCGCTAGATTTACCAAATTTGCTAGGCAGATAGCTTTTGGAAAAAATTCCAACCAAGATTTAGCACTATATGTTGAAGAGAATTTTAATCGAAACACTAAATATTGAAAGGATACACTGCAAAAGAGAAAATTCTGATTTTTTTTCTGAGGCCTATATTTGCAAATGACATAGTTTTTATGATTTTATGAACTAACTCCTTGTAATTATCGGCTTTTTGATTTCCTAGAAAAATTTTAGCTACAGCAAAAAAAGATTTCCATACCGCTGCTTCTAAATTATTCATTGAATGAATAAAATCGATGTCTTCCATTAAAAGTTTTATTTGTGGGCCATCAAATATACCAGCTTTTAGGTTTTCATTACTTAAACCGGAAAACTTTCTTGAAAAATTAAGAAAACATGGAACAGTTTTATCTAATGCCTTAACATATTGCGTCACAAGTCTCAATCCAAGTTTTTATTTTCCTGTTTTAATATTGTTGTAAGAGCACAGCTCCATGTTTATTCCCAATACATATTTGGTAAAACACTTAAAAATTCACTTCATAAACAGTATCCATTCTTCAGCTTTGATTATTAAGAGCCCCAGTGTCATAAGAAGGCCACTGATGGCGCCGAAGTAGCCCCTTTTGTTATTTAGTGTAGTTTTGAATTTTATATTGAATTGAACATTTGAAATATTAACGAAAATTTGTATAACAGATTTGTATCATAGTTACATTACACAGTTACAACGCTATGAAAATCGATCTATCGATATATTGAATGAATAATGAAGGAATATTAAATTAACATGTAGCCCTAGCATAAGAAAAAGAGGAAGAAGAATAAAATTACTTTTCGACTGAGCTTGACGTGTTAGCCTTTGGCCTTTTATTGCGAGAAATACACGATCCGCACGCGGCCAGGCAGTGGCGAAAACAGCCACCAAGGTTTTTCCCAATCCTCGCAACAAATGTTGGACCACCAATTTTCTTTTGAACTTCCCAGAGCTTTAACGTCAACTTTTCAATATTTGTCCTTTATTTACTTTCAGATTAACTTATAATTTTTAATTTTTTTATGTGTTAACATCTATAGGCAGGGGTATCTATATCTGTCAGTTGAATACATGCAAAGAAATGTAGCGTGCCGTGCTAGAATGACCTCGACTGCCAAACAAATTTAGAGTGCCGTGCTGGACTGAGATCGACTGACAAACAAATTTAGAGTGCCGTGCTGGACCGACTGAAAAATTTTATATACATATTCATCCGACTATGATTGTATTGGTGTAGCTGCAGAGAATAACTGTAAAATACGAAGTCCTGCTATCGCACATAACACGATGTGTCTGCTGATTTGCTGTCGCTATGTATTGTTTTCGTTTTTTTTTTTCGTTGTTGCTTTGACTCGTTGTTGCTTTGGTTCGTTGTTGCTTTGGCTCGTTGTTGCTTTGATCAAAGAAATACACTTCTATACACGAATACACTTGTATAGACATGGCAATTGGCTCTTAAGCAGTTAAATTTGCAAAAACCTGTAGAAATTGTTGTTAAAGTACTAGGCGAACAGAAGTCAGCAGCTAAGATAAAACAACAAAAATCAACAACAAAGACTATACACTTCTTTCTCTTTTTGTCTTCCAAGGCAGCCAAATATCATTTTTGCTGATGCTCATCTTACATACTCTTCCCAACTTTTCCTTTATGACTCTTTCTAACAACCCTTGCAATATCAATTACGCAAAAATTACACAAATTACGAAAGTTTATTCAGTGATGCATTTGTTAAGGTCAGTTGCCGAAAACTTGGAATAAAGTAAAGCAGAATAAAATAGACAGAGAAACTGTCTAGACGCGTGTATGTGATCTGTGCACCTGTTGCTGCCTTATCGTATACACACAATATCAAAAATCTCGACCCAGCAAGAATTTAAGCAAGCATGTATCTAAATACTAACAAATTTTTTACCGTCCATGCATTCTGCTGACCCGCCGCCTCTCCTTTAATGTACGAGCCGCTGAACGCAAAGCGCCACTGAGACAAACCAACTCGTTGCCGGCTTGTCGTTGCTCAGATGCACACGCTGCTCTATGAAAAAATACCCCTTGTACCAATATTCAATAATTGTCAATGAAAACTCTAACACTTACTTAGTTATATACAATTTCT
The DNA here is from genome assembly GCA_035044585.1 of Scaptomyza polygonia. NCBI lineage: Eukaryota > Metazoa > Arthropoda > Insecta > Diptera > Drosophilidae > Scaptomyza > Scaptomyza polygonia. The sequence goes on from JAWNNU010002146.1 coordinate 120,196, forward strand.
TTTATTGAATATGAATACCAGCCCTATTGCTGGAATATTAATAATCTGTAGAATAGAAATAATATTAAAGTTCTCACGTTAAGCTGTAGAATTGCACAAAGTTTATATAAGTCGATAATGCCCTTCCATAATGGAAAGCAGCGGATATATTCCAATAAAAGTCTAAAATTGAAAAAATATTGAAACTTTTTTCAATAAAACAGATACAAACACATCGCTCGTCAGTTCTAACACTTATTAGTTTTAATTTTATTATTTTATAATATTTTATTTTATTTTGCATTAATTTTCATTCCATGTCAGCTGCTTATAGCAGACAATCAGTAAATAAAAATCAATACATAATTCTGAGCTTCAAATGGGAGAAATTATTTTTCACGATCACGCTAAAATATTATTTTAGTACCTTGAGATAACAAATAAATTTGTTTATTATAGATGCTAGGAGTTCAGACCGCTCTTATGAAAGGTCGAGGTCATTAAGTTAATCACTTAAAGTGTCTTGAGAAAATAGTGAAGGCATTGTTGACAGTTCAAAATCACTGTCATGTTCATCAGAAAGAATTTCCACCTTATTTGTGTCCGAACTGTGATAGATCTGAAAGATCTGTTCACAGGAGATGGTACGTCATCTGAAAACAGTCGAGGCCTTAAAGCAGACGGTAAATCAGGATATGTCATTTTTCTAAAGTTTATTCCACAAAAATAACAGTCATCAATGTGATTATTTGTTCTGTCCACCTCATCGGTAGACTATTCTTTAAATGATTACGTTTACTGTTTGCTGTCTTAAATGTTCATTAACTTGTAAACAATGTTTGGAACCCATTCACCCATAGCTCATGAAAACAAATATAAAAGGGAGTTTAATAGCTTGGTCACGATTTATTAACAGCTTTTGTGTTTCTTAACCAGGCTTCATAGAACACCGAATGCAGTAACCTCCTTTTAATCCTGATGACTTGGAAAGACTACAAAAAAACAAAGAAACATTGCAGTCGGACGCAACCGATTGAGTAAACTCGATACCAGCAATTAAACCGATAAAGAAATAACTGATTGCGGACGGTGCGAATTCGAATTGTAGATTGCAGATGGGGATGCAAAAAAGCTATTTTCCTTCCAAATTTGGTAATATTTGCTCAAAAATTGGAACAGGTGTGGAATGGGGGTTGGGGTTGGTATGGTGGGACATGGCATCAAATATTTTTATGCAGATCTTTGGGATCGTCCATTACCAAATTTTTTGACTCCAGCTCACAGTTAGTAAGATATGTGGGCTGTGGCGTAAAGGGTGGGCGGAGCCCCAAATCTTTCATGAATATTTTTGTGACAATGAAAAAAAGCATTGCATGAGCTAGGCAACGCCAGCAGCGGCGACAACGGCCACAACGGCAGAAGTATAAAACGAGCCAGACGCAGGACAAAAGCATGCCAAGTGCCAAATAAGGTTACTCTAGCTCACAGTTAGTAGGATATGGTGGAAGGGGGGCTGGGGCGCAAAGGGTGAGCGGAGCTCCAAAGCTTTGATGCTTTTTTTGTGACGAAGATAAAAAGCATTGCACGAGCTAGGCAACGTCAGCAACGCCTGCACTGGCCACAACGGCAGAAGCATAGGACTAGCCGAACGCAGGGCACTAGCCAGACGACGCCGACAGCGCAGCCTGCCGCAGCAGTAGAAAGGTACGATCGCGGGAAAAGGCCGAAGCCGACAAAGCACAGCATAGTAAGTTAACTTCTGAGCTCGAGGGAGTCAAGTCGTGATAGCCCAAAAACAAGCTTTGAATCGGAGGACAGCTACTCTGGGAGCGCGCAACGGCCTCGTGTGGAGAGATATATATAAAAACAGACTTGAGCGATAAACAAAGTACCACAGTAAGCGAGTTTGCCCAAAATCTCCCTCTTTTTATACTCGATACCGGCTGGCAAAACTCCTCAGCTGAACCCTCCACGAGGGTGCCGGCTGGGCAATGGGCATCGTGCTGCCTCGGAACAAGCGAGGAGTACTTGGTGCTATTTGCCTTGCGGAGAGACAGGGCGGTGACCGGCCAAAGCGAACCACTCAAACCACTCAAAGGCTTCGGCACTGCGAGGGCATTGGGGGCAAGCCTAGGCAACAGGCATCGATGCCCCGCTAAGGTGAACTCTATTCCACTCAAAGGCCTAGGCACTGCGAGGGTAAGAGGTAAGCCAAGGCAAGGGCATCGCTGCCAGGCGGAGGAGAGCTCCTAACCACTCAAAGGCTTCGGCACTGCGAGGGCGAAGGGCCGACCAATGCTACAGATGCCGTCCTGCCCCAAAACAAACAAAGGTACTGTGAATCTACTCGCTTGTGCAGAGGAAGTTCGATGCCTAGCTAAGGTGAGCTCTTTACCACTCAAAAGCTTCGGCATTGCGAGGGTGAGGAGCAAACTATGGCTCGAGGTCCTTGGCAGTAAGGATAAAATGCTATGGGTAGACTCCCCAAAAAAAAAAATCAAATGGAGATGACGGACGGTCAAGCACGGGTTGGGATGTCAACCCAAACGTCGGTGGAAAAGGGTGCTACCACCGGCGGGCACGGGGGGGAGAAATCCTCTCTGCGTGTCGCCAGCAACCCACCCTCCGTACTGGTTGGAGCAGGCCAGGACGGTTGTAAAGATACTGCCACATCAACACACAAACCCAAGATGTGGCGTGATACCGCAGTCCAAGGAGACTCGGATTGCGAATCGCATTTAGGGTCAAATACGTCTGAGGTTGAGGACACATGTCTTTTAGACCCGACGAGTTCCAGTACCCCTAGTAGGGTCGGGCTCAAAAGGTCAAAGGAAGGCATGAGAGCCAAAGCCCAATACAAGGCCGCCCTTAAGATCAGGGCTCGGCTCACAGAATGCAAGCGAGATCTCACAACTGATGAGATCCGCCAGCAGGAGTGGGCCGACCAAAAGATCAAAGAGGGTAGGTCTCACTTCGAAAAGAGGAAAAACATGGCGCCGAGGGACGTCGGTTTTGCCAATAAGGTGGAGGAGAGTTTGGCCGTCAAACGCCAGCGATCCGCTGAAACCGCAAAAGCAGAGGTGCCAGCTAGCAAGCGGCCCTGCAAAAAGCCAATGACGCGGGCAAAGCCGACGACCAGCGATGTAGCGAGGCGGCATTTAGTCGTCGCGCTCATCGACCGGAGCGACCCTAACGGCAAAATGAAGCCCGAACAGTGGAAGAAGGTGGAGGAGCTACTGTTCGATGCGCTTCTGAGGCGTATGGGCGAATCGGACTCGCTTCCCATCTCATTTGATGGAGCGGGCTGGCTCTCCGGCGTCAAAGTTTTGAGCTGCAAGGATGACCACACCTTGAAGTGGGTCACCGGCGTCGTGGCTGCTCTGGACGCTCCGTGGGTGGGTGCCAAGCTGGAGGTAGTGGACAGAACATGTATTCCGTCCGTGCCGAAGGCAAAAGTACTCTTCCCGCGGGTCGCACCGGTGGACCAGGCGCTACAGCTACTCAAGTGGCAAAACCCGGACGTGCCAACTGCTGATTGGAAGGTGATCCATGTTGCGAAGCCCGATAGCAAGGGTCAGCAAATGGTGATCCAGATCAACAAGGAGGCCGACGATTTGCTTTACGGAAGATTCGGGAAGATGGCGTGGGGCGTGGGTAGTGTCTACCTGCGACTCAAGAAGCGCCACCCCGACGACAAAAACACCAACACGTTGGAGGCGGGTGAAGTGGAGAGCGACCTGGCAGAGGTCACCCATGCCACCAAAAGCCTAGAACTGGAAGACGACGAGGATGCGGACTTAACTGTGGTGGAAGTCCGATCCGTGGAGGGTGCCACAGCCAACAATGGAGCTGAGGATCATCCAAGTCAACCTGCATAAAAGCAAGTTGGCTTCGGCGGAGCTTCTGCTAACCATGGAGACAGAGCACGCCGACGTCGCCTTAGTCCAGGAGCCTTGGATAGCGTCAGGGAACAAGGTTTCTGGACTAAAACATCCAAACTTCAACCTACTCTACCCGACAACAGTGAGTAGAGCAAGGACCGTGATCCTAGTGAGGAAAGGTATCTATGCTTACTTATTGTCTAATTACAGCACTGACGACCTGACAGTGGTAGCGCTAGAAGGTGGCAGAGATGAGCCAATACTGATGGCATCGTGCTACATGGCGCACGACACCGACGCACCTCCTCAAGAGCTCACCCGAATGGTGATGGAGGCCGAGCCAAAAAAGCAGGCCCTCATCATCGGAGCAGACGCCAACGCACATCATACGGTATGGGGAAGCGGGGACACCAACGACAGAGGTGAGTCACTGCTTGATTTCATATTACAAACTAATCTTAAGATAGCAAACGAGGGGGAAGAACCAACATATGTTGGCCCCACCTCCTCCAACGTCTTAGATATTACCCTAGCGTCGGTAACGAATACTGTGGTACAAGATTGGAGAGTCCTTAGTAGACATTCCTTCTCAGACCACAAGTACATTCAATTCCGTGTAAACTTTGAACGAATAGTGAAGAAGAAGGTGTATAGAAACCCGCGAAACACCGACTGGGAGCAGTTCGGTATAGAGGTTGAAAGAAACCTACCACGACCACCTAAGATAGCCACACTAGATAAATTAGAGAAGTCCCTGGAGACACTTAATAAAAATTTGGTGGCGGCCTATCATAAAACATGCACACCGACCCAAGAGAAGAAGAGACACAGGCCCCCATGGTGGACTCCAGAACTCAAAGGACAACGGAAAGACGTACTAGAACTCTTCAAACTCGCAAAACAAGCGGAAGAAGAGCTAGTATGGATAGAATACAGAATAAGGCTTCGTGACTTTAAGAAAAAAGTGCGAGTAGCTAAAAGAAACGCATGGCAAAACTTTTGTTCAGGCATTGAGAAGACAGCTGACACCGCAAGGTTAAGGAAGCTGCTAGCTCGCCAACAGACAGTTCAAAGCCAATTAAAAACCGAAGATGGCAGATGGACGGAAAGCAGTGAAGATGCGGCAAATGTGCTCTTGGAGGCACATTTCCCTAACTGCACACAAGTCAACACAAACACACAAACGATACCTTCAACCACAAGGGTGGAAATTCCTGAAGATATCACATCTACGCGACGGATAATGTGGGCTATAGACTCCTTTGAGAGCTACAAATCACCGGGTCCGGACGGGATATTCCCGGCCATGCTGCAGAAGGTCAAACACGTGATCTCTCCATGGCTGAGAGAAATATTCAGAGGATGCCTCAGTTATGGCTATGTGCCGGTGGCCTGGAGGACGGCACGGGTAATTTTCCTGCCTAAAGCGGGAAAATGTAGCCACGTGCTGCCTAAAGACTACAGACCCATAAGCCTGACGTCGTTCCTTCTAAAAACGCTAGAAAAACTGATAGATCTCCACATCAGAGAGAACACGGAGATGACTCTAGAACAGAACCAACACGCATACACGAAGGGCAAGTCAGTGGAGACAGCGCTACATTCCCTGGTAGCAACCATAGAGAAAGCACTACACCAAAAAGAATACGCCCTAGGCGCATTTCTGGACATCTCAGGCGCATTTAACAATGTGTCAACGGAAGCAATAATGCACAGCCTAAGAGCTGTGACCCCAACAGAAGCAGTGAACTCCTGGGTACAGAACCTACTGCGCAGCAGGAGAATACTAGCGGAATGGGGAACCACTACCACAGTCAGGGAAGCAAAATGCGGCACACCCCAAGGAGGAGTGCTCTCACCCCTACTGTGGAACTTGGTAGTCAACGACCTACTTAGAAAATTCAAACGGAAAGCCCCGAAGATAACCGCCTATGCAGACGACATAAGCATAATTATCACGGGCAGGTGTCCATCGACAATAAGCTCAGTCATGGAACACACACTCAAAGAGATACTAGCATGGGCCACGGAAGCCGGTCTAAGTATCAACGCGGACAAGACGGACCTCATTCTCTTCACGAAGAGATACAAGGTACCTCGCTGGACTCCACCGAAAATAAACGATAAAACGCTGATACCAAAGGAAAGTATCAAATACCTAGGGATAGTAATGGACAGCAAGCTGAGTTGGAAGCTCAATGTGGAGGAAAGGGTGAAGAAGGCCACCAATGCACTCTATATATCGCAAAAGATGTTGGGTAGCACTTGGGGACTATCACCTAGACTGACACACTGGATTCTAATCTCGATCGTGCGTCCTATACTGCTCTATATGATACTGGTATGGTGGAAAGCCACAGAGAAGTCCACATACCTGAAACGAATGGAAAAAACCCAGCGACATGCACTTACATGCATCACAGGGGCGCTGAGGACTACACCAACTAAAGCATTACAGACCATACTGAATGTCAACCCAGTGGACATACAGGCACGCTTAGTAGCAAAAAAGACTGCACAACGTCTTTGCACGATAGGCAACATGGCGATACACAACTACGGGCATAGCACAATTGGACGGGCGAACATAGTCGAAACGGACTATATGACCCCAAGAAACAATTTTAACTTCACGCCCACGCTCCTTGGAAAAGATGACTGGCGCTCAGGAGCAGAGCAGTCAGCCATTAACATATACACAGACGGCTCAAAAATGAGGGACGGGGTTGGAGCAGCAGTGTACTGCGCCGAACCACCCATGAGCCTGACTTACAAACTCTCGGACCACTGCAGCATATTCCAAGCTGAGATATTCGCAATAAGGAAAGCAGCAGAAGCAGTCCTACAAACAAATACAACACAGGAACAAGTAAACATATTCGTGGACAGTCAGGCGGCAATTAAAGCCCTGCAGTCCTACCACATAAGCTCTCGAAATGTCCTGGCGAGCAGAGAAACACTAGATGCACTCAGCACCTCCAAAAAAGTGCGCATCTATTGGATTCCTAGCCATCAGGGCTTCGAAGGCAACGAGATAGCAGACACTCTAGCCAAGCAAGGTGCAATGGGACTCAACAGTGAAACTGCGGAAGTCCCAATCTCTCTGCGAACGCTACACTCCTACATGGAAAATAAAGCACGGGAGTTAGCAGATCTAAGGTGGACAAACACCTCTGACTGCAAGATCTCTAAAATAATGTGCAAAACATACAACCACAAACTAGCGCAATATATGCTTAAGCTACAAAGACATGACTGCCGGAGGCTAGTGGGTCTACTGACAGGCCACTGCCTAGTCGCAGTACATGCGAAAAGGCTAGGCATAACTAACAATGACGAATGCAGGAAATGCAAAGATCCAGGTGTCAAGGAAACGCTGGAGCACCTCCTTTGCAGCTGCCCCGCACTGGCAGCACAACGACTACGCCACTTCCGAATCCCATTTCTGGCTTCGCTCGAAGAAGCCAGCAAGCAGGAACCCAGAAGGCTTCTTGCGTTTGCACGAAGTACACACACTCCGTAGGACCTCACACCGAGAAAGTCCCAACCATCTCCGACCACCGGCCCCACTAAGGACCCTTTAGCGGTCTATGTGTGACACTCCCCTGGGAGGGTCAGTCGGTCTAACCTAACCTAACCTATACTCGATACCGAAGGTAAAGATAACGCAAAATCAATAGATCCATCTATTTCGCAAGCCCTTACAGCTAGAACTAACAAATTTGGGGAGAAAAAAGGTACTAACAATCCCCCAAAAATAGCATCAAACATTTTGGAGCCACACCCAACCATTCCGCCCCCAGCCCCCGCAGTTTAAAACCAAAAATGCCCATATCTTCTACAGTTTTTGAGCTAAACCCATAAAATTTGTTGCCAAGATAGGTGGTAACGATCTCGAACCCAATTCATAAAAACTTTGGATGCCACGCCCATCTATACTGCCCTATCCGCCCTCAACCACCACAACGCTTCGCTAAAAACGGTAGTGCGTGTATCTTCCATAGTGTTTGAGCTAGAGTCACAAAATTTGGTGGGTAGATAACTGGTTACGACCCCCCAAAAACTGCATCAAAGTTTTGGAGCCCCACCCACCCATTCCGCCCCCAGCCCCCCGCAGTTGAAAAACAGAAATGCTTATATCTTTTACAGTTTTTGAGCTAGAGCCACCAAGTTTTGTGCCAAATTGATTACAATTCCCAAAAAATGCATAAAAACTTTGGATGCCACGCCAATCCATACTGCCCAAGCTGCTCCAAACCGCCCCAATGCTTCACTAAAAACGGGAATGCGTGTATTTTCCAAAGCGTTAAAGCTAGAGTCACTAAATTCGGTAGGAAGATAGCTGTTAGCATCAAAGCTTTGGAGCCACGCCCGCGCGTTCCTCAGCCCCGTGCATTTTGAAATAAAAAACGCCTATATTTTCCACAGCTTTTGAGCAAATTTGGTGCCAAGATTGGTGATGAAGAAACCCAAAAGGTTTGGATAACGCCCCTACCCATAACGCCCTCTGCCCCCCTTCCACTAGATTCTTCTAACTTTGAGCTAGAGCCACCAAATTTTGTGCCAAGATAGGTGATTACAATTCCCAAAACAATGCATAAAAACTTTGGATGCCACGCCAATCCATACTGCCCAAGCTGGCCCAAACCTCCCGAATGCTTCACTTAAAACGGGAATGCGTGTATTTTCCATAGTGTTCAGGCAAGACTCACAACATTTGATACCAAGATAATTGTTAACGATCACCAAAAAACTTCATCGAAGCTTTGGAGCCACGCCCTGAGTTCCCCAGCCCCGTGCATTTTGAAATAAAAAACACCTATATTTCCACAGCTTCTGATCTAGAGCCGCCATATTTGGTGCCAAGATTGGTGATGAAGAAACCCAACAAATTTGGATGGCGCCCTCACCCAGAACGCCCCCAGCCCTCCTTCCAGCATATTCTACTAACTTTGAGCTAAAGTCACCAAATTTGGTATGAGGATAGCAATGAACAACATAAATAGATCTGCAGCAATACTTTGGACGCCACGCCCCCCCCCCCCCCCCCTATACCAACTCCCCTTCAACCATATTCTACTAACTTTGAGCTAGAGTCACCAAATTCGGTATGAGGATAGCTATTGACATGATACATAGATCTTCACCAAAAATGTGGATGCCACGCCCCCATACCGCCCCCAGTCTCTACCTCTAACAAACTTTAAGCTAGAGTCACCAAATTTGGAAGGAATATAGCTTATTGGCATCCCCATCTCCACCAGACAGTCTTTGAAGCAGCGTACTGCCGTATCCACTCCCCATTGCAATCAGCTCTCTTTTAATCTGTTTTACTACTGGTATCGAGTGTACCGCAGTCGGGTGCCTCCGACTGCAACGTTTCTACTTGTTCTTACTTTCATAAGGTTCCGGTTGTGAAAACAAAGATTATCGAATAAGGAAAACGAGACATAATGAAAGTGAATAAGTATACGCTGCTGTTTGAAATTATGTTAGTGAAATTATGTTAATAGTCTATCCAAAGACTAATACTGTTAACCAGACGAGTCAACAGAGCTGGCTACGTTAAGGCTCTTTGGAAATGGATGCAATATGCAAGCGAATGCAGTAACGAGTAGAAAAGTCCGGTTTGTTAACAATACACAAAGCAGCCATGGTTTGTTCGCATTTTGCACTACTGTCCTATTGCAGAGCGCCCGAGTATTGCATAATGTCCTTTTTGATGTGTTAACATCTATAGGCACGGGTATCTATTTCTGCCAGTTGAATACATGCAAATAAATGCAGCGTGCCGTGCTGCGCTGATCTCGACCTTCGAACAAATTTAGAGTGCTGTCGTGCTCCGACTGAAAAAAATTCATATACATGTTCATCTGAGTATGATTGTATTGCTCTAGCGGCAGAGAATAACTGTAAAATACAAATTTTATAGTTTTGCCTCAATCTGCTTGATACAGTCCAAGTTGGAAGGGTAGTTTAAACTTAATATGAACTTTGTGCAATTGAATAGCAAAAATTTGAGATTCTCAAATATAATTTCAATTCCACATGTTTGTTTATATTCTAGCATTAAAATTATATATTTAAGTTTTCATTGACAATCATTGAATGTTTGTTCAACGGGTATTTTTTCTTTGTGCAATTTGTGCGTCTCAGTTACGACAAGCCAGCACGTTGTTGTTTTGTTTAGTTTCCCTTTGCGTTCAGCGGCCCGTCGGCGGGTCAGCGGACAGCAAGTACGGTAAAATGTTGATGGTGCATATTGTATGCAAGTGCGTTTGAAACAGACATGTATTTCTTGCTGTGCCTGCTTATCGAGGTTTTTGTTATATTTGATATTTTCCTTTTTCTGTGTGAGCGGAAAACGCGCGCTTACATTTACATATGTACCAATGCACTACTAAATACACTTTCGAAAATTGTGTACATATTTGCATAATTGTATGGCAAGGATTGTCATAGGGTATCATAGGGTAAAAATTGGGAAGAGTATGTATGACTAGCAATAGCAAAACTGATATTTGACTGTCTTGGAAGACAAAATTTGTTCTCTTACTCAAGCGCAATTATGGGGGGAAAAAGTTATTTTGTTGACAAGTGTTTGCAGAAGTTTTTTTTAGCTCAAGATACTTGGTTGGCTAGGTGCACATCAGTTGCTAGTGCATGTATTTTGTGTGTTAGGACAGCTATCAAAATGTCATAGAATACGTAAAAAAGGCAAGCTATCGTTCATATCCAAGAATCTTATTTATTGCAAAAATAACAAAGTTCAATTACTAATATTTTATTTTTATGCTAATATATATAACAATCAAACAAACTAACAGGTGTTAACACATCGCTCGTGAAATCTAACACTCATTATGTTATGGTCAACTTCAATACCAAAAACAACATTTGTGAGTGTTATGTGAACAAAGGATGAAATTTTCTTTCGCAGCAGCAGCAAGATCAATACATAGGTTCTAAACAAGAGTATTGATACTTGTATATTAAGATTGGAAAGTGTTAGATAGGCAATTGTTAGATAGAAAGTGTTAGGGAGAGAAAGTTTTAGAAGGAAAAAGTTTTAGAAGCAAGTGTGCGCATATTTCTTAACTATCATTTATATTTGCAAATTTCATTTGTATTTGTAGCTAAGACAGAGAGTATGCACATGGTTTAAGTGCATTAGTAAAAGTAGGGGAAGTGCTAGTGGAGACAAGTGTTAGAGTCAAGTGTGCACCTGTTTGACGTGCGTTGCCTTGCGTACCTGAATACAGGTCACAAGCCTTCATTGTTATGAACAACAACAACAACATGCAAGGGATGAGAATTTCCTTACACAACAGCAACAGCAAGATCAATTCAAAGGTTCCATACAAGACTATTGATTCTTGTAAATTAAGATGAGAAAGTGTAAAAAACAAGTGGGTGCATATTTTCTAGCTTTTAATGAGGAGATAAGAAAGAGTGTGCGAATGTTTTACCTGCGTTGGTAAAAGGGGGTGGTCAGGTACTTTATACCTTATAATGAACACCTACAAGTAGGTAGGTCATGTACATTAGTCAGCTTCCATATAAGTAGAAAAGAGAGAGCTGGTTTGATCTACATACGCAAATTTCTAAGCTAGCAATAATTACACTCCTGCAAGCAGGTCATAATTAATGGTAAAGTACAATCATAGAGCAGTCGCATTGCTAGGAAAATCTTCCATTCAGTAAAGAACAAAGGTCAAGTGTGAGCAGGTTTCTTAGCTACTAATAAGTAGATAAGAGACAGTTTTCTTAGAGCCGGTCACAGTATTTTAAAAAACTACAATAACAACAGAATCAGTTGCTAGGAAAATTTTATGCAGTTAATTATACTACACTTTTAACAAGCTATTGATTATTTTTATAGGTTTATTTTGTTATAATGATAATTTTATATAGTTTTTATTTTGCATTAGGTTTATTTTTAGATGATTGATGTATATGCAAAAACATTATCCAAACATTCAGGCTAAAGCCGCATACTTATAGCCGGTAGAACACAAAGGTCACACACCATGTTTTCTTAAGGCTTTATTAATAGCTTTATCAAATCAACCTTATAAGCTTTAGTTCAAATACTCAGTATATGATATCTAAGAAAGCTTTTATGTATTTCACAATTTAAAAAGGTTGAAGACGTTCGTTTAACTGGTATTAAATAAAGTAACTTAGATTTTAGTATTCATACTTCATCGTTTGTTGAGATTTTTTTTTTTAATACATTTATATTTGATTCTATGATATAGTCATTAATAATTTATTTTGATTCATTAAACTTGTAAGGTACTCTTTTAGGCTGAATTAATAATCTTGTTTAACTTTTTTATTGCAGTATTAGACAATACTTGATTAGATTATCCTTGACAAATAATGTCCATCTGCACACTATAAGATTATTGTCCAATGTTTATGTGGTTTAACGACACTTTTACATTTTAAGATATTCGTCAAACTATTTGTTATATTTGGCTATAATACTTCATCAAACTCATTTATCAAATCGACTTCTCAAATACGGAAAATGAATACAGTTAGCTGACTGAAAGTATTACAATGTTTTGAGCTGCTTGATTATTGTTTTACTATTCTGTTTCCCAGAGTGTTATTTACGATTAAAAGAAAGAAGAATTAAGAATGAGTACAAACACTCATTAAGTGACTTCAAAAATTCTTATTTTAGGTATCCTTTTGATGTTGTGATACCTCTGATAACTCATCTTAACTTGTGTTATGTTGAATTGTTTTCTTCAAATAAGTATTCTTTTGACTTTTAAATCTTTCATGTTATGTATTTAGCTAACTTGACTAGGTTTTACGCTAAAAACGAGATAGATTGTATTATTGCCTATTAAATGCCACCTATAACTTAACAGGGAAATCGTTCGGATTTGAAGTTTTTCTCTTTATAACTGATAGCTTAAGTATATTTTAATTGTAAACCTACATACCTTATTCACAGAAAGTTCAGTAATTTATCAATGTTTCATTCAACTACTTTTATATTAAACATTACACTTTTAATGATTAGACTCGATTTCGGTACTATCCAACTTATTACTAAAACTAAGAATATTTCATAGTTAATTTCCATTAATTGATGGACGGTTATGATTTTATTATTTGTTTTCACACTCATTGTCCTATTTAATAACGAAGTGTATTAAACTGGCTTCAGTTTTGATTTATGAGTATCTTAACATTAAATAGGATTCTTATATACATGAAGCCGTTCTTATATGTTTTATTCTCATTAATATTGTATTATTCCTAGATTGTGATATCAAAATAAGGTGGTGATGTGACAAATGTCAAGACTATGTCAAAAGTAGCTGTTTTCCTTAATGGGTGGTAAAGTACTAAATACTTTTAATTGTATTATGTTTTGATCATTATATAGGTCAATTTACACCGGGTTGCTTTAAACACACGTTGATTGCAAGTTGGTATTTGCAGAGGTTTCTATTTCCTTAGTATAAGTCGTTAACGTTTAAGGTAAGGACTGATTTTTATAGAGTATTGTATGGGGAAGGCTCCAGACAAAAAGGTTTGGTTTAGATTTTAGTTGATTTTAAGAAACTGTATGATAGGATTTATATTGCTTTATATGGTTGTATTGTAGAGCACTTCATGTGTGTAGAAGGTTTCTTGTAAGAGTATGTACTTAATGATTTCACTTCTTGCCTTAAGCCTATTTTAACTCTTAATTTCACTTACATAAAAAACGCAGTCATTTACAGTAATTAACAGTAGACTGGGAGTCCTGGTTTTAAGACCGTGTAGACTTCATTGTTCTTATGAATTTAGATAATCCAACAAATGTTCATGCTCGGATTCTGACAACTAATGCATTTGGACATTGTGCCAACATCATCTCAAGATCAATACAAAATTATAATCAAAGAAACGTTCGGCTTTATTTTTTAGGCCACATAATTCGTGAGAGTGCGCAAGAATAGTCCTATATTCATTAAGATAGCACAGAAAATTCTTTTAGTTCTTACTAAAGCGGTATTTGATAGGCTATAATCTTTTATGATTCTTGTGGTTTATAGCTCGGTCATTGAAAGAGCGAGATAACGTTGTTCTTTATATGAAAGATATTATAAAGGTTACTTCCAAGATTTTAGCTTCACTATGTTCTGATTGATTGCTTAATTATTTTTTGGGGCATCAATTTTTTTTTTTTGACTTCATTTGCCTTGGTAAGTGTAATAGTGTAAAGAGCCATTTTGCCATTGTTTATTGATTTTGTTCTAATTATTTTTCGTATTTTTATTTTTATTTTTTTTTTTTTTGCTTTTTGTTTTTATGCATTGGCTCTTAATTTAAGAGCAAGCCAATTTTAGGTCTGTTCGTCCGTTCCTATGCAATCTATTTTTATCAATTTTTAGCTATCGAGATTAAACTGTGTTCAGAATCTAGCTTTTTGATGGTTTTTGCTTTTTTGATTGCAGCTTATTCATTTTTCAAATCCACTGTGTTCCGATCCGTGAATTATATAATTTAGCTAACATAAGTGTATACAATACATTCTGCCTTCCGATGATGGTTGCCTTGTTTGTTTATATCGTTTTATTTTTTAATTTCTAAGGTCATTTGACTTACCTAATTTAAGTATAAAATTTTTTTTTTCTGATAGACGAACTTCGGTCGTCGTTTCGTTTTAAAACTGATTTTCTATAAGGCGTGTAATAGCGACCCCTATTGCTTAATAGGCTTCCAAAAGTTTTTTATTCTCATTTCAGGAATAGACTTCACATAAACGCATTCTATTTAAACTATAAACAGTAATATATTGAGTTGAATAATCGAATTCAGATGTATTTCGCTACATGAAAATCATGAGTCTAAAAACTTTCACACTAAAGGAGCTTCATACGTTTTCGTTTTAGAGAGTTTAAAGACCAATTTGCTTGGCTATGCTTGTCAAGTTATACAGTTTACAAAACTAATGGAAAGATAAAACTGCCTTATATAATTTCGTTTAGGTTCTTAGTTGGTTCTTTTCCTAAGGCTGTTTCTCACGCACTTTGAGATTGTGTCATTACTTAATGAAATGGGCTTAACATACTCCTGTTTGCTTGCTGACTATTATTTTATTTAATTATTTCTGCTACAGCTCATGATTTATTTTCCTTTTCTTCTTTTTTGCTTCGCTTTACTTCTATATATTTTTTTTTTCATGATTTATCACATGTTTCCTCAAATTGATATTCAATGACTATTTAACTTTTTAAAACCGGAACCGGTTAAGCTCTTAAAAGGTCAATTCCCTCAATGCCCGATAGTGAGCCGCTGTTTACCGACGGTGGTGTAAATGAGGTGCCGCGTGGAACTCTTCTAATCACAATCGGACCGCCCCAAGATAAAAATTAGTGCCCTTACGACGTACTATCGCTGTTTGCAACAACCTGGCGTCCTCCAAACCAAACACACTCACTTTCGTTTAAGACTCACAGACTCGACGCATCATTTGGCCCCACGACTAAACTATCCTCAGGCTTTACACTGAGGCCTTAATGCGATAACTACATCACCTGGACCATCACTCATACACGCATAAGTAACTCATACCTAGATTAAGTAAGGCTTGCATGTTACCATCTGAAAGTTTTGTTTTACTCTCCACCGCCTTTATGTCTCCTGATTTCTACTCCAGTGCTCACACCTACAACATCTCACACACCAGCCCACAAAACAAATGCAGTGGATATAAAAACAATTGACAAATGGAAATCAAGCCCCAAACGTTAATAAAAAAATGTATAAAGTATTCGAAGGGACTTCGATCAAAACATGATAATCAAAATATTTATTAGGGTTTGCATTTAGACTTATATCATAGTCGAACCTACTACGTACTTTTCATTTTCAAAAATTCACTTCTAGATATGCATGATTTATTCTCATTTAAAATTCCTAAAAATGTATCCGTTTAATCATCTTAATACACACCTTCTAGAAACTGTATTTCAGGTCAGCACCATCATACTCGTCATTCAATATGTGTGCTGTGAGGATTTTACAGTTTGTATATCTATTATTAACAAAATTAAAGTTTTTCGGTTTGGTGAGTAGCCAATCTCGTTTAGTTGAAATTCAGATTTGCATATGATTTAAGAAAATGGCTTAAGCCATTTTTACAATTATTACATTAAGTTTTATATATCTTATTTTAGCTGCTTTATTACATTTCAGATTATTATCATAAAACAATTGACTGAACATTAGCTCCGTAATGTTTTTTTTTTTTCAACGTATCTTTGATTGGTTTTATTTTTTTATAATCACTACTTATTCAATGCTCTTTGTCCTTTATGTACCCTAAGATCGGACAGGAGTCATGTTCATAAATCAGGTTATAAAAATATAAACAAGCAAGATTGAGAGCAGAACACTGCTAAATGCGCTCGAGCCGACGTAGGAAGAGACGCAACAAGATAGGAACTAAGGATCAAAGAGAGTCGCTTGAGGCAAACTGGGCAATGATACCTGGCCTCAGGCGAGCCAAATGTTGCTCAGGAGAAAGAATACTCCTTACACATTATATCAGTGTGCATATCCTTAGCAAGAAAACGAACTGTCTTTTTCTAGAACAACATATAAACCAAATTAGAGGCATAGAAGACCTCGACCTTTCAAAAACACTTGCTTTTGTATAGAACCTGGTTCTGATGGAAATGCTATTTATTTATTTATTTATTTATTGTCAGCTATGAGCAGCTGACATGATAATAAAATTAATTTAAAATAATTATAATAAAAACAATTATGTTTAAAATAAAATTTAAAATTATATGTAGTTCTGAAAGTAAATTAAGGTTGAAACAATTATAAAGTTAACGTTAAAGCTCTGGGAAATTCAACAAGAAAATAAGTGGCCCAACATTTGTTGCGTGGATTGGGAAAAACCCAGAAAAACCCAATCAGACCAATGGTAGATTAGTGATTAGTGGTTACGATTAGGTAAGGCAGAAAGGATAGATCGTTTTAGTACTAGAGTCGAGGTCTCCAAAGAGACAAGAGAATAAAGTTTGTTATAGTCAGAACATAATACACGAAATGGTTCATGAATTAAATAGTTACTCGAGCAACGATCGAGGCTGAGGGGTAAAAAGTTACGTGTGGATCTAATGGGAAAATTTAATTTTATTCGACTTAGAAGAACTGATGAGTCGATTTCACCATTAAGTAGATTAGTGACAAATACTACACCATGCATAATTCTACGGTTCAACAGGGAAGGAAGATTAATTAAAAGAAGTCTACTTGAATAGGGGGGTAGGTCTATTCCAGGAACCCAGTTAAAACATCTGAGCGCAAACAGAAGAAATTTCCTCTGCACTGATTCAATTCTATCCTGGTGAATCCCGTATTGCGGGGACCACCCACAAGATCCATACTCCAGGATTGGACGTAACAATGATGTATATAGCGTTTTAGTGGTGTAGGGATCATCAAACTCTTTTGACCACCGCTTGATGAAGCCAAGTACATTTATGGCCTTATTGACCATCGATGATATGTGAGAATCAAATTTTAATTTGCTATCAAGAATGATGCCTAAATCTTTAATTTCAAAAACGCGGACAAGTGGTGAAGCATCAAGCACGTAGTGAGCAGTATTAGAGGTACCTCTACAAAAAGTCATGATTTTACATTTTGAACAATTTAAATTAAGTAGGTTATAACGGCACCAAGCCGATAGTGCTCCCAAGTCCGACTGTAGTAAGTTACTAAGAGAATCATCATTATAGGTGAAACATAGCTTTACATCATCAGCAAACATAAAAACACGAGAATTAGTAATAACAGCAGGAAGATCGTTAATAAAGAGATTAAATAGCAATGGTCCTAGGTGACTCCCCTGAGGGACACCAGAGGTAACAAAAATAGATTTGGATACAGAAGATTTAAAAACTACTTTTTGTGTTCGGCCACACAAGTACTCAGATAGCCACGACAGGAGTTTTGCTGGAAATCCAATAATATTTAATTTTTGAAGCAACAAGGAATGACTAACAGAATCAAATGCCTTACTAAAATCTGTGTAAACGACGTCAGTTTGCATTTTGTCCTGAAACCCTTTGATAACTAGTGAGGTAAACTCAAGAAGGTTGGTGGTAGTAGATCTTCGCCTAACAAAACCGTGTTGATAAGGGGATGAAATTGAACTACATAAGTGCTGCAATTGGGAGCAAATAATTTTTTCAAAGACTTTCGGAATGGCAGACAACTTTGATATACCCCTATAGTTTTTAACGTTACTCTTAGAACAACTTTTATGAAGTGGAATAATAAAAGATTCCTTCCATATACCAGGAAACACAGCGGAGTCAACCGATAAGTTAAACAATTTATGTAAAGGTTTACAAAGTGAATCCGCACAGTGTCTAAGTATGCAACCGGGCACTCCATCTGGACCAGGCAAGAAGCCTGGTTTGATAGAGTTAAGGTCACTTAGCAGCGTACACTCAGTTATAACTGGGACATATATACAATTTGATGTTTGAACTTGAAAAGGATAGGAATTATTGCTACTATACAAGCTCGATGAGTATACTGATCGAAAATACTCCGCAAATAGATCAGCCACTGCTTGATTGGAGCTTGCTTTTGTATTATTAAGGTAAACCGAGGATGGCAAGCATGAAGATTTACGTTTAGAGTTTACAAATTTATAAAACTGTTTCGGATCGCGGGAAAAGTTTGATCTGCAACGATTGAGATAATTGTTATAACAAAAAGTGTTTACAGAAATAAAATTAGACTTTGCAATTATATACGAGGATAAATCAATAGTATTTCCAGATTTTTTAAATTTTTTTTAGGATCTTGTTTTCGCGTTTTTTAATTTTGAAAGTTCCCTCGTAAACCAAGGTGGTTTATTTTCACTTGATGGAACAGTGAGGGGAACACATATATCCAAATGCGAATTCAAAATCCTGTAAAAAATGGCAATGGCAGTTTCTATATCACTACAAGAATACAGTTGAGACCAATTAGTATGTTGAAGCAAATCATTCAATTTAGTAAAGTCAGTTTTACGGAAGCAACGTGTCTTTGAAGAATTGTTAGATGCTGGTCTAAGGTTAATAATTTCAAAGGAAAGTTCTAAGGTTGGATGGTAGGTATCTTCGGGAATCACAAGAGGGTGTACTCTACTAACGTTACAACAATCAGAATCAGAAACAAATATCAAATCTAACATTTTATCACAACTGTTACGCACTCCGTTAACTTGTGTTAGGCCTAACTCTAAAAGGCCATCGATAAGAGTTGGAAGGGGACACAATAGACCTCGCGGATACCAACTTATTCATCGATGACTGGGGTTTTAACAGAAATTAGACATGTTTTTATTTTAATTAAAAACGAACTTATCAATAAAACTGTTAAATTTAAACGTTTGTAGTAAGTTTCTTTTCTTTCTTCTCATAAACCAACGGAAGTACTGCAACATTACTCCTGCGTATCGTACTATTACTTTGATTTAATATTAAAGTGAAAGAACTACTTCCAAAGTGAGGCAGCGGTTGCTAACCGCCGCTCCCCAAGCAAATACATACATACGTTCTCTTTTAGCTGCAGATCTAGAACCAAACCAATATCCTTGAACAGTGGTAGGCCAAGAAAACAGAGAACAGATGGCGGTGTAGCTGTTTAAAACCGTGAGCTGATACACAGGTTATATCGGTTTTTAAGAAGGTTTTTTAGATGTTTTAAACAAGGAACTATTATTTTTTAAACAGTGGGCTGTTATGCTGTTATATATTTTTATTTTTGTTTCTATTAACAGGATGCTCTTTAGCTGAAATTTTGTTATGGCTTTAAGAAACCGTTTGTTGTTAAATTGTTATTTTAACACGGTTTAAGAAACAGGCTTGTTGTTAGGCTGTTATTTCAACACGGTTTTAACAACAGGTTGTTGTTAGGCTGTTATTTTAACGTTGTTTTAAAAAACAGCTTGTTGTTAGGCTGTTATTTTAACGTTGTTTTAAAAAACAGGTTGTTGTTAGGCTGTTATTTTAACGTTGTTTTAAAAAACAGGTTGTTGTTAGGCTGTTATTTTGTTGTTGTTTTAATAGCTGTTTGTTTATCTGTTTAAAACAAGGAGCTATTGTTTTTCCGGTTTTGATAACAGGGGTCTGTTATGCTGTTAAAAAGGTTTTATCGAGGTTATAAAATCAAGGATCTGTTAAAAACAGGTTGTTTATAACATTGAGCTGTTATTTCTTCTGAGTTTAAGAACCTGTGACTGTTAAAGTGTAAAAATTTGTTTATTTTTTTTTGGTTTTTAAAAAATTGGACAAAAAATCAGCGTTTTTTTCGGTTTTAAAAACATGTTGTTGTTGGACTGTTATATAAAAATAACATTTCAACAACAAAATAGTTTTAAAACAGGTTTTAGGTAGATGTTTGATTAGATGACTGTTATATGCAAAGTATGCAGATATAACAGCCCTCCAATCAAACACCTATCTAAAACCTGTTTTTAAAACCGAAAAAAACGCTGATTTTTTGTCTAATTTTTTAAAAACCAAAAAAAAATAAACAAATTTTTACACTTTAACAGTCACAGGTTCTTAAACTCAGAAGAAATAACAGCTCAATGTTATAAACAACCTGTTTTTAACAGATCCTTGATTTTATAACCTCGATAAAACCTTTTTAACAGCATAACAGACCCCTGTTACCAAAACCGGAAAAACAATAGCTCCTTGTTTTAAACAGATAAACAAACAGCTATTAAAACAACAACAAAATAACAGCCTAACAACAACCTGTTTTTTAAAACAACGTTAAAATAACAGCCTAACAACAACCTGTTTTTTAAAACAACGTTAAAATAACAGCCTAACAACAAGCTGTTTTTTAAAACAACGTTAAAATAACAGCCTAACAACAACCTGTTGTTAAAACCGTGTTGAAATAACAGCCTAACAACAAGCCTGTTTCTTAAACCGTGTTAAAATAACAATTTAACAACAAACGGTTTCTTAAAGCCATAACAAAATTTCAGCTAAAGAGCATCCTGTTAATAGAAACAAAAATAAAAATATATAACAGCATAACAGCCCACTGTTTAAAAAATAATAGTTCCTTGTTTAAAACATCTAAAAAACCTTCTTAAAAACCGATATAACCTGTGTATCAGCTCACGGTTTTAAACAGCTACACCGCCATCTGTTCTCTGTTTTCTGGGCCTACCACTGTTCAAGGATATTGGTTTGGTTCTAGATCTGCAGCTAAAAGAGAACGTATGTATGTATTTGCTTGGGGAGCGGCGGTTAGCAACCGCTGCCTCACTTTGTAAGTAGTTCTTTCACTTTAATATTAAATCAAAGTAATAGTACGATACGCAGGAGTAATGTTGCAGTACTTCCGTTGGTTTATGAGAAGAAAGAAAAGAAACTTACTACAAACGTTTAAATTTAACAGTTTTATTGATAAGTTCGTTTTTAATTAAAATAAAAACATGTCTAATTTCTGTTAAAACCCCAGTCATCGATGAATAAGTTGGTATCCGCGAGGTCTATTGTGTCCCCTTCCAACTCTATAGCATTTCCATCAGAACCAGGTTCTATACAAAAGCAAGTGTTTTTGAAAGGTCGAGGTCTTCTATGCCTCTAATTTGGTTTATATGTTGTTCTAGAAAAAGACAGTTCGTTTTCTTGCTAAGGATATGCACACTGATATAATGTGTAAGGAGTATTCTTTCTCCTGAGCAACATTTGGCTCGCCTGAGGCCAGGTATCGTTGCCCAGTTTGCCTCAAGCGACTCTCTTTGATCCTTAGTTCCTATCTTGTTGCGTCTCTTCCTACGTCGGCTCGAGCGCATTTAGCAGTGTTCTGCTCTCAGTCTTGCTTGTTTATATTTTTATAACCTGATTTATGAACATGACTCCTGTCCGATCTTAGGGTACATAAAGGACAAAGAGCATTGAATAAGTAGTGATTATAAAAAAATAAAACCAATCAAAGATACGTTGAAAAAAAAAAAACATTACGGAGCTAATGTTCAGTCAATTGTTTAATGATAATAATCTGAAATGTAATAAAGCAGCTAAAATAAGATATATAAAACTTAATGTAATAATTGTAAAAATGGCTTAAGCCATTTTCTTAAATCATATGCAAATCTGAATTTCAACTAAACGAGATTGGCTACTCACCAAACCGAAAAACTTTAATTTTGTTAATAATAGATATACAAACTGTAAAATCCTCACAGCACACATATTGAATGACGAGTATGATGGTGCTGACCTGAAATACAGTTTCTAGAAGGTGTGTATTAAGATGATTAAACGGATACATTTTTAGGAATTTTAAATGAGAATAAAACATGCATATCTAGAAGTGATTTTTTGAAAATGAAAAGTACGTAGTAGGTTCGACTATGATATAAGTCTAAATGCAAACCCTAATAAATATTTTGATTATCATGTTTTGATCGAAGTCCCTTCGAATACTTTATACATTTTTTTATTAACGTTTGGGGCTTGATTTCCATTTGTCAATTGTTTTTATATCCACTGCATTTGTTTTGTGGGCTGGTGTGTGAGATGTTGTAGGTGTGAGCACTGGAGTAGAAATCAGGAGACATAAAGGCGGTGGAGAGTAAAACAAAACTTTCAGATGGTAACATGCAAGCCTTACTTAATCTAGGTATGAGTTACTTATGCGTGTATGAGTGATGGTCCAGGTGATGTAGTTATCGCATTAAGGCCTCAGTGTAAAGCCTGAGGATAGTTGAGTCGTGGGGCCAAATGATGCGTCGAGTCTGTGAGTCTTAAACGAAAGTGAGTGTGTTTGGTTTGGAGGACGCCAGGTTGTTGCAAACAGCGATAGTACGTCGTAAGGGCACTAATTTTTATCTTGGGGCGGTCCGATTGTGATTAGAAGAGTTCCACGCGGCACCTCATTTACACCACCGTCGGTAAACAGCGGCTCACTATCGGGCATTGAGGGAATTGACCTTTTAACAGCTTAACCGGTTCCGGTTTTAAAAAGTTAAATAGTCATTGAATATCAATTTGAGGAAACATGTGATAAATCATGAAAAAAAAAAATATATAGAAGTAAAGCGAAGCAAAAAAGAAGAAAAGGAAAATAAATCATGAGCTGTAGCAGAAATAATTAAATAAAATAATAGTCAGCAAGCAAACAGGAGTATGTTAAGCCCATTTCATTAAGTAATGACACAATCTCAAAGTGCGTGAGAAACAGCCTTAGGAAAAGAACCAACTAAGAACCTAAACGAAATTATATAAGGCAGTTTTATCTTTCCATTAGTTTTGTAAACTGTATAACTTGACAAGCATAGCCAAGCAAATTGGTCTTTAAACTCTCTAAAACGAAAACGTATGAAGCTCCTTTAGTGTGAAAGTTTTTAGACTCATGATTTTCATGTAGCGAAATACATCTGAATTCGATTATTCAACTCAATATATTACTGTTTATAGTTTAAATAGAATGCGTTTATGTGAAGTCTATTCCTGAAATGAGAATAAAAAACTTTTGGAAGCCTATTAAGCAATAGGGGTCGCTATTACACGCCTTATAGAAAATCAGTTTTAAAACGAAACGACGACCGAAGTTCGTCTATCAGAAAAAAAAAATTTTATACTTAAATTAGGTAAGTCAAATGACCTTAGAAATTAAAAAATAAAACGATATAAACAAACAAGGCAACCATCATCGGAAGGCAGAATGTATTGTATACACTTATGTTAGCTAAATTATATAATTCACGGATCGGAACACAGTGGATTTGAAAAATGAATAAGCTGCAATCAAAAAAGCAAAAACCATCAAAAAGCTAGATTCTGAACACAGTTTAATCTCGATAGCTAAAAATTGATAAAAATAGATTGCATAGGAACGGACGAACAGACCTAAAATTGGCTTGCTCTTAAATTAAGAGCCAATGCATAAGAACAAAAAGCAAATAAAAAAAAAATAAAAATAAAAATACGAAAAATAATTAGAACAAAATCAATAAACAATGGCAAAATGGCTCTTTACACTATTACACTTACCAAGGCAAATGAAGTCAAAAAAAAAAAATTGATGCCCCAAAAAATAATTAAGCAATCAATCAGAACATAGTGAAGCTAAAATCTTGGAAGTAACCTTTATAATATCTTTCATATAAAGAACAACGTTATCTCGCTCTTTCAATGACCGAGCTATAAACCACAAGAATCATAAAAGATTATAGCCTATCAAATACCGCTTTAGTAAGAACTAAAAGAATTTTCTGTGCTATCTTAATGAATATAGGACTATTCTTGCGCACTCTCACGAATTATGTGGCCTAAAAAATAAAGCCGAACGTTTCTTTAATTATAATTTTGTATTGATCTTGAGATGATGTTGGCACAATGTCCAAATGCATTAGTTGTCAGAATCCGAGCATGAACATTTGTTGGATTATCTAAATTCATAAGAACAATGAAGTCTACACGGTCTTAGAACCAGGACTCCCAGTCTACTGTTAATTACTGTAAATGACTGCGTTTTTTATGTAAGTGAAATTAAGAGTTAAAATAGGCTTAAGGCAAGAAGTGAAATCATTAAGTACATACTCTTACAAGAAACCTTCTACACACATGAAGTGCTCTACAATACAACCATATAAAGCAATATAAATCCTATCATACAGTTTCTTAAAATCAACTAAAATCTAAACCAAACCTTTTTGTCTGGAGCCTTCCCCATACAATACTCTATAAAAATCAGTCCTTACCTTAAACGTTAACGACTTATACTAAGGAAATAGAAACCTCTGCAAATACCAACTTGCAATCAACGTGTGTTTAAAGCAACCCGGTGTAAATTGACCTATATAATGATCAAAACATAATACAATTAAAAGTATTTAGTACTTTACCACCCATTAAGGAAAACAGCTACTTTTGACATAGTCTTGACATTTGTCACATCACCACCTTATTTTGATATCACAATCTAGGAATAATACAATATTAATGAGAATAAAACATATAAGAACGGCTTCATGTATATAAGAATCCTATTTAATGTTAAGATACTCATAAATCAAAACTGAAGCCAGTTTAATACACTTCGTTATTAAATAGGACAATGAGTGTGAAAACAAATAATAAAATCATAACCGTCCATCAATTAATGGAAATTAACTATGAAATATTCTTAGTTTTAGTAATAAGTTGGATAGTACCGAAATCGAGTCTAATCATTAAAAGTGTAATGTTTAATATAAAAGTAGTTGAATGAAACATTGATAAATTACTGAACTTTCTGTGAATAAGGTATGTAGGTTTACAATTAAAATATACTTAAGCTATCAGTTATAAAGAGAAAAAATTCAAATCCGAACGATTTCCCTGTTAAGTTATAGGTGGCATTTAATAGACAATAATACAATCTATCTCGTTTTTAGCGTAAAACCTAGTCAAGTTAGCTAAATACATAACATGAAAGATTTAAAAGTCAAAAGAATACTTATTTGAAGAAAACAATTCAACATAACACAAGTTAAGATGAGTTATCAGAGGTATCACAACATCAAAAGGATACCTAAAATAAGAATTTTTGAAGTCACTTAATGAGTGTTTGTACTCATTCTTAATTCTTCTTTCTTTTAATCGTAAATAACACTCTGGGAAACAGAATAGTAAAACAATAATCAAGCAGCTCAAAACATTGTAATACTTTCAGTCAGCTAACTGTATTCATTTTCCGTATTTGAGAAGTCGATTTGATAAATGAGTTTGATGAAGTATTATAGCCAAATATAACAAATAGTTTGACGAATATCTTAAAATGTAAAAGTGTCGTTAAACCACATAAACATTGGACAATAATCTTATAGAGTGCAGATGGACATTATTTGTCAAGGATAATCTAATCAAGTATTGTCTAATACTGCAATAAAAAAGTTAAACAAGATTATTAATTCAGCCTAAAAGAGTACCTTACAAGTTTAATGAATCAAAATAAATTATTAATGACTATATCATAGAATCAAACATAAATGTATTAAAAAAAAAAATCTCAACAAACGATGAAGTATGAATACTAAAATCTAAGTTACTTTATTTAATACCAGTTAAACGAACGTCTTCAACCTTTTTAAATTGTGAAATACATAAAAGCTTTCTTAGATATCATATACTGAGTATTTGAACTAAAGCTTATAAGGTTGATTTGATAAAGCTATTAATAAAGTCTTAAGAAAACATGGTGTGTGACCTTTGTGTTCTACCGGCTATAAGTATGCGGCTTTAGCCTGAATGTTTGGATAATGTTTTTGCATATACATCAATCATCTAAAAATAAACCTAATGCAAAATAAAAACTATATAAAATTATCATTATAACAAAATAAACCTATAAAAATAATCAATAGCTTGTTAAAAGTGTAGTATAATTAACTGCATAAAATTTTCCTAGCAACTGATTCTGTTGTTATTGTAGTTTTTTAAAATACTGTGACCGGCTCTAAGAAAACTGTCTCTTATCTACTTATTAGTAGCTAAGAAACCTGCTCACACTTGACCTTTGTTCTTTACTGAATGGAAGATTTTCCTAGCAATGCGACTGCTCTATGATTGTACTTTACCATTAATTATGACCTGCTTGCAGGAGTGTAATTATTGCTAGCTTAGAAATTTGCGTATGTAGATCAAACCAGCTCTCTCTTTTCTACTTATATGGAAGCCGACTAATGTACATGACCTACCTACTTGTAGGTGTTCATTATAAGGTATAAAGTACCTGACCACCCCCTTTTACCAACGCAGGTAAAACATTCGCACACTCTTTCTTATCTCCTCATTAAAAGCTTGTTTTTTACACTTTCTCATCTTAATTTACAAGAATCAATAGTCTTGTATGGAACCTTTGAATTGATCTTGCTGTTGCTGTTGTGTAAGGAAATTCTCATCCCTTGCATGTTGTTGTTGTTGTTCATAACAATGAAGGCTTGTGACCTGTATTCAGGTACGCAAGGCAACGCACGTCAAACAGGTGCACACTTGACTCTAACACTTGTCTCCACTAGCACTTCCCCTACTTTTACTAATGCACTTAAACCATGTGCATACTCTCTGTCTTAGCTACAAATACAAATGAAATTTGCAAATATAAATGATAGTTAAGAAATATGCGCACACTTGCTTCTAAAACTTTTTCCTTCTAAAACTTTCTCTCCCTAACACTTTCTATCTAACAATTGCCTATCTAACACTTTCCAATCTTAATATACAAGTATCAATACTCTTGTTTAGAACCTATGTATTGATCTTGCTGCTGCTGCGAAAGAAAATTTCATCCTTTGTTCACATAACACTCACAAATGT
Source organism: Scaptomyza polygonia (assembly GCA_035044585.1). NCBI lineage: Eukaryota > Metazoa > Arthropoda > Insecta > Diptera > Drosophilidae > Scaptomyza > Scaptomyza polygonia. The sequence goes on from JAWNNU010002146.1 coordinate 147,422, forward strand.
TGTTTTTGGTATTGAAGTTGACCATAACAATGCTAGCGGCTCTATGGTTTTACTTGCCTTTGTTTATTATCTGCCTGCAGGAGTGCAAAGCAGCGCCGTGAAACCGGCGCACACTTGACTCCTATCTAATATGTGCGTGCGCACATTAAACAGGCGCAGACATGACGTCTATAACACTTTCTCTCTTTAACACTTTCTCCCTCTAACACTTTCTCCCTCTAACACTTTCAAATCTTTGTCTACAAGTATCAATACTCTTGTTAAGAATCTATGTATTGACCTTGCTGCTGCTGCTGCGAAAGAAAACTCTCATACTTTGCTCACTGACCCTTACGATCATGAAATCATGAACGATCATGATCGTTGTTTATGGCTTGCTTGCGGGTGTGTAAAACAACGCACATCAAACAGGCACTCACTAGACTCTATCCTTGTATTCTTTGCTCACTGATTCTTACTATCATAAAAAATTCGTTTTTTATTGCATGCAGGTGTGCAAGGTAACGCATATTAAACAGGCACACAATTGTCTCTAACAATTCTTAGTAAAATAGCCAAAACAGATCCTTTGAGCACCGATTCTCACAAATTCTGGTGTGCTTGTTGCTGCTATTGTTAATAACAATGCGCGATAGGAATGTTCTCTCCTTTGACTATGATGTACTAACCAACCTTGACTGTGTTTTGATTTTTGACTGACAAAATTATCAATCCTTTGTTCTCAACCCTCCTTTGAATTTGATGCACTTACAGGTGTCCATCTGAACGCTGTAAGATTTTGATCTGACAAAATTAACAATCCTTTGTTCTCAACCCTCCTTTGACTTTGATACACCTACAGGTGTCCATCTGAACGCTGTAAGATTTTGATCTGACAAAATTATCAATCCTTTGTTATCCACCCTTCTTTGGCTTTGCTACACTTATAGGTGTCCACGCTTGATCTGATGAAATTCTCAATCCTTTGTTCTCCACCCCTGGTATTTTTTAAAAGGGTCAAAAAATCAGCGGGGGGTATTAAAAGGGTCAAAAAAAAAAAAATCAGCGGGGGGTAATTAACCTGTCAAAATTAATGGGTTTTTTGAGGTGGGTTAGAACCGACAATTCCCTACTACTGTTATGTTAAGTTTCTCTTATGCTGCGCAGAGCATAATTGATTAAAGAGAACTAGTTTTTAAACAATGAAACTGCGTGTGTTGTTGTTTGGCGCAGATAGCTGCGTAGCCAAACAACCTACATAGGTCTGTCTCATGAATTGAGTAGACTCTTTCTCCACCTCATTACAGGACCCACAAAACCATTTTAAGTTGAAAAAATAAAAATATTAATAAAATAAAAAAAGGAATATGCTTTATCAAAAAGATGTAGGGTTCAAGAAAGTAAGTGTGAAGGAGTTGATGCAATGAGCACGATAAAACGGTTAAAACCAAGAGAGCTTGAGTGCGTTGGCAGATACAACTATAAGTACTTCGGATAAAAGCGGACGTAAGCGGGAGAGGACTGATGCTGGAGTGCAAGAGCAAGAAAATAAGACAAGCTGTTTGTTGTTAGTGGAAGAAAGAAAACACAGAACAAGCACAGAATAAGCAAATGCAAATATACGTATGTATGTACATATATTTTTTTAAAGCAACTGCAGCGTTGGTTCTGCTGCGACTTCAAATGTAATTTAAGTCAGCAACTATTATTATGCACACGTAAATATATACAACGTATATTTGCGATCACTGCTAGAATCGTTTACCAAATAAAACCAAGTAACACTCCGTGCACAAACCCAAGAAAACAATAACTTATTGAGAGCGCTCAAAAACACAACCGTCACCAACGAAGGACAAAAGCTTAATGATCACCTTCAGACCAATCTAGTCCTTCAACATACTGTTTGGTTATTTTTAAGGTTTTTCTAGTTACTTCATCCAACTCCCTTATATGGTAGGGTGGTTTAAAGTGGAAAAAATTGGGTATGACGGACCCAGCTTGCATAAATGCTAACTTGATAAACATCTGCCGTTCGTTTCTAAAAACATATTGTTTAGAATGACCATTTTGCCTCTAATGTTAATAATGTACTGAGAAGCCAACCGAAAATTAATACCTTAAATAACATGGATGACCTAATAAAATAGTTAGTTTGAAATAGCAGTTAAGACAGGATGGAAACGCTTCACTTGAAAAAAAAAAACAAAAATTCAAGGAAATATCAAGATCATGAAATAATTTTTTGGATTTGTTTTTACTACAGTATGCGCCTTACAAGACTAGAACGTTTAATTGCGAAATACAGAAACTTGAATAAAAGATCAAACAAAAAACATTTGAGTCAGTAAAAGACAAAATGTATGAATAATAGGTTAAAATAAAACATGAAATATTTTAACTATACAATAAGCACATTTATGTATCTTAGTAAAAAAATTAAAAATATTTATAAATAAAATAAATTTTATATTACAACTTTAACCAAAAATATCTCTATTATTGGTTTTGAAGTCAATGCAGGATATAAGGTTTTCCTAGCAATTGACTAATAATTAAAACAGATATAAATAAACAAAGGTTAGAAACGTATGCACTAAAAAAGTTGAGTAAATGTAAGAAAGAGATGTCGTTTAAAATTCAAATTTTGTGCCTACAGGATTGGTTGATAGTATTCATCTTATGGATAAAGGGGACCAATCAATTAGCACCCCACCTGCTTTTCATAGACGTTCGTGTTCAGAATTATATGAGGGGACGTGTCTTATTAAACTAACATACGGAAGATCACTATCCCCCTCTAAAACTTTCTCCCTCTAACACTTTCTCTCTTCAACACTTTCTCCCTCTAACACTTTTCCCCTCTAACACTTTCAATCTTTGTCTACAAGTATCAAAACTCTTCTTAAGATTCTATGTATTGACCTTGCTGCTGCTGCTGCGAAAGAAAATTCTCATACTTTGCTCACTGACCCGAACAATCATGAAATTCGTTGTTTATGGCTTGCTTGCGGGTGTGCAAAACAACGCACATCAAACAAGACTCTATCCTTGCATTCTTTGCTCACTGGTTCTTACTATCATAAAAATTCGTTTTTTATTGCATGCAGGTGTGCGTTGTAAAGCATATTAAACAGGCACACAATTGTCTCTAGCAATTCTTAGTAAAATAGCCAAAACAGATCCTTTGAGCACCGATTTTCACAAATCCTGGTGTGCTTGTTGCTGCTATTGTTAATAACAATGCGAGATTGGAATGTTTTCTCCTGGCAAAATTATAAATCCGTTGTTCTCAACCCCTCCATTGACTTTGATGCACTTACAGGTGTCCATCTAAACGCTGTAAGATTTTGATTTGATAAAATTATCAATCCTTTGCTCTCATCCCTGCTTTGACTTTGCTGCACTTATAGGTGTCCACGCTTGATCTGATGAAATTATCAATTCTTTGTTCTCCACCACTGGTATTATTAAAAAGGGTCACGATTATGGAAAAAAACTTTAAAAGGGTCAAAAAATCAGCGGGGGTTAATAAACCTGTCAAAAAACGTTATCAATTTAATGGGTGTAATTAAAAAGGCGGCATCCTTTTGTCCCAGAACCGGCAATTCCCTACTACTCAGGATGGGACGTATCAGAGATGTATATAGCGTTAAGTGGTGTACGGATCATTTAACTCATTTGACCACCGCTTGAAGAAGACAATAACATTTATGGCCTTGTTGACCATCGACGTTATGTGAGAATCAAATTTTAGTTTGCTATCAAGAGTGATGCCAAAATCTTTAATTTGAAAAACTCGGACGAGTGGCGTAGCATCAAGCAAGTAGTGCGCAGTATGAGGGGTGCCTCTACAAAAGGACATGACTTAACATTTTGAACAATTTAAATTAAGTAAGTTACAACGGCACCAGGCCCACAGTGCACCCAAGTCCGATTGTAGTATTTTGTATAGAGAATCTTCATTATAGGTGAAACATAGCTTTACATAATCAGAAAACATATAAACAGAAGAGTTAGTAATAACAGCAGGAAGATCGTTAATAAAGAGATTAAATAGTAATGGTCCCAGGTGACTCCCCTGAGGAACACCAGAGGTAACAAAAATATATATGGATACAGAAGATTTAAAAACAACTTTCTGTGTTCGGCCGCATAAGTAATTCGAAAGCCACGACTAGAGTTTTGCTGGAAATCCAATAATATTTAATTGTTGAAGCAACAAAGAATAGCTTACAGAATCGAATGCCTAACTTAACTCTGTATAACCGAAATCAGTTTGCATTTTAGCCTAATTCCCTTTGATAGCAAGCGATTAATTCAAGAAGGTTGGTGGTAGTAGATATTCGCCTTACCGTGTTAGTGAGGGGATGAAATTAAGCTACGCAAGTGCTGCAATTGAGAGCATATAATTTTTTAAAAGACTCTGGGAATGGCGGCAAATTGCATATATCCTTATACATTTTTAACGTTGGACTTGGAAGAATTTTTTAATGGAGTGGAATAATAAAAGATTCTTTCCATATACCAGGAATCACATAGTCAACCGATAATTTAAGTAATTTATGTAAGGGTTTAAGCCCCCCTCACACGATCGGTTTTTCTGTAGCTTTTTTTAACCGACCAAAAATGTTGGCATTCACATTATTCGCATCGGTTAAATTGAAAATCCCATTACCTTGTGTGTTTACACAATACTTAATTCAGCACAAACATATAAATAAACAATATTAATATGGATACAGGCGAAAGCATATTAGAGATTGTTTGTATTTTATCCGCGTTAGCTCAAGCTAAGAATATATTTTTATTTCTTTCATTTATTTTATTTTTATTTTTTGCCAACAGTTAGAAAAAATAGCAAAAACGCCTTGTTTTCAGCAGAAATAGAACACGTTCTATTTTTCTCATTTTGGCATCGGTTTTTGACCGGACCTAAAAAATTTTGTGTGCTCACACGAGAGCGCTGGCTTTTTAAAAAAAAAACTACAGAAAAACCGACCGTGTGAAGGGGGCTTTAAAAAGTGAACCAGCACAATATCTAAGTATACAACCTGGCACTCCATGTGGACCAGGCAGGAAGCCGGGTTTGATAGATTTAAGGTCACTTAGCAGCGTACACTCAGTAATAACTGGGACATATATGTAATTTGAAGTTTGAATTTGAAAAGGATAGGAATTGAAACTATATAAACTCGATGTATATACTGATTGAAAATACTCAGCAAATAGATCAGCCAGTGCTTGATCGGAACTTGCTTTTGTATTATCAAGGTAAACCGAGAGTGGCAAGCAAGAAGATTTACGTTTTGAGTGATTTGCCAGAATCTTTAGCATGAAGATTAATTGAATTATCTATTTTCATAAGATCTATGAAGTCTAAACGGCTTAAGAAACATGACTCCTAGTCTTCTGTTAGTTACTGTAAATGACTTGTTTGCGCTGCTTATCTAAGTTAAATTTAGAGTAAAAATAGTTAAAATAAAGAATATATTCTGATAAGAAACCTTCTACACACAACAATTGCGCTATAATACACAACCATAACAAGCACGATAAATCCTTCCATGGAGTTTATTAAAATCAATAAAAAACCAAACAAAACCTTATTCTCTGGAGCCTTCCCCCAAACACAACTTTATGAAAATCAGTGCTAAACTTAAAATTAGCACAAAATATCAAAAAGTAGTCGGGGTGTAAATAACGATTATTATTAAAGGGAAAAAACCTGCAAATACTAACATGCATTCAATTAAACATAACACAAGTTTAGATTCAGCACCATACAACATCAAAAGAATACCATAAATAAGAATTTTTGAAGTCACTTAATGAGTACAAAACACGTTCTTAATACCCTTTTATCGTAAATAACACACTGGAAAACAGAATAGTCAAACAACAATCCAGTAGCTTAGATCATTGTAATACTTAAAGTCAGCTTACTGTATTCATATTCCATATTTGAAAGGTTGATTGATATATGAGTTTGACGAAATAATAATAGCCAAATACAACAAATAGTTTGACGAATATCTTAAATAACGAAAATTGTCATTAAACCACATAAGCATTTGAAGAAAATCTTATAGCGTGCAGATGAACATTATGTGACAAGTAAAGTTAAATCGTCTAATACTGCAATCAAAAAAATAAACAAAAGATTATTTAATAATCCTATAATATTACATTTAAAATTGAAGAATAATAAAAATAAATTTATATTGAGAAAATATATGGGTGGAAAAAAAAAATCTCTGTAAACGATGAAGCGTAAATATTAATCTACCAGTTATAGTAACGTCTTTAACCTTTTTAAACAGTGAAATACGTAAAAGATTTTTTAGGTATTTATATACTGAGTATTTTGAAGTAAAGCTTATAAGATTGATTTAATATAGCAATTTATAAAGCCTTGAGAAAACATGGTGCCTGACCTCGGTGTTCTACCAGTATGAGGCTTTAGTCTTAATATCTGGTAAATGTTCTTTCATATACTTCAACACAACAAGCTTAATATAAATCTAAAAATAATTCCAGTGCTAAAAACTATATAAATTTTCTGACCAAGAATCAAAACAGATATTTACAAACATAGGTAAGGAACGTACGCACAAAAAAAAGATTGAGCCTATAGGACGCGTTTCATAGACCTAAGTGTATTGCATCGTTTAGGGGGCGTTTTTAATTATATTTATATAAGGAGGATCACTTTCCCCCTCACTTTCTAATCTAAACGTAAAAATTTGATGATGTTGTGGTTGTTATTGACCTTTTTTTACAATGAGACCGGCTCTAAGAAAACTGTCTCTTACCATTAATAATAACCTGCTTGCAGGAGTGTTATTATTGCAAGCTTAGAAATGTGCATACTTAAATCAAACTAAAGCACAGTAGACTCTCTCTTATCTAAAAATATTTAAGCCGACTAATGTACATGAACTTTGATCTTTACCTCCTTGTAGGTGTTAATTACAAGGAGTCTGATAAAGTACCTTCTTTTACCCCTTTTTTTTCCTCTTTTACCAACTCAGTCAAATCATTTGCACATTCTCCCTGATCTCCTTATTGGAAGCTAGGAAATATACAAAAATCAATACTCTTGTTTAGAACCTTTCAATTGATCTTTCTGCTGCTGCTGTGTAAGAAAATTCTCATCCCTTGCTCACATTACCCTCCAAATGATTTTGTGCAAACTGTTGTTGCTGTTGTTCATAACAATGAAACTTATGACCTGTATTCAGGTATGCAAGGCAACACACATCAAACTGGCTTACGGTAAAGTCAGCACATTTCATGTGCATCATGTTATCACATAACCTACAGAGAATAAAGTCTTGGTTGTTTGTTCCAACCAATTTGCAATTTGTACTGCAGTAAACAAGCATATTGATAATAATTAAATAAACTACCCAGGACAATTGATATGCTTTATCAAACAAAAAGTAGGGTGCAGGAATGAAGTTTGAAAGTGTCGATCCAATGAACACGTATGATAAGAGCGGCCGAAAGCGGGTGAGGACTGATGCTGGCAAGCAAGAGTAAGAAAAGTAGACAATCTGTTTGTTATTAGTAGTCGAAAGACAAGGCAGAGTCTGCAAATAAAAATAAAGGGTGATTTTCTAGCTATTATCTTTTTGGCAACACTGGTTTAAACAGCTGAAGCACGTTTCGCGTTTTGTGTTATTGTCAAACATTTTTAGTTTGGTCTATTTATCTATCTATCTATCTTTTAAACCATGAATCGTCTTACAAACGAACAACGGTTGCAAAATATAAAATTTTATTATCAAAATGCGTGCTCCGTTAAGAAAGTGTATCGCGCTTTTTTACTTTTTTTTACCGAAAAATTGTCTTCAGCGACGAAGCTCATTTTTGGCTCAATAGGAACGTAATTAGCAGAAATGTCAATTTTGGAGTGAAAACAACCAGAAGAATTGCAAGAGCTACCTTGTCATCCCAAAAAAGTCACAGTTTGGTGCGGTTTATGGGCTGGTGGCATCATTGGACCGTACTTCTTAAAAGATGATGCAAATCGGAATGATATCAATTTTTTTTTTTTGCCCAAAATGCAAGATGTTGACTTGCCTGATATGTAGTTTCAACAAGACGGTGCCACATGACATACAGCATGCGCAACAATGGACTTATTGAGAGGTGAGTTCAGTGAACATTTTACTTCATGTTCGGGACTCGTCAATTGGCCGCCTAGATCATACGATTTAACGCCTTTAGACTATTTTTTGTGGGGCTATGTTAAAGCTCATGTCTATTCAGACAAACCCGCTTCAATTGACGCGTTGGAAGACAAAATTGAAGCATTCGTTCGTGAGATACCGTCCGAAATGTTAGAAAGATTATGCCAAAGTTGGACTATGTGGTTAGACCATTTGAGGCGCAGTCGCGGTCAACATTTGCATGAAATAATCTTCAAACATTAAAATATGTATATGGACCGTACTATCGATTCAAATAAACATTTCATGCGTTTTTCTGAATTTTATGTGTTTTATTCTTGATAATTTGTCCTATAGCTCTTAAAAAATCACGCTTCATATGTACAAAAGCGGAAAAAATAATAGCATCACCAAGTACCTTTTTCATACCGTCCAAAAATCAAACATTGAGAGTATGAAATTGTTCAAAATATTTAGGGCATTCAGTAGCAATGCTTTTGTCGTAAAGTGTTATATACATAACATACAGTGTAGCTAGTGAGTGCACTTTTAACGTTTCTTTTGTAGTATTTATTCTAACTCAGCTGTTTGCCAGTTCGACGACATTACAATCGACACTTAAATTGAATTGAGCAAGAAATTTGCAACATTGTTTGGAAAATGAGATGGTGGAACAATCAGCATGATAACAGACAGTGCAGCAGAATAAAGAAAACTTAGCTTTTGTCGCTTCTGCCGCTGTTAAAAACATCAGTTTACTTACTTTTACAACCAAAATTCACCTAGTGTGACCTACTTTCATTACATCCATAATCTCGAAAGGAGCTGTTTACATACATAGTCTGGCAACCACACAACAACACATATAGTACAATAGTAGCAAACATACCCAGGGGCATGTTTGCTGTGTTAAACTTGCTTCCGTGTGTTTGTTGTAAAGATATCAAATAACAACTTAGTACTTTACGACGATAGCATAGCTACTGAATACCCTAAATAAAACATGATTTCGAAAACTTGCACGCAATATTCTAAATTTATAAAATTGTGGTAAACATATTTAATTGTGATATAATTGTTTGGAGCTGACTTAAGCTTGTTCATTTACACCCCTGGCACGGAAGAATTTATGTATGAAAATTTAATTATGACCGAATATCTTAATTAAATTTTCACATTTAGAAGCTATCAGTCATGACCGCATATATATCAAAATAAAGGAAATCAAGTCTTCTTTGTTTTAAAATTGTAATCGATTCTATGGCTGAATTTTTGAGCAATTTGCAATTGAAAAAAAGTATTGAATGTGGGAATGTTTGTTTACCTCATCTCAGCTTAAATTCTAGAGCAATTTAAAGTCATCAAAATGAAGCAAAATTTTGCATGTTTTTGGGCTAAATTTTTTAATAGAAAACGTAATCACTACATATATTTTAGAGAGCTGCATGAACTGCAAAAAGGAACATTTGAATTAACAACGCTCAAAATGAGTTTAATTGAATTGAATGCGAAACGGGATGAATTTGAGTGAGTGAATGAGCTCGCGTAAGACAACATTCACAACATTCAAACGAAACAAGTAGAAATGTTGCAGTCGGACGCACCCGACTGCGGTATACTCGATACCAGTAGTAAAACAGATTAAAAGAGAGCTGATTGCAATGGTGTGTGGATACGGCAGGGGAGTAGGCTGCCTCAAAGATTGTCTGGTGCAGATGGGGATGCCAAAAAACTATCTTCCTCCCAAATTTGGTGACTCTAGCTCAAAAATAGTAAAATTTGCGGGAAGGGGGCTGGGGTTGGTAAGGGGGTGCGTGGCATCCAAATTTTTGATGCAGTTTTTGGGGATCGTTAATAGCTATCTTCCTACCAAATTTGGTGACTCTAGCTTTAACGCTTTGGAAAATACACGCATTCCCGTTTTTAGTGAAGCATTGGGGCGGTTTGGGGCAGCTTGGGCAGTATGGATTGGCGTGGCATCCAAAGTTTTTATGAATTTTTTTGGAGGTTGTAATCACCCATCTTGGCACAAAATTTGGTAGCTTAAAAACTGTAATAGATATAAGCATTTCTGTTATTAAGCCGCGAGGGGGCTGGGGGCGGAATGGGTAGGTGGGGACCCAAAACTTTGATGCAGTTTTTGGGGGGTCGTTACCAGTTATCTACCTACCAAATTTTGTGACTCTAGCTCAAACACTTTGGAAGATACACGCACTACCGTTTTTAGCGAAGCGTTGGGGTGGTTGAGGGCGGATAGGGCAGTATAGATGGGCGTGGCATCCAAAGTTTTTATGAATTTGATTGGGGATCGTCAACACCTATCTTGGAACCAAATTTGATGGCTCTAGCTCAAAAACTGTAGAAGATATGGTTATTTTTGGTGTTAAACTGCGGGGAGGCTGGGGGCGGTATGGGTGGGCGTGGCTCCGAAATTTTTGATGCAGTTTTTTGGGGGTTGTTAGTAGCTATTTTCTACCCAAATTTGGTAGTTCTAGCTGTAAGGGCTTGCGAAATAGCTGGATCTATCGATTTTGCGTTATCGAGTTTATCGATTTGCTAGCCCCCTAGTTATCGTAGAGCTCCAATCTTGACATTTTAATTTACTATGCCATAGATAAAGAGATTTGCAAAGTTTGAAGTCTCTAACTTGAAGGGTGTGGAAAAAAGTTGCGAACATACGGACGGACTGACGGACAGACACCATTACGGACATTGCACAAACACAATATACTCTTTACCTTCGGTATCGAGTATAAAAAGACAAATAGAATGAGTGCGAATGCGAGAGAATGATAGAATTCCGATTGAGTTCATTCGAATGCCAAACAGTTATTTTTTGTTTTGTAGTGCTGAAAGAAAACGAAGAAGGGTGTTCAGGCATAAACATAAATAGTAATTAAATAAGACTAAAAACAAGCCCTGTGCGCACTCAAGGTCAAGCAGGTAGACGAAGTGAGAGTGCAAGGAACACATGTGTGTAACAATTGTCTCTAACGAAATGAGCGTAACACAAAATGTGTATGCAATAAATAGAATAATTCGAATGTCTTCTGCTTAGCCAAACTTTTCATTCCGCTTTACGCTTCATTCATTCTAATTCACTCCACTGAGTGACCTTGCTTATGAGTCGCAGTCATTTAATTCAATTCATTGTGTGCCTTTAACTCACTCAATTCATAGCATTCAGAAAAACGTACGTTGTGAGTGAAGCCATGCAGCTCTCTAATATATATATATGTAATATAAAATAAAGGTTGAAGTTTTCGATTTTAAATTAAATCAATTTGAGGAAAATCTATCCATTAGTTCATTAGCAATATCATCTTACTCGAGCTTTTCTTTCCAGAGTTGTTGCATGAAAATCTTGGCTTTCACAACGACGGGAGCAAGCAAGCCTAGAGGGTTGAAGATTTGTGCCAGCTCTGAGAGAACGACACGTTTAGTTATTTTCGAAGTTCTCTGAGCGCGGCCACAAAGCTGGTCCCCTTTGGGCATCCAAATAAGACCCAATGTCTTGATCCTGTAATTATCCACTGTGCCCTCAAAATTTACTTCACTTGCTACATCGTCCTTGCGTATCTCTTGTAACACTTGCTCGTTGTTCGAGCACCATTTTCATAAATTAAATCCATAGGGATGCAGCAGTTGCTCCTTCTGGTGGTTTGTCCATATGATTTATACTCTAAGTTGGATCCGATGCCGTGCCGTACGTCATGGTTTAAGTCTGTAGTACCTAAGTTGCTCCTTTGGATTGTCACTCCAAACATTCATCTGGTAAAACTGGTTCTCGGGAATGATCAAAATCTGGCGGTACACCTTTTCAATGCCAGCAGTAAACACATACTTGTGTGTTCTAAATCTGAGGCCGTTCTACACAATAGGTGCTACTGTAGTATGTCTTTAAGTGACTTTTCTGTCGCCGTTTTGCAGGATGCATCAAAGACTACTCGTAGCCTCTTTTGTGATGCTATGAGGTTGTAGCACACAATGATGAGGGATAAAGTAGTTACTCCTGGGAATATGTTGAGGTGACACTTTTTCATATGATCTAGATCCTAATATTCCAACATGAACGCTGCATATTTTTTCCACGTGTCAGCAGAAGTTCTACGCTCCAAAAATAAAAATCGTTTGGTCGCAAATTCAATGGACTCTCAGGGCTGAATTGAGTTCGGAAAATGGGAGTTCAACAATTAATCTGCCGTCCATTGCCAATTGTAAATTGTCCAAGAAGTGTTGTTCACACTTGGCGTCAATGGCTGTTCGATATTTTTCTGTTGACTCCATGCTATCCATATTCCAAAATCGTTTCAATAACTCATTAGTTTCTTTATTTGAAGCTGCTGCACATATGGCTTTATTTGCAGTATTTACCTTTTATGCCATAATCCATTCAAATTGCGTCATTGCATCATTGGACCACAATGAAATAATCTGTGTGGTTAATGGGCCAGTATTGAATATAATGGACCGATTGGCCAGGTTGATCGGATATTATGTTGGGTATTACAAAAGCATCCATTTGCATCTAAAAATCGAAATGCTTCAGTTTTCGTATATCCAGCACCAGGCGCTTTTTTCACAATAATACTAGCATTTTTCGCTGATTATTTTTATACGCGATACCGAAGGTAAAGATTGCACACATTGCACTAACCCAATAGTCCGTCATGGTGTTGGTCCGTCTGTCCGTCTGTATGAACGCAACTTTTTTCACACCCTTCAACCTGGAGAATTGAAACTTTGCACATATCTTTATCTATGGCCGGGACAGATCAAGTGTCTATATTGGGGTTCTACGATAACTGGGGGGCTGGAAAATCGATAAATTCGATAATTCAAAATCGATAATCCCAGCTATTTCGCACGCCCTTACAGCTAGAACTACCAAATGGAGAGAAGATGGCTACTTACAACCTTCGCCCCAGCCCCCCCGCAGTTTAAAACCAAAAATGCCTATATCTTCTACAGTTTTTGAGCAAGAGCCACCAAATTGAGTGCAAAGATAGGTAATGACAACCTCCAAACAAACGCAAAAAATTTTTGGATGCCACGCGTATCCATACTGCTTTAGCCGCTTCCAACGGCCCCAACGCTTCGCTAAAAACGGTAATGCGTGTATCTTCCAATCTGTTTGAGTTAGTCACTAAATTTAAAATAACTGAAAGATAACTGTTTATGACCCCAAAAAAATTGCATTAAAATTTTGGAGCCACGCCTCTACGTTCCCTAACCCCACCGCAGTTGAAAATAAGAATTGCCTATAGTTTCCGAATTTGGATGCCGTCCCAGCCCCCCTTCCACCATATTTTTCTAACTTTGAGCCAGAGTCACCAAATTTGTTAGGAGGATAGCAATTGACACCATTTATATATCTGCAGCAAAAATTTGATTGCCACGCCCCCCCCCATACAGCCCTCAGCCCCATATCCGGTACCTTTTACCAACTTTAAGCTTGAGTCTTCAAACTTGGTAGGAGGATAGCAATTGACATCATAAAAATATCTGCAGCAAAAATTTGGTTGCCACGCCCCTCCCCCATACAGCCTTCAGCCCCCCTTCCCATACCTTTCACTAACTTTGAGCTAGATTCACCAAACTTTGTAGGAGGATAGCTTTTTGGTATCCCCTTCTCCTCCAGACAATCTATAAGGCTGCCGTATCCACACCCCATTGTTATTAGGTCTCTTTTTATTGGTTTTTGACTGGATTCGAGTATACCGGAGTCGTTTGCGTCCGACTGCAACGTTTCTACTTGTTTAAGCTGATTTTAAGAATAATTTTTTTTCAAATATTTAGTTCAACGTTTTTAATAAGGTTATAATAGTATTGTGCAAAAGTATGTAATAGGAAGAAGGCAGTAACTCCGACCTCATAAAGAATATATATTCTTGATCAGCATCAACAGCCAAGTCGATATAGCCATGTCCGTCTGTCCGTTCATCTGTATGAAAGCGTCGATCTCAGAGATTACGAGAGCTAGTGTTCTAATATTTTGCTTATAAGTTCTCCTATACTATAAGCAGAACAAGTTTGTTTCAAATTATCGATAACTATTATGGTTTCCGATATACACATGGAATCGATTACAAAAAAATATCGAATTTGGAATATGTAAAAATGGGGGTTGAAATAAAGGGTATTGATAAAACGTTTCTTAACCAAATGGGTGAAAATACACCGAAGATATCGTTATTTTAAGTCAGTTATTAGTTTTTTTTAAGTGACCATTATTTGAAGCATACTTTTAGGGCGCAAGGAATTAAATATTTATTGGAACTGGGTTCAGGGTATTTTCTAATCGGGTCTTCCGACAAGAGCCTTCTTACTTGTTTGAACTATATTTTTTGTTTTTTGATGTGTTAATTGAATGGAATAGAATACTTCTACAGAATTGCAGCTCTCTACTGTGCAATCCTTGATTTTCAATCCAAATAGAAAGCATGGACTCCATTTTGATCATCAAAGAACTTCGTGTGCGGGTCATGGTTTTAGCATCCAATGATGTGGCAGACTTTGCAGCCTCTCTTATTCTATCTGCATCTCGATCTTTAATAGATTTGACTGTTGATGCAGCCAGACCAACAGCCTTTGCTATCTGTCCAGTTTTGTCTCCAAGCTGATGGTTTTTTTTTTATTTTTGGTAATTTTACCATCAACAACTTTTCCACTCATTTTGCTAAAAAAAAAATTACAAGTGTAAAAATAAGATAACTCTGCCAATAAATGTAATGGAAAAATATTAACCTTTTTGTAACCAGAAACTACCCGTTAAAATTTGTAAACATTTACTATTCCTTTTAAGAAGAAAGGGAATCCCGAGTTTCAAAAAATATAAGGCTCCGCTCTCTGATAGCGGCAGCAAAACTTTTTGTCAGCTGGTAGTAATAGTAACACAGATCGATACTATATCGATGAATGCGGTGGCACAACACCGAGCTGATCTATCGAAATGATGAAGTGACGCGATAACTTGTAAGCGTAACTAACTTTACTTTGTAGATTGGTAAAAAGAACTAGTTCAGCAGCGACGCAATTCGAAATTCTAACGACGCAAAGTGAAAATTGGTGTTAATTCAGCAGCGACGCAACTATCGAACAGTTAAACGCAAAGCGATAACGACGCAAAGCGAGGTCTTGACCCAGTTCATTCCTCAGGGTTACAAATCTAGCAGCAGGCAATGGCTTCGTCAGGACGTCTGCTATCTGTTGTTCTGTGGAAACATACTCAAGAAAAATTAATTTTTTTTCAACTTGTTCTCGTGAGAAATGATACTTTATATCAATGTGTTTGGATCGCTTGTGGCATGTTGGATTATTAGCTATACTAATACAGCCTTGATTATCTTCTAGTATTTTAATGGGCTCATATAATTCAAACTTTAAACTTGACATTAATGATTTTAACCATAAGGCTTCTCTAACTGCTTCAAATAACGCCATATATTCCGCTTCAGTAGAAGAAGCAGCTACTGAGTTTTGCTTCCTTGTATTCCAACATATCACATTTTTTTCAAACATTTTAAATACATAACCAGTCGTACTTTTCCTATCAGATTCACTGCCTGCCCAATCAGAATCTACATATCCAGTAATAGCGTCTTTAAAATCTAGGTTTTTTGTAAAAGTTAATTTTAAATCAGCAGTACCCTTTAGATATCTTAACACTCTTTTAAGACACTGCCATAATTCTTGATTATTTTTATTTGTATATCTGCTCAATATACTAATTGCTGTACTTAAATCAGGCCGAGTACATAACATTGTATACATCAAACAGCCAATAAGATTCCGACACGGTGCATTACATTGTTGATCTGAATTCAAAGCTTCATAATTAAGCTTACTTGGAAGTGGTGTACTGACTGAATGACATTCTTCCATTTTAAACTTCTTTAGGACATTGTTTATATATGCTGTTTGACTGAGGTACAAACAGTCTTCTTTTCTTTCTACTTTTATTCCAATAAAATGACTTATTTCAAATAAGTCAGTCATTCTAAATTTACTCATTAAATATGACTTCAAATTTGTCATTGTGTCGCTACTCTCAGTTGCAATTACAAGATCATCTACATACAATAGTATATAAATATTTTTAAGAATATCTCTTTTATCAAGTAGATAAATGCATCGATCTACCGTTGAATTAATAAAGCCTATTTCTTTTAAAGCTTTTTCAAAAATCTCAAACCAACATCGTGCCGCCTGCTTCAATCCATAAATCGACTTATTTAGTTTGCAGACTTGACCACTTTTATATGTTAAGCCTTCAGGAATTTTCATATAAATTTCTTCTTTTAAAATACCATTTAGGAATGCAGTCTTCACATCCATATGGTACACTTGTAAATTATGTTGGTTAGCTATAGATAGAAGAAATCTAAAACTGGATATCCTTGCAACTGGAGCAAATGTCTCATCATAGTCAATAAGATATTCTTGTGTGAACCCACGAGCTACTAATCTGGCCTTGTATTTAATAGGATTTCCATATTCATTGTTTTTAATAGTAAAGACCCACTTACAATCAACTATATTTTTATCATTAGGTTGCTCTACCAAAGTCCAAGTTTTATTAAAATTATGCGAATCTAATTCATCTTTTATTGCATCTTCCCATTTAGCTCTATCTGTTCTATTTTTAATTTCAGCAAATGTTTTTGGAATATCATCAAAAAAGGTATGCGCAGTCATTAAACAGCCGTTTAATAATCGATATGGGATTGGTATCTTGTCCTTTAACCTTTCACTTCTTCTGACTTCAATTTCCATTTCATTTAATTGCAAACTATCGAGTTCTTCATCAACTATAACAGTTGTATCGGCATTTTCATGAGTTGTTGTTTCACTAGGCTGTTTATCTGATGTAAGATTATCAGATTTTTCTTCCGTACTCTCATTCGGGATATTTGACTCCTTTGCTTCTGAATCTAAATTCGCAAACAATTGTAGACCATCCATACTCTCGTTCTGGATACTTTCTACCTGTTCCGTACTCTCATTCTGGAACTCTGAGTCATTCAGCACAGTCCTAGAACTTTTCATACTATTTTCATCAACAACAACATCTCTTGCTACCAAAAACTTTCGTGCATACACATCCCACAACTTATAACCATTTGGTTCATAGCCAACAAGTATACACTTTAATGATTTATCATCAAATTTACGTTTTCTCATTTTATTGTGTACGTATACTGTTGTTATTTTTAAATATTTTAAACTAGGCTTTCTGTTGTGCCACAGTTCATATGGAGTTTTCTTATCCCGTAACGCTCTACTTGGAGTTCTATTTATTAAATAAGTTGCTGTTAATACAGCTTCACTCCAAAAACATTTTTCCATTTTAGCCCCGCTAATCATTGCTCTGGCCTTTTCTGTTATGGATCTTATCATGCGTTCGGATACTCCATTTAATTGCGGTGTATGCGGAACAGTTAAGTGATAGCTTATGCCTTTTTCTACACAAAACTCTCTCATCTCATTTGACAAATATTCTCTGCCATTATCAATGTAGAGATTTACAACTTTAAGATTAAAATGAGCTTCACTTTTTAAGATATAATCTTTGAATATTGAAAACATGTCGGATTTATAAGTAACCACATAGGTTACACAATAATGTGTATATTGATCGACAAAGACTACATAATAGTTCTTGCCATCAATACTAGAAGGTGTAATCGGACCACACACATCGGAATGAATTACAAATAAAGGCCTGTTTATATGCTCTTTGTTCTTAAATTTTTCAAATGGGAGTCTAGCTTGTTTACCATTTATACAAGCTTCACACAATTCGTTATCCAAATGCACATCTTTTAAGAGGTCAATATCATCAAACATTTTATTTCGTACAATTTCTAAAAATTTCCCATTACTAATGTGTCCTAGTCTTTCATGCCACAAACGATACATTCCGTTTGTTTTTGATAAAGCTGCATAAGCTTTATGGTTCAATTTAAATTTTACTATTGATACATTAGATTTACACATACCTGCAAAAACTCCCTGTCCACTCTTTGAAATTCGGACTCCTTTGGAGTTGAATTCGACAGTCATGCCAACAGCCTGCATCTTTGGCACGGACAGTAAGTTATGCGGCACGTCCTTACAGAACAACACATTCTCCAACGAAATGTTTTTATTCAGATTACTGTGTAGTTTTACAGTTCCCTTTGCAGAAGCATATATATACTCATCGTGCTTTGCAATGGCTATCTCAATAGGGTTTTTCAGCAATACATATTGGTCGAACATGTTTATATCATTTATTATATGGTCTGAGGCTCCCGAGTCCAATATAAATGATATGTCAGCGTCATCTTTGTGATTTATTTCCCGCCGTAACATAAATGCAAATGGTCTACCTTCCTGTACAGTCGCTATTTGGGCTTGTTTTTCCTTATCTTTATTCTGAAGCGACTTTTTGTAACTAAAGCAATCCTTTTTGAAATGACCCTTCTTCCCACAGTGATGGCATTTTAAGTTGGATTTAAAGTTGTTCAATGGTTTGAACTTGAATTTTGATTTTAAGTTAAACGCCTTTGACTTGTTTTCATTTGAAGATGTAGCTTGAAGGACTTTAACACTTGTGTCTTTACTTAAATTCTTTAACTTTATTTCTTGGTCAAGCAAACGATTCTTTACAAATGCTAGAGTCAAACTTTCAATAGACAGCGTTTCAATTGCAGTCACTATTCCATCATAAGCGGATGGTAAAGTTAGAAGAAGATGCGACACTTTATCCACCTCCTCGATATTTGCTCCCGATGCTACTAAATCACCAAGTAACTCATCAAATTTTTGAAAATGTACAATCAGAGCAGTGTCACCTTTTAATTTAAATGTTAATAATTGCTTACGTATAGAAAGCTGTGAAGCCAAACTTTTGCGTTCGTACACTGAATCTAGTTTTTGTAAAATTTGTTTGGCAGTTGAATCATTATCGGCAAATGAAAGAAATGAATCGCTTAGAAACTCAATAATAATACTTTTCGCTGTTCTCTCTGCCTTTTCCCATTTGTCATCTACCTCATTCGGCTTTTCTTTTTCTACAACGTACAAAATATCATTCTCGGCTAATAGCGCCTTCACACGAAACTTCCATATGGAATATTTCTCTCCACAAAAAGGGGAAATATTTTTTACTTTCATTTCCTTATGCATTCTGTTTTTGCTTCTCTTTTTTTTTTTTATTTCGTCCGTAGAACGTCGTTTCTTTTTAGCATAAAAATACAGCTACGCCTTTACATACACACACACTTTGATGGAAATGTTCTAGAAGTTTCTGTGCGATCGAATAAATAAGTGCAAAGACAAACAAGCAGTTTTTTTTTTTTATTTTATACACTTAAATGCACTTTTCGAAAGTTTTGAAGCTATATATATATATATATATTTTTTTTTTTTATTATTATAATTTTTTCTTGTTTAAGTTTTTCATTAGATTGTCGCTAAAGCGTCTCTTTTTATTTCTGTATATGTATATACATAGATTAACACACACATACATATATATTTGAGTGCCTAACTTTATAATTTATTTTAACTGTGACGTTTGATTGTTTACGCGTTTACTGGGCCCATAACCTATAGTAAATTACAATATTCGCCGTCCACAATTAAATAATTAGAACACATTTGGTTTTGTTTGAATATATATATATATACGTTTAGAGTTTTATTTCTTTCTTATTTTCGTCGCACAACTTGTCTTTTCTATGTCTGTATCGATAGTAAGTAAAAACGACGCGTGCCATCAGTAATGAGAAACGAGTGAACCAAAATGAACCGATCCAGTTATGTTCACGCGTTCATGCTCTCATGCTCTCTCTCTACGTTTGTTCTCTCTTAATATATATATTCTATGTACAGTTGGTCACTGTGTCTTTTGTTATTTATATGTTGCAATCATATTTACAACAGGGATAAATTTAGGTCTACCCTAGAACTTAACCTAGTCACTGAGAGCTCTGGAATACCCAGATACACGAGTGAGCTAGAAAGAGTTGTTAGAAATCTGAATAGTAGCATTAAAAATGCGTATGAAGAAAGCTGCCCACTAGGGAGAACGCGTAAAGAAAAAGATGCCCCATGGTGGAATGACGGTCTTGAAAGACTGCGGCTCACCACCCGTCACCTCTTCAATAAAGCCAAGAGAGACGGGTCATGGGATACATACAGCGAAAGCCTCACCTCCTACAGCAAGGAGATCAGGAAGGCCAAGCGTTGGAACTTTAGGGACTTCTGTGAAAGCATAGCAAGTACAAGCGTAGGTGCCCGGCTCCATAGAGCATTATCAAAGCGGGCACCGGAGGGTAATTTAGCCCTGAAACGTAT
The DNA here is from genome assembly GCA_035044585.1 of Scaptomyza polygonia. Classification (NCBI taxonomy): domain Eukaryota; kingdom Metazoa; phylum Arthropoda; class Insecta; order Diptera; family Drosophilidae; genus Scaptomyza; species Scaptomyza polygonia. The sequence continues at coordinate 167,923 of JAWNNU010002146.1, forward strand.
AGACAATTCATATACGAGCATCAACATGCAAAGATTAGAGCTTCTGTTTGAGACGCACTTCCCAGGAAGTATCCCCTGGCAACAGTGCGAACCTCTAGATACAGAGATTCAGTACAGACCAACGGCCACTGACTGGGCATGCGCCAAGTCGGTGGTAACAGCGGAGAAACTAAAATGGGCAATTGGAACCTTCCAGCCTTACAAATCTCCCGGTCTGGATTGTATATCACCGGTATTCCTGCAGCAGGGACGGGGAATACTCCTACCCACTCTAAGGAAAATCCTGGTCAGTAGCCTAGCACTTGGTCATATAACAAGCACTTGGAGTAGAGCTAGGGTGGTCTTCATCCCCAAGGCAGGGAAGACAGATTCCACCAACCCAAAGTTCTTCAGACCCATTAGCTTAACATCGTTTTTGCTGAAAACGTTGGAAAAGCTGGTGGATTATAACATCAGGAGCACTCTGCTTACACAGAGTCCACTGCAAGCAACGCAGCATGCATACAGAACAGGCAGATCTAAAGACACAGCCCTGTATGAGCTGCACCGCACTTTGCGGGCGGCAGTAGTAAATAAAGAAGTAGCAGTCTGTGCATTTTTAGACATTGAAGACGCTTTCGACAACACATCACATGATGCTGTCAAGGCTACCTTGAATAGAAGAGGGCTGGACAGTACAACTAGTAAATGGATATCATCCGTACTAGGGTCCAGACAGGCTACGGCATGTATACAAGATAGTACCGTAACAGTAACAACCACAAGGGGCTGTCCACAAGGGGGGGTTTTATCACCCCTCTTATGGAGTATACTAGTAGACGAATTATTAAGTAGACTCGCCAACAGTGGTATCCAATGTCAGGGCTATGCAGACGACATTGTGATAATAGCTCGGGGCAAGTATGAAGAAACTCTTTGTGATAATGTTCAACTGGGACTTAGGATCACGCATGATTGGTGTAGGGAGGTTGGTCTCAACCTAAACCCTGCGAAAACAATCATCGTTCCGTTCACCAGAAGATACAAGCTACAAAGGATGAGGGAGATTAGGCTCGCGGGGAGCCCAATAGAAACAAGCAAGGAAGTCAAATACCTTGGGGTCACTTTCGACAGCAAATTAAGCTTTGGTATCCATGTTCAAAATACGATTGCAAAGTGCTGCAGAGCGCTGTATGCGTGTCGTAACATAGCCGGGAAGTCATGGGGAACATCACCAAATATAATAAGATGGCTATACCTCATGGTAGTAAGACCCATGCTCACGTACGGAGCAATTGCATGGGGGGATAAGGCACAACAAATCACTGTGCAGAAGCAGCTTCAGAAGCTACAAAGAATGGCACGTGTCGGAATCACAGGAGCGATGAGGACCTGTCCCACATCCGCGCTTGAGGTTCTATTGGAGTTAACACCACTCCATCACACAATTAGGCTGCAACAAAAAGCAACGCTTTTAAGAATGTCCGTTAAAGGAGTTGGGAGAGGACACACTCTTAGTCGAGTAGAGGCAAACATGCTGTCGGGTGAACTTCCCCTACTGGCACAGCCAAGGGACGAAATGAAAGCCGAACATATGTTCGAGCAAAAGTTTCAAGTTCACCTCTGTAACAAAAAGGAGTGGACATCTTTAGAAGAGGTCCACAACATGAAGCCACACACCATAAAATGGTACACCGATGGATCCCTAACGCATCAAGGCTCCGGTCTTGGTGTGGTGGGCCCTCGGCTAACTTACCACGAGCCCCTAGGTATGCACACCAGCATATTCCAAGCTGAGGTATGTGCAATAGGGAGGTGTGTGGACTTTAATTTAAAGCGTAACTATCGGAATAGAGACATAGCCATCTTATCCGATAGCCAAGCAGCAATAATGGCACTTAGTAAGACCGAAATTAGGTCAAAGATAGTTCGTGAGGTACGAACCAAGCTAGACACTCTGGGATCACAAAATAGGCTTGCCCTAAGATGGATCCCGGGACATGTCAACATAGCGGGGAACGAAGAGGCAGACAAGCAAGCAAGAATGGGGGCAGCGACACCCCTCATAGGACCTGAGCCGTATTGTGGTATAGGAAGAAGCACAATACGGCAAAAGCTTAGGAACGAAGAGAGATTTTTGCGAAGTACGAGCTGGGCAAGGACACCAGGACTCAAACAAGCAAAACTTCTCTTGGGTGGCTATAACCTCAAACGGTTTAAGCAAGTAATATCGATGGGCAAAAATAGACTCAGGATACTCACCGGTCTTTTGACAGGACACTGTAGACTAAGAGGTCACCTAGCAAAGCTAGGTATAGTCAGCAGCGAGACTTGCAGATTCTGTGAAATGGAAGGAGAATCCTCCTTGCACATCATAGCAGAATGCGTAGCCTTAGTGAGGAAAAGATCTAGTTTTCTAGGAAAACATATTGTGGAATTCAACGATTTAGAATCCATCGACCCAACAAAGGTACTTGCTTTTGTACAACACTTGGGTTTGATGGAAGAGCTATAAGCCAAGAAGGGGGCACAATAGATCAGCTTGGTCGCAGTGTAGTCATCCCCAATATAATAATAATATAACGAAATTTCTATATAAAGAATTATTATCTTGTCCCCTTCGGATTCGTTATATGGAAGTTCGACTGTATAATAAATAAATATAATGGTCCCAGAAAATCAATTTCAATTGCAAATCCTTTAAATTAAAGTTTTTGTTTTGTCCGCTATGTCAGTAAGTAAGCATTCACTATAAAACCTCATTAGCAGTGCATCGCTGACGCTGTTTTTGCAGCATAGAGTTGCACCAACAGTGCTCATTTTAGTAAACATGTTCACTAGTTTTTTTTTTATTTTTGGAGTTTACTCCTCAAGAATCGATTTGCATATACTTATATGATATAAGTAGCCCGGTATGAAAAAAAATGAGGAGTGAAAGCAACTGAACAAATTTCGCTACGTTTTTGTGAAAACTAGCGCCTGACGAATGTTGGATACCCATATAACATATAAGTGCTACTGTGGATATGTTGTTCAACAATAAATTTGCAAAAAATTGCATATTTAGTTGGCACTAAGTTAACAATTGAGAAATTGCTTCAATTATAAGTAGTGGATTGAACTACATATTCACAGTAGCACTCATATTTTATAAGTGTGTCTAACATTCGCTAGTTCATTCTCTTATTATTAAAGAATTCCGTTATGTTATTCCGAACAAGAGTGAAAAAAACGTTGCCTAGTTGTTGCTTTACTCAAATGTACACCAACATCGCGAATACGGATATATAAATTAATGTCTTGCTCTAACTACAGAGAGCGATTGTTAGCTTTATCCACTTTATCCACAAAGGCAGCCAGCCTAAAACTTAGCTCGCCTTGACAACGCATGAAGCTTATCGTCCGTTTATTTATTCAATTAAAATTGATACGCGCTATATTAAAGTTTAAATTGTGCTTATATAACGCACTGAACATACGCAAAGTATATGTTACATTAAGGATCGCCGTGTAATTGCTTTTGAAAGTGGTTTTTAAGCAAATCCAGCTTAAAAACAAGTAGAAACGTTGCAGTCGGACGCACCCGACTGCGGTATACTCGATACCAGTAGTAAAACAGTTTAAAAGAGAGCTGATTGCAATGGTGTGTGGATACGGCAGGGGAGTAGGCTGCCTAAAAGATTGTCTGGTGCAGATGGGGATGCCAAAAAACTATCTTCCTCCCAAATTTGGTGACTCTAGCTCAAAAATAGTAAAATTTGGGTGAAGGGGGGCTGGGGTTGGTAAGGGGGGTGCGTGGCATCCAATCTTTTGCTGCAGATCTATTTATGATGTTAATTGCTATCCTCATTCCAAATTTGGTGACTCTAGCTCAAAGCTAGTAGAATATGGTGGAAGGGGGGCTGGGGGCGGTATGGGTGGGGGCGCCATCCAAAATTTTTGGGTTTCTTCACTTCCAATCTTGGCACCAAATTTGGCGGCTCTAGCTCAAAAGCTGTGGAAAATATAGGCAGTTTTGATTTCAAAATGCAAGGGGCTAGGGAACGGGGGGGCGTGGCTTCAAATTTTTGATTCAGCTATCTTCCTACCAAATTTGGTGACTCTAGCTTTAACGCTTTGGAAAATACACGCATTCCCGTTTTTAGTGAAGCATTGGGGCGGTTTGGGGCAGCTTGGGCAGTATGGATTGGCGTGGCATCCAAAGTTTTTATGCATTTTTTTGGAGGTTGTAATCACCCATCTTGGCACAAAATTTGGTAGCTTAAAAACTGTAATAGACATAAGCATTTCTGTTATTAAGCCGCGAGGGGGCTGGGGGCGGAATGGGTAGGTGGGGACCCAAAACTTTGATGCAGTTTTTGGGGGGTCGTTACCAGTTATCTACCTACCAAATTTTGTGACTCTAGCTCAAACACTTTGGAAGATACACGCACTACCGTTTTTAGCGAAGCGTTGGGGTGGTTGAGGGCGGATAGGGCAGTATAGATGGGCGTGGCATCCAAAGTTTTTATGAATTTGATTGGGGATCGTCAACACCTATCTTGGAACCAAATTTGATGGCACTAGCTCAAAAACTGTAGAAGATATGGGCATTTTTGGTGTTAAACTGCGGGGGGACTGGGAACGGTATGGGTGGGCGTGGCTCCAAAATTTTTGATGCAGTTTTTTGAAGATTGTTAGTAGCTACTTTCTCCCCAAATTTGGTAGTTCTAGCTGTAAGGGCTTGCGAAATAGCTTGATCTATCGATTTTGCGTTATCGATGTACACAAATTACGAAAGTATATTCAGTAGTGCATTGGTACATATGTAAATGTAAGCGCGCGCTTGCCGCCGACACAGAAAAAGGAAAAATATCAAAAATAACAAAAACCTCGATAAGCAGGCACAGCAAGAAATATATGTGACCCGCCGCCACTCCTTTAATCGACGGGCCGCTGAACGCAAAGGGAAACTGAACAAAACAACAACGTGCTGGCTTGTCGTAGCTGAGACGCACAAGCTGCACAAAGAAGAAATATCCCTTAAACCAATATTCAATAATTGTCAATGAAAACTCTAATATTTGATTTTAATATATATATTGTTTATGCTAGAATATAAACAATAAACAATGCTAGAATATAAACAAACATGTAGAATTGATATTATATTTAAGAATCTCAAGTTTTGCTATTGAATTGCACAAAGTTCATATTAAGTTAATACTACCCTTCCAACTTGGACACATCGTTATCAAGGCTTTGTATTTTACAGTTATTCTCTGCCGCTACACCAATACAATCATACCAATAATCATACTCAGATGAATATGTATATGAGCGGCACGCAGAATTTGCCCACCATGCAGAGCGCCATTCAAGATTGTTTGCATGTATTATCAAATGGCAGAAATGGGTACCCGTGCCTATAGATGTTAACACATCAATAAAATAAAGTGATAATAAATTAATATTATTTTAATATTTTATTTTGTGGCATCAAAATTTTAGCTGAAGATCTGTGTATGATGTCAATTGCTATCCTCATACCAAATTTGGTGACTCTAGCTCAAAAATAGTAAAATTTGTTGGAAGGGGGGCTGGGGTTGGTAAGGGGGGCGTGGCATCCAAACTTTTGCTGCAGATCTATTTATGATGTCAATAGCTATCCTCAAAGCGAATTTGGTGACTCTAGGTCAAAGTTAGTAGAATATGGTAGAAGGGGGGCTGGGGGCTGGTATGGGGGGGCGTGGCGTCCAAAGTTTTGCTGCAGATCTATTTATGATGTTAATTGCTATCCTCACACCAAATTTGGTGACTCTAGCTCAAAGTTAGCAGAATATGGTGGAAGGGAGGCTGGGGGCGGTATGGGTGGGGGGCGCCATCCACTTTTTTTGGGTTTCTTCATCACCTATTTGGCGGCTCTAGCTCAAAAAATGTGGAAAATATAGGCGTTTTTGATTTCAAAATGCAGTGGGCTCGGGAACGGGGGGGAGGGCGTGGCTCCAAAACTTTCCTGCAGTTTTTTGGGGATTGTTATTAGCTATCTTCCTACCAAATTTGGTAACTCTAGCCTTAGCGCTTTGGAAAATACGCGCATTCCCGTTTTTAGTGAAGCATTGGGGCGGTTTGGGGCAGCTTGGGCAGTATGGATTGGCGTGGCATCCAAAGTTTTTATGCATTTATTTGGGGGCTATAATCACCTATTTTGGCACAAAATTTGGTGGCTCTAACTCAAAAACTGTAAAAGATATAGGCATTTCTGTTTTTGAACTGCGAGGGGGCTGGGGGCGGAATGGGTAGGTGGGGCCCCAAAACTTTGATGGGGGGTCGTTTCCAGTTATCTACCTACCAAATTTTGTGACTCTAGCTCAAACACTATGGAAGATACACGCACTACCGTTTTTAACGAAGCGTTGGGGTGGTTGAAGGCGGATAGGGCAGTATAGATGGGCGTGGCATCCAAAGTTTTTATGAATTTGGTTGAAGATCGTCAACACCTATCTTGGCACTAAATTTGATGGCTCTAGCTCAAAAACTGTAGAAGATATGGGCATTTTTAGTGTTTAACTGCGGGGGGCTGGAGGCGGAATGTGTGGGCGTGGCTCCAAAATTTTTTATGCAGTTTTTTGGGAATTGTTAATAGCTGTTTTCTCCCCAAATTTGGTAGTTCTAGCTGTAAGGGCTTGCGAAATAGCTGGATCTATCGATTTTGCGTTATCGAGTTTATCGATTTGCCAGCCCCCTAGTTATCGTAGAACTCCAATCTTGACACTTTAATTTACTATGCCATAGATAAAGACATTTGTAAAGTTTCAAGTCTCTAGCTTGAAGGGTGTGGAAAAAAGTTGCGTTCATACAGACGGACAGACGGACAGACACCATGATGGACATTGCACAAACCCAATATACTCTTTACCTTCGGTATGTTAGCTAATAACAATCCCCAAAAAACTGCAGGAAAGTTTTGGAGCCACGCCCTCCCCCCCGTTCCCGAGCCCACTGCAGTTTGAAATCAAAAACGCCTATATTTTCGACATTTTTTTAGCTAGAGCCGCCAAATAGGTGATGAAGAAACCCAAAAAAAGTGGATGGCGCCCCCCACCCATACCGCCCCCAGCCCCCCTTCCACCATATTCTGCTAACTTTGAGCTAGAGTCACCAAATTTGGTGTGAGGATAGCAATTAACATCATAAATAGATCTGCAGCAAAACTTTGGACGCCACGCCCCCCCATACCAGCCCCCAGCCCCCCTTCTACATATTCTACTAACTTTGACCTAGAGTCACCAAATTCGCTTTGAGGATAGCTATTGACATCATAAATAGATCTGCAGCAAAAGTTTGGATGCCACGCCCCCCTTACCAACCCCAGCCCCCCTTCCAACAAATTTTACTATTTTTGAGCTAGAGTCACCAAATTTGGTATGAGGATAGCAATTGACATCATACACAGATCTTCAGCTAAAATTTTGATGCCACAAAATAAAATATTAAAATAATATTAATTTATTATCACTTTATTTTATTGATGTGTTAACATCTATAGGCACGGGTACCCATTTCTGCCATTTGATAATACATGCAAACAATCTTGAATGGCGCTCTGCATGGTGGGCAAATTCTGCGTGCCGCTCATATACATATTCATCTGAGTATGATTATTGGTATGATTGTATTGGTGTAGCGGCAGAGAATAACTGTAAAATACAAAGCCTTGCTAACGATGTGTCCAAGTTGGAAGGGTAGTATTAACTTAATATGAACTTTGTGCAATTCAATAGCAAAACTTGAGATTCTTAAATATAATTTCAATTCTACATGTTTGTTTATATTCTAGCATTGTTTATTGTTTATATTCTAGCATAAACAATATATATATTAAAATCAAATATTAGAGTTTTCATTGACAATTATTGAATATTGGTTTAAGGGATATTTCTTCTTTGTGCAGCTTGTGCGTCTCAGCTACGACAAGCCAGCACGTTCTTGTTTTGTTCAGTTTCCCTTTGCGTTCAGCGGCCCGTCGATTAAAGGAGTGGCGGCGGGTCACATATATTTCTTGCTGTGCCTGCTTATCGAGGTTTTTGTTATTTTTGATATTTTTCCTTTTTCTGTGTCGGCAGCAAGCGCGCGCTTACATTTACATATGTACCAATGCACTACTGAATATACTTTCGTAATTTGTGTACATCTTTGCATAACTGTATACCAATGATTGTTAGAAAGTGTCATAAGGTCAAAATTGGGAAGAGTATGTATGATCAGCAATGGCAAAACTGATATTTGACTGCCTTGGAAGACACAATCTTGTTGTTTTATTTTACGCAAGCGCAATAATGGGGGAAGAAAAATAGTTTTGTGGACAAGTGATTGCAGAAGACTAGTTTTTAGCTCAAGATACTTGGTTGGCTAGGTGCATATCAGTTGCTAGTCCAAGTGTTTTGTGGGGTAGGACTGGTATCAAAAGGTCATAGAATACGCAAGGCAGGCAAGCTATCGTTCATATCCAAGAATCTTATTTATTGCAAAAATAAACAGGCTTTTGCAAATACTTCTCCTGTATTTTTTTGTTGGTATGTTTCTTTGTTTGTGTGTTTTAATCGTAGTTAAATGTTATGAAATAACATAAGACAGCAGCAGGTGGTTTTGTTGAGTTAGAAGTTCTAACTTAAAACAACCAAATCAACAATAAAGATTTCTCTCTCTTTTTGTCTTCCAAGGTAGTCAAATATCACTTTTGCTGCTGCCCATCAAACATACTCTTCCAGTTTTTCCTTTATGACACTTTCTAACAGCCCTTGCTATACAATAATGCAAAGATGTAGACAAATTACGAAATTGTATTCAGCGATGCATTTGTAAAGGTCAGTTGCCGAAAACTCGGAATAAAGTAAAGTAGAATAAAAAAAATAGACAGAGAAACTGGAGAAAGGAAAACTAAATTCAATAAACTGTTCTTTTCTTTTTTATGCTTATATATAGCAATCAAACAGGTACAAACGGCTGTTAACACATAGCTCGTGAGTTCTCTCACTCATTAGTTTTTTTTTTTTCTCGTGTATGTAGTGCAGTGAGCCTTTTGTTTTTGTAAAAGTGCTTAGCGAAAAGAGAGTGAGCGAGAGAGAAGAAGAGAGAGAGAGCGAGCGCGGAAGCGCTTGCATTGAACTGCGTTGTGTTGTTGCTGCTGCCGGTGAGTGAATTTTGCGTATTATACACATATGTATGTATATTATATTATAATGATCACCCTGTTAATTGATCACATTGTAACAAAAGTTAGATTGGATACAGTATAAGTAAGTTTCATTGCTGCAATGCATTTAAATTGTTCTTTTAATCTGTTGTCGGCAGCAAACGACATCGACAAATGAACTACTAAATACACAATTTGTGTACAGCTTTGCATAACTGTATGGCAAGGATACTGACTGTTTTTGTGAAAACTAGCGCATGTCGAATGTTGGATACCCTTTTAACATACGTATCATACTACACATCCACAGTTGCGTTCATATTATATAAGCGTGTCCAACATTCGCTAGTTCATTCTCTTATTAATTCCGTTATGATATTCCGAAGAAGAGTAAACTCGAGTCGTGCGTCGGAGCTGACACACACAATTTTTTATGTGTTTTAAGTGTGTCAACTCGTTATCATTGCTCACATGTTCACTTACTTATAGATTATTTGCTATTGGCTTGCTAGGTGTCCAATTCGGAGAAATGCATCCAAATTTTGCTATGTAGTGAGCCAAAATGAATAGAACATAGAACAGCCCTTTTTGCTCACTCACTCATGAACTTCTTCAGCACAAAGAAAAAGAAAAAATCATTACAAGCCACAACAAAACAATTTTAAAATAAATCTTGTGTATAATGGCAATTTGGGAGTTTCAACGAAGGTTTGACCGTGACTCCATTTATGGTAACAAGCAGTGAGCTACGGAAATCTGGTCGAAGAAAAGTAACACTATCGAACTTGCTCTATATGGCCATGAAATTTATGCGAGTACGCGTTATAGATACAATAACCTTTGCATTCAAATAAAGCAAGTTTAATATATTTCTGGACGCAAAAAAAGCGAGACTTATTTGCAATTATTAGGCAGCTGGGAAAACGCACCCTTTTTTACCATGAGCGCGAATGAATTTGGCTGGCCAAATCTCATGCAGATATTATACAACTTGAATGACAATCAAACAAGTGTTAGCACATCGCCCGTGAGTTTTAACACTCTTAAAATATTTGACGCAGAATACCTTTCGGTAATGAGTGTGTTATTTGAAATGATGATATGAGAGTCGTACAAAATCGCTTATTGCTTATGAACCAATTGATGAATTTCCCTCAATTTAATTTCAGTTTAAAGCCAAGCTTTCAATCTTTATTTAAAACTTTATTAATAAATGTATTGATTAAATTTTATATTAAAAAAAATGAAACCAAAGATATGCATATTTTTGCTTCATTTCAAAGACTTAAAGTTGCTCTAGCAATCTCAATTATTCATCAAGTACTTTGATTTTTTTGTTCCCATTATAAAAAAGACTTGATTTCCTTTCGTTTGATATATATGCGGTCATGACTGATATGTTGAAATTTCATTAAGATATTCGGTCATAATTAAATTTTCATACATAAATTCTTCCGAGCCAGGGGTTTACATGAACAAGTTCAGATTGAGCGAGTTTTAATTTTAGTTGTTTTCATAAAAAATTGAACCACTTTTATTAACTTATTTTGTTATATAAGGCATAAATATGCATTTAAGTTTTTTTTATATGTTTAATATATTTTAGTTTCAAATCATATAAATACTATGTTTACATTCATAACTTTTATTGCTCAAGGACAGACGTATTCTACGGTTAACGTAGGCGCCCGTGTGATCAAACAAATTATTTTATATACTCTTATTCTTAAAATTTCTTGAAGTTTTCACATTTTTCAACATATTATGTCTTGTCATAATACTTTTGTTCTCCAATATTTATGAAGTTTCATTATTTTCGTACTTACTGTTCGTTGGTTCGAGCGAGTGCTGTATTGAAGATTGTTATAAAATGTTTCGGTCTTGTAATGGAGACTGTAAACGGAACCTTTTCAAAATAAAAGTGGCATTAATGATCAAGCTTATTTCTCATATATTTCATTAAACGAAGTAGTTTTGTACTCGATACCAAACTTAAAAGTCCGTCGTGGTGTCTTTCCGTCCGTATGTTCTCAAAATTTCCGTGTCGGAAAGGCGTGTCTTCTTATGAGGTTTTTAGCTTGAGTCACCAAATTTGGTAGAAACATAGCTGGTGTGTCCATAAAGATCAGCATCTGCAAATTTTAGAGCCACGCCCACTAATGCCGCCCAGAATTATGCTAAAGCCATCAAATTTGGAGCTAAAGTGACGACATCCTCCAAAAAACTGATCGAAAACTTTTGATGCCATGCCCACTCATACTTTCTAAGCCCCTCTTTCCACAATTTTTACAAAATTTGAGCTAGTCAGCAAGTTTTGTTAGAAAGATAGTAATTGACATCCCACAAAGATATGTATCAAAAATTAAGATGCCACGCTCATCCATACCGCCCAGCTCCCCCCTTTCACACAGTTTACAAAATTTAAGCTAGAGCATAGACCATGAATATTATAGATATTGCAATTGGCAAAAAAAGCTCTTCTCAGGGTTCCGAGGTGGTACACTTCTATGCTTTGCACAAGTGTGAACGATTATTTTTGTTTCACATTCCCTTGCGCTCACCGGCCCAAGCCGTCTATTGACCGAATACCAAGAACGATAAAAATTGTTTTTACTTTGGTGCTTGTGCGTTTGTATTATTTCTTGCCGGGCCTGCTTGTCGACATTTTGTTTTTATGATATTTTTCCTTTCTCTGCGTAGGCAGCAACCAACATCGACATAAGCACTATTTAATACACTTTCGGAATTTGCGTGCAACTTTGCATCACTGTTTGATAGTTGAGTCGGCAAAATTGTTGGCTAGTGTCATAGAATTAAAAACATTAAAGAGTATTTATGATCATTATGAATATATGAAAACTGAAACTTGACTGTGTGTCTTAGTGTATGCATATGCAGAACCTTATCAACTATTATGTTAGACAACTTGTGAACAAGTTTAAGAAGTTCATTAAAATTTCATTTAAATTAACACAGTACTCGAACTTTAACAAGTAAGAGGGCTCTAGTCGGCAGAGCTCGACTTGAAGATAACCAAATCCAGATGCAATAAATATGTAATTTCTTGCGCCCTAAAAATATGCTAAGCTATTAAAAATAATGATTAATGTAAACAAAACTTAAACCTGACCTAACTTCAATCGATTCAATTCTATATCTCCGGTGTTTCTTAACCGATTTGGACGAAATTTTAAGAAAAAAAGTTCAACCGTTACACATTGTATAAACCCCTTTTCTTACATTTTCCAAATTCGCTATTTTTTTGTGATCGATTTCATGTGTATATCAGAAACCAGAGTAGGTATCGTTGATTTTAAACAAACTTGGCTTATGGTATTGAAAACTTATATTCAAAATCTGAAGTCTCTTGCTCTTGTAGTCTCTGAGATCGACGCGTTCATACAGATGGACAGACAGTCAGTCGTTTAGACGGACAGATTGACTGACATGGCTATATCGACCCGGCTGTTGATGCTTATCAAGAATATGTATACTTTATGAGGTCGGAGATGCTTCCTTCTGCCTGTAACATACTTTTGCACAAAACCATTATACCCTTTTTACCCATTTTATGGGTTCAGGGTCTAAGAACAAAAGATTCTTTACCAACATCAATAATATATTTTGTCTTCAAGTATTATTTATTTTAGAGTGGAGTTGAATTTTATGACAATAGTCAACAATCTTGCCATCTCAACTATCATACAGTTATGAAAATTGCAGACTTCCGAAAGTGTATTCATTACTGCATTTGCGATTTCGACAAGCAGGTCCGGCACCCAAATAGAAACAACTTATACCGTTTTTGGTTTTCAGTCAATAGACGGTTCGGGCCGTTGAGTGCAAGGCCAAGTGAAAAAAAACGTAATTTTAAAGGAGGCATCCCATCTGCATCAGACAATCTTTGAGGCATCGTACCGCATTCGTACCGCATTTCATCCATGCCTGTTTTCCGGTACAGGTATCGAGTATACCGCAGTCGGTTGCGTCCGAATGCATTGCTTCCACTTGTTTATTAATATTAGTAATAACTTACTTTAAATCCTGGTTCATCAAAGCATGGAAACAATCGTCGAGCATTATTTGGCCTTAAGTTTGTAGCGAAATATGATATATTTGAATAAGATCCCTTAAAAAGTCCATTTGGGCTTTCCCAAATAGTTCCGTCAAAAAGAATCTTTAAGACACCCTCTGTGCCTTGCAATATTGTTTGCTTTAGGTGTATTATATATATTGTTTTCTTTGGCAAGCGACTGCCGCGAAGAACCTTGATGTCTAGCGGATCACTAAAAATTTTAATCAAAGAATTACATGAAAACTTCGTAGATACTTTTATTTGAATACCTGCTACTTCTATTACTTATTTCAATTACAATTTTCCTGTCGTTTATATTTAAATCATAATGAGCATGAATCGAAATTTTCTTCGAATCCGTATTCCATCTCAAATTCATTTTTATATGTCCACTGAAAGTACTTTCCACAAAGTTTGGCTCAAAATGAATTTCATAACTTAGCGGTGTGACATCATTTGGTAAACGATCATCAGTTATCATTGCATATGAAGCCGAAGATTCTATGCTGCGCTTTGCGGCTCCCTAAAATAAAAAAATGGTTTAATATAAGTATTTAAGTAACTGTCAGTTATGTGAATCTTATTTACAAATTTTGTGATGCTTCAATCAATGCATTAACTTTCAATAAGAAGTAATGGGAACGAAAATATTCACAACAAGTAGTTAATTTTATTCATATGAATGAGTGTAACCATCACCGCGTGCAAACGCAACAATATTAGCATATTAAAAATGAAACTGCATAAGTTCAGCTTGAACAATTAGTACCACTTCAACCTCTGAAGAGATAAGACGTGTTACAGCAAAACCCAAAACCACAACAAACAGCAAACACAAACCAAAACCAAACACCGAGTTCAACAAACTTCAAACACAAAACGCAAACGAAAAACCACAACAACAAAACACCACCAACAGTTATCGCGGGCATCTGCCCAACAATAACAAACAAGCACGAACCACCCGACATAAGAACATACGGAGTAAAATCCAACAACTCAAACCTAGGCGAGCCCAAATACATAACGATAAGAAGAAACGACAACAACACTTTCGAAAACGTTTCACCGTTTGTTATCAAAAAAACAATAGACTTCGCTTGCAATGGGGAAGTTAAGACATGCAAAAAAACAAAAGACGGCTCACTCCTAATCAAAACAAAAAACCAACTACTAGCCTTTAAACTACTAAAACTAAAACAAATGACTACCATTGAAGTCACTGCTACCGAACACAAAACTCTTAATTTTACTAAGGGAGTCATTTATTGCAACGAGTTGCGCGGCATCACCGAAGAGGAAATACTCAGAAGTAAGGAAAATCTTAAAAAAAACAACCAACTAACACAAACCCCGGAGAGCACAACACTGCACTTATAGAAACTGGGTTCATCAATATCACCTTTGGAACACTCAATCTGCCGGAAAAACTAAGAGTCGGCTACGAAACAGTCCGCGTACGACCATACATCCCACTACCCCTCCGATGCAGAAAATACCTCCGCTTTGGGCACCCAACTCCAGTATGCAAAGGCATAGAAATATGCATAAACTGCTCAAACGCAAAGCACACAAGCGATAACGAGCGATGCACAAATCAAAAAAACTGCCTAAACTAACAGCCATAAAAACTACAGAAAAAATTGACAGCCTGTGTCAGATCACACGGGCGCATGGGTTAGCCGTAGAATACGTCTGTCCTTGTGCAACAAAAATTATGAAGCGGTAGCCTAATAACAACAACCACATAGATGTTTTATTTTATTTTTAATTGTGTTTGTTGTCATTTGGCTAATTTTTTCCTTTTTACTGCAATACTGGTTAGCATCTCTGATATAAATTTAACAAACATTGACTTGAAATAGAAATATATATTTACATAATTTATTACATCAAAATTTGTGCATAATTAAATCTAAAATTGTATTTTTGTTTTATGTTTGAAATGTGACTTTTGATACGACAGGTTTGTGAAAGGAAAGGTATGATATGTAATTCATTAATGATACACTTAAATTTCTAGCAAATACTAAATCTATATTGGTTAGAGCTAAGGTGGTTGCTGCATTTTTAATATACTTTAATTAGAATTTTTCTTCCATAAATTCTGCAAATGAACAATTATTTGTCATTTCTAAATTAAAATCACCTACGATGAGCATGTCCACCTCGGTGTCAACTGTGAAATTCTTGTCTATTAGTGCAGTGAGGTGAGAATATTTCATCAAAGCAGAAAAAAGCATTTGCTGCTTGTTGTTTTGGGAAACATTTGGATGAAAGTACACAAAGCCAAGAATAAATTTTTTTTGATTATTAATTTTAATTTCAGACAGAGAAATGTCGCCTACATCGCTATCGACCAGTTGCCTGTTTGAAATATCGATTGGAGTACAGTATGTTAACATGGTACTTTTTGCATAGATTGCTACTCCAGATGCACGACGACGTTGCTGTAAATTATTAAAATGCGAAATTAATTGTTCAATATTCATTTAAATTAACTTAATTCACAGTAACTGTTCACAAGATGCGAAAATCAGGGCTGCCACCATAAAGACGAATTATCGATAGTTTAACTCACGTTAGTTTATATGATATTTTTGCACGGGCATATTTTTTGTTTTGGTGCAAAAGCATAATTAAATGTGCAACACAAACAATAAAACATGATTTCGAAAACTTGCACGCAAATTTCAGAATTGGGGTAAACATATTTTATTGTGTTATAATTGTTTGGGGCTGACGCTTAAGCTGAGCTTGTTCACCCCTGGCACGGAAGAATTTATATATGAAAATTTAATTATGCCCAAATATCTTATTGAAATTTCCACATTTAGAAGCTATCAGTCATGACCGCATGTATATCAAACGAAAGGAAATCAAGTCTACTTTGTATTAAAACAAGTTTTAATCGATTCTCTGGCGGAATTTTTGAGCTATGTCCAATTGAAAAAAAAGTAGTGATTTTTGCACTGATTTTTTGCCTTAAAAAGATATATATTTGGCAAAATTATTATAAATTTGAATGTGGGAATGTTTGTTTACCTCATCTCAACTTAAATTCGAAAAACTCAGATTAATTGATTGATTATTGAGATTGCTAGAGCAATTTAAAGTCTTCAAAATGAAGCAAAATTTTGCATGTTTTTGGTCTCATTTTTTTAATAGAAAATGTAATCACTTCATATATATATATAGCTTAAAATAAAGGTTGAAGCCTTGGCTTTAAAATGAAATTAATTTGAGGAAAATCTATTCATTAGTTCATGAGGAATGAGCGATGTTGTGAAGCAACCATATTACAACAACAACTTTTTTGGATAGCACACTCATACCGAAACGTAAGACGTATTCTACGTCAAAAATAGACCACAAAACCGCGCTTAACATCTATAACAACCGACACGGCCAACACATCAGAACAACTTACGCAAAAACTCTCACCAATACAACACTCCCAACCACCGTGCACCAAACCATCTCATCTACACTCACGCATCAAGGCACACTCGATTCAGCGTCTCACTTGCCCTTTCTGCCATGACAGAAACGTCCCCACCATTCCACACCTTCTAAAATCATGTCCAGCACTAAAACCTTTTATCCAAAAAATGTTGAACAACACAAATCCTCTAGACCTCCTCTGTCATCCTGACCAAACCAACCTATCCAAAATCCTATCCTTCCAGCAAACATCCAACATATACCACCAAATCTAAATACCACCACAAAAAAAAAAAAAAGAAAACAAATACAAAATAAACTAAGTAACCGTAAAACAGACAACCATGTAAATATGTAAATAGAAGATATAGCCAATAAATAATATAAGACCTAAATGTAATTAATGTAAATATATAATAAGTACTTGTATAGAAAAACCCCACAGCACCCAAAGCCGAAGGTCACGCAACCAGCGCTTTATTAAACAGTTAGCTTAGTTTTTAAACTACCCTAACCTTAATAATAATAATAATAATAATAATTAGAAATGTTGCAGTCGGACGCAACAGACTAACGTATACTCGATACCAATAACAAAACCAATAAAAAGAGACCTGGCTATAATGGTTTGCGGATACGGCAGCGTTGAACGCTGCCTTAAAGATTGTCAGATGAAGAAGGGGATGCCAAAAAGCTATCTTCCTTCCAAATTCGGTGATTCAAGGTCAGAGATAGTAAAATATGGTGGAAGTGGGGCTGGTAGCAGTATGGGGGCGGTGGGTGGCGGCTTCCAATTTTTTTGGGTTTCTTCATCACCAACCTTGGCACCAAATTTGGTGTTTCTAGCTGAAAAGCCGTGAGTAGTAGGGAACTGTCGGTTCTAAACCAAAGGAAAATGCCGCCTTTTCTTATCAACCCTCTTACATTAAAATTTATCACCTTTTTCCATTAGCGTGACCCTTTTTAATTAGGTAGCAAGATAAGAGCCCAGGATGTCTAGGATCACCACCTAGAAGTAGGTCAAGATCAAAGGTCAAGTATATTAGTCGACCTCCTTGTTAATGATAACACCATCCTTGCGAATCAATGAACAAAGGTGAAAAGGATAGAGACGTCAAGTCTGCACCTGTTTAATGTGCGCACGCACATATTAGATAGGAGTCAAGTGTGCGCCGGTTTGACGGCGCTGCTTTGCACTCCTGCAGGCAGATCATAAACAAGGACAAGTAAAATCATAGAGCCGCTCGCATTGTTATGGTCAACTGCAATACCAAAAACAACAGCAACATACATGTGAGTCATAGCGAAAGTGATAGAGACGTCAAGCGGGCGCCTGTTTAATGTGCGTGCGCACATTTTTAGCTAACAGGTATTAGATAGGAGTCAAGTGTTCGCCGGTTTGACGGCGCTGCTTTGCACTCCTGCAGGCAGATCATAAACAAGGACAAGTAAAATCATAGAGCCGCTCGCATTGTTATGGTCAACTGCAATACCAAAAACAACAGCAACATACATGTGAGTCATAGCGAAAGTGATAGAGGGGGAAAGTGATACTGCTTATATTAATATATTAAAACACGGGCGTCTATGAAATGTAGGTAGGATGTTAATTGATTGGTCTCCTTCAATGATGAATCCTCCGAGCCATTCCTATAGGCTTGTCATTTAAAATGTTTAGCGTCCTCTCTTTTTTTCGTACACGCACTCAACTTTTTTGGTGCGTACGTTTCTAACCTTTGCTTATTTATATCTGTTTTGATTATTGGTCAACTGCTAGGAAAATCGTATGTCCTGGCTTGGCTTCAAAATCAATAAAAGAGCTAGTTTTGGTCAAATTACTGATCAGTAGCTCAGAAAATTCATAAGTGTAACTTCTAGTTTGGTTTTAAAATAAAGTGTTTTCATTCACTGGTGTTTTTTAATTTTTGAAAAGTAAAAGTAAAAATAAATTATGTCTTCAATCAATAATAAAAAAACTGTGTACACCACTGCGTCCCTAAACGCCTTAGCGGAATGCTTTAAGGACAGCGCAGCACCAAACACTCCAGGAACCTGGAGGAAAACGATTTGCAGCACAGCCTGCCTAAACGCTCTAGCCGAGTGTTATTCAAACACGACCGCCACCCCTACTATAAACAACACCATCGCCACTACCTCCAGCAACTCAACTACGGCCGCCACTCCTACCATATGCAAAACAGCCATCATCAACCCTATCACCACCACCACCAAGACACCCATCGTCATCACCTCCCATTCTACGTGGTGTAACTCATGTAAGATTTTTGTACTTTTTTCAAAGTGGAATGGACATTTAAGATCCAACACTCACAAAATGCGTGTTTTTATACCGATGAATAGTGCTGTTAAGCAGATTTCAGGTGGGTTTAAAAACCGCATTTTAACTTTATCGTTTGATAATAGGCGTGAGGAAATTCTTGAACCTCAAGAATTCCTCACTGACGCCTCATCGGAGCTTATTCCAATAATAGCTAATGTTTTGTCTTTACACACATCGTGTAAGATAAACTTTGAGCTATTTGCGGAATACATTAAATTCCACCAAGATGAAATGGTGATGCAAATAAAGTCACACCAAACTTCTATGTGTGTTCTTACTGGTGGAAGCAATATAGAAGATGTATATAAACTGCATGCTGAACTCATTCAGCAAAAAATGGATGAGTTTCAGGAAAGGGACAGCGGATGGACAATGTCTCAAATTATTAGATTGGATTAAGATTGCACATCTTAATAAATTCACTCCAATAAAAGTTTCAAATTATATTGAAACTCCAAAGGTGTTGAGGGCTAAAAAAGCAATTATAAATGTTAGAAACAAGGATCAATATTGTTTTAAATGGGCTTTAATATCAGCCCTGAAAGCACCACTCGATACCATCCATTCTGCTAGATGTATAAACTATGACGTCAACATAAATAGCTCAAGAATTTATGTAAGTGATAAACTTACATTAGATTTTGAAGAGTTGGAGTTTCCGCTTCCGCTTACACAAATTAAAGTGTTCGAAAGACGGAACTCCAATATCAGCATCAACGTTTTTGGATTCGATGAGGAAAAAGGAAGGCCCACCATCGGTGCGGCCTATCAGCATTGCTGGGGTGTGGCGAGCGGTGGATGAGTTCAAGGTGCCCCCCTCCTTTGCCACCCCGACGGGCTCCGGTCCGCTAGCACAAGTTCTGCTCACTTCAGACGACAGGTAGACGATGCAGGTACTCCAAGATTTGTCACATCCCTCCACTTAGCAAGCATGTAACTTGAAGATTTCATCGAGCCTGCTTACCCTCTCGAGATATTAAGACCTGATGACAATGAGCCCCCTCACACGAAGAGGAAACCAGTTTTCGCTACACGCAGTCTAATTGTCACATCTGCAAGAAAAGTGCTCCGGGGCCCGACCGAGTACGGAATCATTGTCATTTAACGGGTGCAGGTACAGGGGTCCAGCCCATAGATGTTCTGCAATGTTAACTTCCTTCAAATTGCACCTTATGTCCCCGTATTCTTTCGATGAACCGTTTTCGACGCGTATGACTCTCATCTTTTCGTAACGGGAACTTAACGAGAAGTGGAGGGTGCATATAAAAGTACTCCCACTTAATAAGGAGTTGTACATATCACTCTCCAAATTTACAGACATAGCATCCCATGATAAAAACTTTAGAAATTAGATTTTTAGACACATTTCGCTTTATGGCAATCATCTTAGATGTACATATCACTCTCCAAATTTACATACATAGCATCCCATGATAAAAATTTAGAAATTAAATTTCTAGACACATTTCGCTTTATGGCAACCAGCTTAGATGCTTTAAGTAGTAATTTGAGTACGAAATCTTTTGAGAGTGTTAGACGTTTTTATCCCTGTGAGAATGAGTTTAATTTATTGCGTAGAAAGGGAGTTTTTCCATACGAGTTTTTAGATTCAGAAAGCCGACTGGCCGAAACCTGTCTGCCTCCGAGGGAGGAGTTCTTTAATAGCTTATCTAATAAAGAATGCTCGCTTGAGGACTATTTACATGCGCAATATGTATGGAAAGTTTTCAACTGCCAGTCATTAAAAGAATATATGGAGCTTTATCTCAAAACAGATGTTCTTTTATTGACTTATGTTTTTCAAAATTTTTGCGCAATATGTATGAAAATTTACTCTCTAGATCCTGCACATTATTATACCACACCCGGTCTATCCTGGGATGCTATGCTTAAGACCACCGAAATAGAATTAGATCTTCTTACTGATATAGATATGTATCGGTTTATTCAGAATGGAATTAGGGGTGGTTTGGTGCAGTGCTGTAAACGGTACTCAAAAGCCAACCACATGTATATGGATGCGTACGACGCAAACAAACCATCCGAATATTTAATGTATCTAGATGCAAATAATTTATATGGTTGGGCAATGTCTCAGGGTCTGCCATACACTGGTTTTCAATGGATGAGTGAGACTGAGATTGCAGCATTAAATGTTGCTCAAATAGAGGAAAATTCTGAGTATGGATACATTTTAGAAGTAGACCTTAAATATCCCGCTGCACTACATGATTATCATAATGATCTACCCTTTTGTCCGCTAAATCAAAAGCCTACACCACAAGCAAAGGTTTGCAAACTTGTTGCTGATCTTAGGTCAAAAACAAAATACCCTATCCATTACAAAAACCTTCAGCAGTGCTTACATAATGCTTTAATATTGTCAAAAATACATAGAGTTTTAAAGTTTAAACAGGCTCCTTGGCTTAAAAAATATATTGATCTAAACACTTCCCATAGAACATTAGCAAAAAACAATTTTGAAAAAGATTTTTTTAAACTGCTTAATAACGCAGTCTATGGGAAAACAATGGAGAACGTTGAAAAACGTAAAGATGTTAAAATTGTCACTTCGTGGGAATCAACAAATTGCAATCGATTAGGGGCACGTTCGCTTATTGCTAAGGCTAGTTTTCATAGCCGATCTCTTTGCTGAGTATTTTCAATCTGTATACACATCGAGTTCATAAAGTTGCACTAATTCCTATCCTTTTCAAGTTCAAGCGTCAAACTGCATTTATGTCCCAGTTATAACTGAGTGTATGCTGCTAGGCGACCTCAACACTATCAAACCCGGCTTCTTGCCTGGTCCTGATGGAGTGCCAGGTTGTATACTTAGATATTGTGCGGACTCACTTTGTAAACCCTTACACAAATTATTTAACTTGTCAGTTGACTCAGCTGTGTTTCCTGGTATATGGAAGGAATCTTTTATTATTCCACTCCATAAAAATTCTTCTAAGTCCAACGTTAAAAACTATAGGGGAATATCTAAGCTGTCTGCCATTCCGAAAGTCTTTGAAAAAATTATTTGCACCCAATTGCAGCACTTATGTACTTCAATTTTATCCCCTTATCAACACGGTTTTGTTAGGGGAAGATCTACTACCACCAACCTTCTTGAGTTTACCTCACTAGTTATCAAAGGGTTTCAGGACAAAATGGAAACTGACGTCGTTTACACAGATTTTAGTAAGGCATTTGATTCTGTTAGTCATTCTTTGCTGCTTCAAAAATTAAATATTATAGGATTTCCAGCAAAACTCCTGTCGTGGCTTTCTGAGTACTTGTGTAGCCAAACACAAAAAGTAGTTTTTAAATCTTCTGTATCCAAATCTATTTTTGTTACCTCTGGTGTTCCTCAGGGGAGTCATTGCTATTTAATCTATTTATTAAAGATCTTCCTGATGTTATTACTAACTCTCGTGTTTTTATGTTTGCTGATGATGTAAAGCTATGTTTCACCTATAATGATGATTCTCTATGTAACTTACTACAGTCGGACTTGGGTGCACTGTCGGCTTGGTGCCGTTATAACTTACTTCATTTTAATTGTTCAAAATGTAAAATCATGACTTTTTGTAGAGGTACCCCTCATACTGCTCACTACGTGCTTGATGCTTCACCACTTGTCCGCGTTTTTGAAATTAAAGATTTAGGCATCATTCTTGATAGCAAATTAAAATTTGATTCTCACATATCGTCGATGGTCAATAAGGCCATAAATGTACTTGGCTTCATCAAGCGGTGGTCAAAAGAGTTTGATGATCCCTACACCTCTAAAACGCTATATACATCATTGGTACGTCCCATCCTGGAGTATGGATCTTGTGTGTGGTCCCCGCAATACGGGATTCACCAGGATAGAATTGAATCTGTGCAGAGAAAATTTCTTCTGTTTGCGCTTAGAAGTTTTAACTGGGTTCTTTGGATAGACCTACCCCCGTATGCATGTAGACTTCTTTTAATTAATCTTCCTTCCCTGTTGAACCGTAGAATTATGCATGGTGTAGTATTCATCACTAATCTACTTAATGGAGAAATCGACTCTTCAGTTCTTTTGAGTCACATAAATTTAACTGTTCCAATTAGATCCACCCGTTACTTCACACCACTTAACCTCGATCGGTGCTCGAGCAACTATTTAATTCATGAACCATTTCGTGTTATTTGTTCAGACTTTAACCGGCTTTATTCCCGTAACTCTTTGGAGACCTCAATTCCAATACTAAAACGATCTATCCTTTCTGCCTTATCTAATCATAACCACTAATCAATAATCTTCCACTGGTCTGATTGGGTTTTCTGGGTTTTTCCCAATCCACGCAACAAATGTTGGACCAGTTTTATTTATTTGGAATTTCCCAGAGCGTTAACGTAAACTTTTTAAATTTTTTATCTTAATTTTGAACTTTATTTCAGATATTATAATTACTTATTTTATATTATATTATTTTAATATTATAATTTAAATAATTTTGATTTGTCAGCTGCTCATAGCTAACATTACATAAATAAATTAATTAAATAGCTCTGCGCAATTTTCTGAAGATATGAATGCTATTCAAATGAAGCGTCTCCATAATGTTTATGACAAGCCAATGTATTTAGGTTTTACAGTTTTAGAACTTTCCAAATGGCAGATGTATGATTTTCATTATGATTATATAAAACCTAAATTTCAAGAAAAAGTCACCTTGAATTACATGGATACAGATTCCTTCATATATTCAATACAGACTAAAGATTTTTATGCAGATATTGCTGAAGATGTAGAAATGAGGTTTGATACGTCCGAATACCCTGAGGAGTTAGCAAAGTTATATGGGATTAAAAGGTGTAATAAAAAGGTTTTGGGTATGATGAAGGATGAGAACTGTGGCAAAAGAATGCTAGAGTTTGTTGGTCTCAGAGCGAAAATGTATTCATTGTCTCTTGAGGGGGGTGGATGTATTAAAAAATCTAAGGGTGTTAAGAAGTCTGCAATAGATAAGCTTTCTATAAATAGTTATAAAGAATGTCTATTTGATAAAAAGATATTCAAAGATGAAATGATGTTATTTAGATCTAAAATCCACAACTTATATACACATAAGATAAAAAAAACTACTTTAAGCTCAAATGATGATAAACGAAAAACAAGTAGAAATGTTGCAGTCGGACGCACCCGACTGCGGTATACTCGATACCAGTAGTAAAACAGATTAAAAGAGAGCTGATTGCAATGGTGTGTGGATACGGCAGGGGAGTAGGCTGCCTAAAAGATTGTCTGGTGCAGATGGGGATGCCAAAAAACTATCTTCCTCCCAAATTTGGTGACTCTAGCTCAAAAATAGTAAAATTTGGGTGAAGGGGGGCTGGGGTTGGTAAGGGGGGTGCGTGGCATCCAATCTTTTGCTGCAGATCTATTTATGATGTTAATTGCTATCCTCATTCCAAATTTGGTGACTCTAGCTCAAAGCTAGTAGAATATGGTGGAAGGGGGGCTGGGGGCGGTATGGGTGGTGGCGCCATCCAAAATTTTTGGGTTTCTTCACTTCCAATCTTGGCACCAAATTTGGCGGCTCTAGCTCAAAAGCTGTGGAAAATATAGGCAGTTTTGATTTCAAAATGCAAGGGGCTAGGGAACGGGGGGGCGTGGCTTCAAATTTTTGATTCAGTTTTTTGGGGATCGTTAATAGCTATCTTCCTACCAAATTTGGTGACTCTAGCTTTAACGCTTTGGAAAATACACGCATTCCCGTTTTTAGTGAAGCATTGGGGCGGTTTGGGGCAGCTTGGGCAGTATGGATTGGCGTGGCATCCAAAGTTTTTATGCATTTTTTTGGAGGTTGTAATCACCCATCTTGGCACAAAATTTGGTAGCTTAAAAACTGTAATAGACATAAGCATTTCTGTTATTAAGCCGCGAGGGGGCTGGGGGCGGAATGGGTAGGTGGGGACCCAAAACTTTGATGCAGTTTTTGGGGGGTCGTTACCAGTTATCTACCTACCAAATTTTGTGACTCTAGCTCAAACACTTTGGAAGATACACGCACTACCGTTTTTAGCGAAGCGTTGGGGTGGTTGAGGGCGGATAGGGCAGTATAGATGGGCGTGGCATCCAAAGTTTTTATGAATTTGATTGGGGATCGTCAACACCTATCTTGGAACCAAATTTGATGGCACTAGCTCAAAAACTGTAGAAGATATGGGCATTTTTGGTGTTAAACTGCGGGGGGACTGGGAACGGTATGGGTGGGCGTGGCTCCAAAATTTTTGATGCAGTTTTTTGGGGGTTGCTAGTAGCTATTTTCTCCCCAAATTTGGTAGTTCTAGCTGTAAGGGCTTGCGAAATAGCTGGATCTATCGATTTTGCGTTATCGAGTTTATCGATTTGCTAGCCCCCTAGTTATCGTAGAGCTCCAATCTTGACACTTTAATTTACTATGCCATAGATAAAGAGATTTGCAAAGTTTGAAGTCTCTAACTTGAAGGGTGTGGAAAAAAATTGCGAACATACGGACGGACTGACGGACAGACACCATGACGGATATTGCACAAACCCAATATACTCTTTACCTTCGGTATCGAGTATAATAAGGTCTGACCGTATAAATACCTATGCCTGGGGTCATTATAAAATTGGTTCCCAAATAACATTATAGCTTTAAAAACTTTATATTAGAAAAATAAATAAAAATAAATAAAAAAACAACAGAAATACATTTTTTTTATGCTCGATACCGAAGGAAGTATATTGGGTTTGTGCAATGTCCGTCATGGTGTCTGTCCGTCTGTCCGTCCGTATGTTCGCAACTTTTTTCCACACCCTTCAACTTAGAGACTTCAGACTTTGCAAATCTCTTTATCTATGGCATAGTAAATTAAAGTGTCAAGATTGGAGCTCTACGATAACTAGGGGGCTGGCAAATCGATAAACTCGATAACGCAAAGTCGATAGATCCAGCTATTTCGCAAGCCCTTACAGCTAGAACTACCAAATTTGGGGAGAAAATAGCTACTAACAACCCGCCATCAAATTTGGTTCGAAGATAGGTGTTTACGATCCCCAATCAAATTCATAAAAACTTTGGATGCCACGCCCATCTATACTGCCCTATCCGCCCTCAACCACCCCAACGCTTCGCTAAAAACGGTAGTGCGTGTATCTTCCAAAGTGTTTGAGCTAGAGTCACAAAATTTGGTAGGTAGATAACTGGTAACGACCCCCCAAAAACTGCATCAAAGTTTTGGGGCACCACCTACCCATTCCGCCCCCAGCCCCCTCGCAGCTTAAAAACAGAAATGCTTATATCTATTACTGTTTTTAAGCTAGAACCACCAAATTTTGTGCTAAGATAGGTGATTACAACCTCCAAAAAAATGCATAAAAGCTTTGGATGCCACGCCAATCCATACTGCCCAAGCTGCCCCAAACCGCCCCAATACTTCACTAAAAACGGGAATGCGTGTATTTTCCAAAGAGTTAAAGCTAGAGTCACCAAATTTGGTAGGATAATAGCTGTTAACGATCCCCAAAAAACTGCATCAAAAATTTGAAGCCACGCCCCCCCGTTCCCTAGCCCCTTGCATTTTGAAATCAAAACTGCCTATATTTTCCACAGCTTTTGAGCTAGAGCCGCCAAATTTGGTGCCAAGATTGGAAGTGAAGAAACCCAAAAATTTTGGATGGCGCCCCCACCCATAACGCCCCCAGCCCCCCTTCCACTATATTTTACTATTTTTGGGCTAGAGTCACCAAATTTGGTATGAGGATAGCAATTAACATCATAAATAGATCTGAAGCAAAACTTTGGACGCCACGCCCCCCCCCATACCAGCCCCCAGACCACCTTCCACCATATTCTACTTACTTTGAGCTAGAGTCACCAAATTTGGTATGAGGATAGCAATTAACATCACAAACAAATCTGCAGCAAAACTTTGGACGCCACGCCCCCCATACCAGCCCCCAGCACCCAGCCCCCCTTCTACCATATTCTACTAACTTTGAGCTAGAGTCACCAAATTCTGTTTGAGGATAGCAATTGACATCATACATAGATCTGCAGCAAAAGATTGGATGCCACGCCCCCCCTTTCCAAACCCAGCCCCCTTCCCCCAAATTGTACTATTTTTGAGCTAGAGTCACCAAATTTGGGAGGAAGATAGTTTTTTGGCATCCCCATCTGCACCAGACAATCTTTGAGGCAGCCTACACCCCTGCCGTAACCACACACCATTGCAATCAGCTCTCTTTTAATCTGTTTTACTACTGGTATCGAGTAAACCGCAGTCGGGTGCGTCCGACTGCAACGTTTCTACTTGTTTTTTTTTTGAGAAAATCTATGTAAGACAAAAAGAAAATTCTGAAAATAAATAATAATAAGATATATGTAAAAATCTGTATGCAAAAATAATAAGATATATAATAACAAATAAATAAACATAAATCCAATATATTGTTTTAAATTTAATTCTTTATTTAAAAAATAAAATATACATTAAATTTTTTTAGAAAAATGTACCTAAGACAAAAAGAAAATAAACCTGTAAAAATAAAAAACCTGAAATAAAAAACCTGAAATAAAAAAAAAAACATCTAAATAAAAATAATAACAACCATAAAAAAATTTGTTTGTTTTTTCTTTTTTATTAAATTATTAAATTTTATTTGTATTTAAAAATATAGTTAAAATAAATAATCTATTTCTCCAAGTATTTCCTCGAGGTCCGTATCATTTAAGAAGTCGTCCAACGGTTCCGGAGTACATGTCCGAAACGATGTATCGAAAACCGGACTCATTGGCTCTGTTTGCTTCATGTAGCCTCCGGACAACGGGGGCAGCTCTCCTCATCATTGGGGGAGGTGAAGACAACCTCAGAACCCAATTGTCCAGTGTGCTGAACTTCCGTGCGGTGTCTCCTCGTGTCGACCATACCCAGTGGGTCATATACGCGGAGTGGTGGCGGCATCTCCTGCCCGCTATCTCCGACGAGTTCCACCGACGGCTTTTTAATCACCCAACCAGCTAGGGTGTTTGTTTGGGTATTTTTGCTTTTCGAACTCATGATGCTGCTGTTGCTGCTCTTCGATTTTGAATGTCTTAGTTGCGAACGTGCACGTCTTTTATATCCATCAGCATCGAGAAGTGGCCAGTTGAGAGCACGCACAATACAGGTAAAAAATGAAAAATATGTCATCCACATCCTTAAAAATAAAAGGAAAGTGCCACCAATGGAGTGATGCGATACCTGTACGTTTACAGAACATTATTCTTATCTATCCAAGAGTTGTGCACATTCGAGAACCCGTAACCATTTAACTAGCACCCTACTGTTTCGCCGCTCTAATATTTTTTCAACGAGGTAAGTGTGTGGAAACTTTGTTTTCGCTAGTTCCTCTTTATAAAAACCGCCTTTCACTTCGGTACCCTCATAATATTTCAATATGTATGTAGTAGGGTATGTATTCTGTATTTTTTTAATTTGGAAAATTTCACTTGCCCAGTTTGGTGTATATCCTTTCTCAAATAAATAATTATGTTTACTTATACGCACATGATCATTTACTTTGAATTTACTGCCAACAAAGATTTTTAAGTGGCTATAGACAGTATTTAGCAAAATCTGTTCATTTGAGGAATTTACTTTTAAAGGTGGCATTTTAATTGTCCTATGATATTGCTTATTATACTGTTTAATCAACTGCTTGTACATTTCAATCCAATTGTATGTTCCATTAAAGCTAAACTCTTTCCACATCATTTCCTTTAAAGTTCTATTAAAACGCTCAACAATTGATGCTTTAAGAACACTATAGCTTGAGTAATGATTAATGTTATGTTTCTTGCACAAGTTTTTAAAATCAGTTTTAAAAAATTCTTTTCCATCATCCGTTTGTAAATTCTTGGGAATTCTCTGTAATTTAAAAATGCTTGCGAACGCTTTTGTAACTTCTTTTCCAGATTTAGTTTTTAATGCTACTCCCCACGCATATTTAGAAAACGTGTCAATGATTGTCAATAGAAATCGATAACCCTTATTAGACGAGGCGTACTTTCCCATTTCCACTAAGTCTGCCTGCCAAAGGTCATCGATCCCCTTCATTACAACTCTTCTTCGTCTAAACTTTTTACGTGCAGGAGCATACAACTCGTTCACTAATTCCCGTTTACTCATACTGGAATGTAGCTCTTATTAGTTTAACTTGTATTATTAAGGTTCTGAACAACGTCGTTGAATAAAGGAATGCTTCTTGAGTGCTTGAGTTTAATTTTTATTTATTTTATTTATTGTTTTTTTTTTTCACTACAAAGTAGTACAAGTATGCTGACGACGTCTTTTTGTCTTATGTTGGAGGAAAATTTTTGAGATCCACATCGTTTTTTTCTCTTTCAGTGTTGCGAACCATACAACACATATACACATAAAAGATTTTAAAGTCATTTTTTTTTTCCTTATATAGTCACAATCAAATGATTTACAACTATTCGTGATGAGAGTCAAACAGCTCTTAACAAGCTTGGCTGGGTTGTATTTACATTTATATCAATTTTAATGTTAAACGGTAAAGGCACCCCATTCACTCTTATTATTTTTATTCTTTTTATTTTCCTTAATGCATCCAATTAGAAATGTAAAATATTTATCAAGTTTTTCTTTTATACTTTCTATCCTGTTTTTAGTATCGTTTATATTCTTTTGTAATAAATCAACTTTTTGGTTTCTTTGTTTTATTAATAACTAGCGGCCCGGTACGTGCTTCGCTACGTATAAAGTGATATGCATGTTCTTCAGTGCTTAAATGGCGCGTTCTCTCAACCAATCATGATTTCTGTAATTCGGAAAAACACATTCAATCAACTCATCTATCGATTGCGCAATGAATGTATGTATCTGTTTAACGAATAATTCAAACTTATTGTAATGCTCGCGGATATACAATGTTCTTGGTTTTTCCATTTGGGGCATAAACAAATAAATAAATCGTCGTATGAGCGATGTGTTTCAGATATTCTATTCATACTCTCGTTGCGGCGACGAATAATTATGTCACGTGATGCCACTGGATCACCAACCATTAATATTGCTACATCATCAATTGTAGGCGCATTGAAACGTCCGTCGTTGGTGTTCTCCAGCTGGAGTTTTATCAGCATGAATTGCGATAAAGTGATCATCTGAACGCAATCGTGGATCATCCTTAGCTTGTTTGAACGTATTTACTAATTGGTTGTTAGCATGAAACATAACTTGCAATTCGGCGACAATCAGTTGATTTGTAACTGACGTTGTTGCACTTGGTCGTTATCATCCGCTTGTCCCATAAAGTAAATTTGCAAAAATGTATGCTCTGCATCTGGGATTGGTAACATTGATCCCATGTGATGATATATCTGGCCTTGCACTCGAAACGTTGCCATAAAGTTGTGTCGAACTACTTTACTCGCACCGAAGGATGTCATTTGGGAACACGAATTGTATTTCCGTATTTTGCTTAAGAAATGTTTCGAATTCGCCGTCGTTTCTATGAAGTCCCATAACATCATTTATTAGTATTTCATGAATTTGAGTGCTATAGATTACATTTGGTTTACCTGAAACTAATGACAATATAGGCCCTGGCACTTGATTTAGTTCGGGCAATACAACTTTACCACCCGCACAGCACATTCCAGAGCATCGACTCTGGTTTTTTTTTAGACAGAAACATTACAGACACCGAGACAAACATATCCTGAAAATTTGGAGTCAATCGGTTGTTTAGTTTTCGAGTCTATAAAACATACACAAATAAACAGAATTTGATTTTTATATTAATAATAACAAAATAGTGTGACTTATATCATCATTCACTTGAATTAATAATTCATCCCCATATACTTTTATAACTAAATCATTTGCATCCTGCGGTTGTTTACAATCTATGATTAGTTTTTTCTGTATATTTAAATTTCCATCCTCATCAATGAGAAAACCCACTAATCTTTTGCTATTTCTATTGAAATACTTCAAACGCTCTCTTTCACTCGAATAATGTCCAAACTTGTCAATTGTCATAATGTCAACTTTAATTTAGTTTCATTGATATCTGATTGAACATTCGGGGGTTTTTTTTTTCTTAGTGTAGCACTGAATCCGAATACTTGGCAATGAGTGAAGCAACAAAAGAGGCATTGTACTTGAAAGCGATTCTTAGCCGGATTGGCAGCAAATGCGATTCAGTTAAACTTTTCTGTCTGGCAACTCGCATTTGCCTATTCTTGAATTCTCTCTATTGTTCTTAGTTTTAGTCTTTAGCCGAGTGTCGCTAAACGCGCATCGAAGAACTCATGTTCGCATTACAAATATAACCACATATATATATATATCGCTGTTCTTTTTATTTTCGCAACGCAATTGAAACTCGCGCAAACTTCGCAGTAATTTCAATAGGTTATGGGCCCAGAGTGCCGAAAATAATAAATAGCGTGGACAGTAAAAAGTACAGTCGTGAAAAATGACGGGTGCTTTCATTCGGATAGAGCCGCTGTGTGCGGAGAACTATGATACGTGGAAACTACAGATGAGAGCCGTATTAGTGAAAAACGAACTATGGCAGTACGTCGATGGAACAAAAGAGTATCCAACAGAGCCGGTAGACCAGGCTGTATGGAAAATATTCGACGAAAAAGCGCGAGCGGACATATTATTATCAATTAGCCCATCCGAATTGGCTTTAATTGAACACTGTGGATCGGCGCAAGAATACTGGTTGAAATTGCAGGAGACATTTCAATCAAAAGGGCCAGTGCGAAAAGCAAGCCTGTTAAAGCAAGTGGCATTATCGCGTATGAATGAAGGTGGCGATGCACGACAACATGTGAACAATTTTTTCGACGCAGTGAAAAAATTGAAAGAGATAGGAGTCGCAATTGGTGATGATCTGCTAGTGATTCTCTTATTGTACAGTCTGCCTGAATCGTATGAAATGTTTCGATGTGCGATGGAAGCCCGAGATGACTTGCCACGCCCTGATGTGCTTCGCGTTAAAATTCTAGAAGAATCAGAAGCGCGAAAATCAAAAGGTGATCGTGAAGAACAAAACGCAATGTTCGTTAATCGTCGGAAAGACAATTGCAAAGAAGATCGAAACGAAAAATTACAAAGAGGAGAGAGAAAATGTTATAGCTGCGGCAAAGCTGGACATTTCGCGCGCAACTGTCGAGACAAAGCAAAGAAGAACACGAAAAGTGATTCAAAAGAACAAAGTGCAAGTACAGCAGAGACATGATACAATAACACAAGGTAGTCTCGTCGGCTGCAGAGGGTAGCTTATCGTATGCTTGCAATAAGTGCGAGTGAAAAGGCACTTTGTAGAGTGAGTTCGAATGGAGCGGCAGTATAGCGTGTTGATTAACCCTAGAAAGCCCGTGTGGTTTAACAAATAATTTTATGATACAAAGATGTAAATTATTTTTAAAGTTTTATTTTTAATAACTTTGAGTGCGAAAGCAATCGTTGTTTTTGATTTTGAACACTTATTCTCTTGTTTAGATTCTTAATTCTAAAAAATATTCTAATCTTAAAATAAAAATTTTTGACTGACTTGTCAATAGCAACATTTTCCGCAGCCAGCAATAATTTTTCTTTTACTTTTTTGGTTAGTAGACAATCATCTTTCATGTTGTACACAAAAATCATTTCCAGTTGTTTAATCTTATTTTTAAACTCAATTGAAGGTTTTACAAGCCCGCCGTGCGACACCTCGTCAACATATGTATATGTTGGACTCTTTGAAACAAAACATAGCCTAAGTTTTTTAACAATGTATCCTGCAAGATACTCGATGGCATCTTCCGTCAACTCTTCCATGTCGTTGTCTGCAGGTATACTGTTGACAATGTCAAAATCTTCAATATCTTGCTCGTTCTCTTTGTTTTCTGTACGCTGGGTACACAGATCGATATTTAGCCAATTATCGCATCTGTCATCGTCAACATTTCCATTATTAGACAACAATTCTGTGTTCTTGGCTAAACAAAATATAAGGATTATTTATGAATGACAATAATTAAAGAAAAATATAACATATAACACAAAAGACAGAACATAACTACCAACTTTCACGGCAACAACTTTGCTGAAACATAAAGCTAAACATTTGACAAGTATGATTATTAAAATAAGTTATTTGCTAAATAATGGTTTTAATTTTGTCGTACCTGTTATGTATTTTCTTAACCTATACTTAAATTGAAGCGGTGTCGGATGATCGAATTGTCCACCCTTTGACCGCATGGCTCCAAAAAAATTTTCAACTATATCTTGATTAAGCCGGCTTGTTAAAATATAGCTTAAATTGTATTTTTGTTGCAAGTAGCCAAATAATCCATCAAGGGATGCATTGCTTACAATGATCCCTTTTTGGAATGGGAGTCTATTTGATTTGCCAAATAAATGCGTTTCCATTATTTGGGATATTTTTCCTAAAATGTCTTTCTGGAATTCCAGTTGCTTTCCATAAGCTTGCGTTGCTTGGATGCAGTTTTCAGTGGACATTTTTGAATTAAAAATGTCGAACCAATCGTTGAGAAGCTTAAAAAAATCCGCAGTTTCGCACGCATTCTCGACATCGTAGCCCAACGAATAGCAGCGCCTGATGGAGCAGGCGGTTGTGTTCGAAAACAATTGCGTTGCCAATTTAACCTTTTGTTTCGCGAGCGAGCGAACATTTATGTGGTTTTCGCTTATTTTGAACATTATTGAAACATCAGACTTAGCACTGTGACTAAGTGCCTGTTGAACTGTCGTTTTACTCAACTTAGTTCCGTTTAATATTAACCCAGAATCCAAATAGTGGTTACGGACTAACTTAATTAGGTGCGGTGCATCCGCAAAAACAAAAATTTTTTGTTGCTCATCCTCTGGATGACAAAACCAGGTTTTTGCTGAAAACGAAAAACCAATTTGAATCTTTGCATTGCTTTAATTCTTGTTACACACTTACTTTCAGAGATTCCAAGCTCCCTCCATAGTCTTTGGTTTCCAGCACCCAAGTTTTTATCTATAAATACTGATACTTTCGTTAATAAAAACCTGAGTCTCTAATTTGCCCTCAAGCAAACACAAGTCTTTCATTCTTTACAGGAACTCCCTCTTCATAGTCGAACAAGTTACAAGTGCTAGTTACGGATGCGACTCAAAGCGTTATAAAGCTCACCAAGGAGCAAATAAAACACTTCCAAAGGGTCAGGAATAAAAATAATAAAAAAAACTGTGTTACACTACATTTCTGCAACCAGGATACAATGTCGGAAGCAAACAAATCAATGGATCTGGAAGAAGTCCAAGATGAGCAGGAAGAAATCAGCAAGGAGATATCAAGGCTTATAAATAACAGCAAAAAAGACCCAGCCGAACGGAATGCAAAAGCTGGCTACTATAAAGCCAGGACCTCATTTGTAGAGGAAAAGTGGAACGCCTTTAAAGACAAAAAAAAACAGAACTTAGAGAAAACTTACATACTTCAAGTTGTTCGAAGATGTTGCTAATATAGTTCAATAAAAAAAAAAGATCTGTTGACGCCGCAGCAAACAAGCCTAGCATACATACAAAATTAAGTGCATTGTGCCGTCGGCAAAAGGCAATGATAGCATCGTTAGATCGTGCTTTACAGCAGAAGCCTCCTAGTGCAGACAATGTGAAATCATTATGGGCAAAAATTCAAGCGCTCCATTTTCAAATATACGAAGAATTTGAAGACCCAGAAGAGATAAGCTACGACGCCGCTAATTATCTCAAGGCAGAAGGTGAGGTACGGAATGCACTAACTAATAATTCAAGAAGTTCGCGCTCCGAAAACATAAGCCTCCCACGCATAAGCATTCCAAAATTTGATGGCGAAGCACTCAAATGGAATCCATTTTTTGACATGTTTTCAAGTATGATACATGAAACAAAAATGTCAACCATACGCAAGATGTGGTATTTGAAAACCAGCGTAATTGGAGAAGCGGAAAGATTAATCCGTCACATCGATCTGAGGGAGGAAAACTATCTCTACGCATGGAAATTCTTGTAGACGCTTACAATAATCCAAGGGAGGTGACATCTAGGATATTCAACCGTCTTCTGCTGCAACAAACCTGCAGCGCCGAGGTAAAGTCTTTAAAAGAGCTGTACATCACTACTATAGAGACCTTAGCTTTGTTGAAGGGACTCGGAATTCACATCTCAACATGGGATCCGATTATCATTGCCATCCTAAGAAACAAACTGGATGGCACAAATAAAACACTCTATGAGCAGTCATTGGGTAATACCAAGGAAATTCAGCCACTGGACACCATAATGCAGTTCTTAGAACACAGAGTTCGAGTAATAGCTACCGGAAAAAATACGTCTGTATCTTTCAAGAAGCAACATAAATATACAACACGTGCGTCTTCTTCAAGTGCACAAAATGGATGACTTTATTGCAAAAAGACAAGTCACTATTTATCAAAATGTGTCGACTGTCGCGCTTAATCAATTAGCGAGCGCCTTAATTGGGTGTAACGGCAAAAATTAGGCGTCAATTGCATCAGACATAAAACAAATTCGGGCTCGAGCAACTTAGTTCATTTGGAGAACGCGATCACTTCAGCTGCAGCAGAACCACAGACACAAAATTACAACATACAAGGGGGAGGAGGCAACATTCGTTGATGGATTCTGGATCACAGATCAACGTCATTTCTGAAAGGCTAGTAACAATGCTGGACCTAAAACGTCATGACACGACTCTCCGGATTGAGAGAATCGGAGGAAACACAATAGTTAGCAAATCTCGTGTAAATGTGACTGTTAATTCACTACACAACAATTTCACGATGCGAATGAAAGCCTTTGTACTACCCAGCATAATATCGGATAAACCTGCCCAATGGAGCAAAAATACCAATTGGAGCATACCAAGCAATCAGCCACTTGCTAACCCCTGCTTCAACAAACCAGGAAAAATTTATCTTTTAATTGGAGCAGAGCACTATTACTCAATACAGCTCCCTTAACAACACAGAATATTCCATGCTGGTCCAATGATGCAAAAAACTGAATTGAGATGGATTATTGCTGGAAAGGTAAACACTGCAAATACATCATCGACCATTTGTGCAGCAGCTACAAATGAAGAAACCAACGATTTATTGAAACTATTTTGGAAACTGGATAACATGGAGTCAGCAGAAATACATCGAACACCCATTGAGGCCCAGTGTGAAAAACACTTCTTGGAGAATCTACAAATGGCGGTGGACAGCAGATTAATAGTAACACTTCCTTTTTCTGGACACTTTTCACCCGTGGGAGAGTCCATAGAAATCGCGACTGCGGATACGTGGAAGCAATGTGCTGTGTTAATGACGGAATATAAGGATCTAGGGCACATCATCCCTCATCATTGTGTGCTAAAACCGGATAGCAGCACAACAAAGCTAAGACTTATTTTTGGTGCGTCCTGAAAGTACAACAAGTTGCATTCAATGCTGATCTCAAAATGTTGCAGCGCAACAATATGGTGGACAAAAAGAGTCATATTTCATCGCTGTCGCCTATACAAGGCTCAGACGGTCGCATGCGATTTGGAGGTCGATTGGAGCAAGCCCCACTCCCATACAATACAAAACACCAGATTCTACTGCCTTACAACGATCCTATAGTAAAAATGCTATTGCGCGAGCTGCATGAAGATAACATGCACTGCGGCAAAGGCCAGACAAAGCTTACATAGCCGTATTCTTGCTTCTCTACCAAGGCGGTGCACCTTGAGCTAGTAAGTGATCTGACAACAAACGACTTTTTAGGTGCCCTGCGACGCCTCTTAAGCCGCCGAGGAAAGTGTCAAACAATTCATTGTGACAATGCTAAAAACTTCGTTGGAGCGAACAACCAGCTAAAGGAACTGGAAGGGTCAATATTCGGCGAAAAGGGCCAAGCAGAGATCATCAATCAATGTAACAAAAAACAAATTGCATTTAAATTCATTCCAGTCACCGCGATCAATACTGCATCTCTTACATTTAAAGAATTGAACACGGTAATTATAGAAATTGAAGCAATCCTCAATCAATATTTGGCGAAAGAGGCCAAGCAGTAATCAGAAAGTCAATGTAACAAAAAACATTCGAATTGATTCCGCCACGAGCACCATCATTTGGAGGGCTATGGGAAGCTGCGGGCAAGTCTTCAAAACGACATCTTCAAATTTCGTTTGCATTAAATTTAATTATCATTATTGTTAATATTTTATTATAGAAATTTGCTTTTGCTTTAATGCACTGTATATTTAATGCATACATGCGCAACTCTGTACTTTTCACACAGTAATCGATCTAAAATACCGATACAATACTACATTGTAAAGTGCGGCGGCACTAACAGCTAACTAAAGCTAAAGCTAACCATGTTTCATTTTTTTTTTTTTTTTTTGAGCTAATGTTAGTAACCCTTCTGACACGAAAAACTAACATAAGTTAGTTTGTCCTTTTAAAATGATACTTAACTTTATAAATTACTAGCTAACCCTGTGCGCTTTGCTGCCCCAAAAACACACACGCGACTGACATTGTCCTGTGTTATCGATTACTATTACTATTCTAAAGCTTTATGATGTACAATATTCTTGGTTTTTTTTCTTGCGCGTATATAAATTGTTTTGTTGGTATTCCGAATCCGTGGAGTTAAAACGTCTTCACCTTTATATTTCCCTTTCAAAATTGTGGCTTCGATGACTTTGTTCATTAATTTCTTCAGCGGCTGGTTTATATTCCGCAACATAATGATTACTGATCCGATTTTTGATCGGTAATCCAGTTAAATTCAGCAAATTTAAAAATTTATGATTTCTATTCGGTCTAGGCACAGGTTTTCAAATGAACCGACTTTTCACACACGGATTCAAATTTAAAAATTTATGATTTCTTTTTGGTCTCGGCACGGGTTTTTAAATGAACCGACTTTTCACAACGGATTCAAATTTAAAAATAATTTTGAGTTTCGTACACAATAAACTGGCTTGACTGAATGTAAAAATTTCTAACTTCACTTTACTATCTCAAAATATAGTTTAAAAAGCCAACTAAGAGCATTCAAAAGCAACTGTTCTTCATTTTTATATATTCAGAAGATAGAAGATTATTATTAATATTATAATTAATTAATAATAATAATGATAATAAATAATAATAATGATAAATAATAACAATGAAAATTAATAATAATAATCTTTTCATTATTACCTTTTTTATACTAAAATAATGTATGTTTGAAAATTGGCATATACAGCTACCGGCACCTACCTGAGGGGTGTCGAACCTACATATATAGAAATCATCCTCAAGACTCGCTGAACAAATTGATATAACGGTTCAGTTTTATATAATGCATATTTTTCGAGTTTATAAGCCTCACACAAACAGACATTCATTTTTATATATACAGATATGTTAACAGCCCCACCCGCAGTTTAACACCAAAAATGCCCATATTTTCTACAGTTTTTGAGCTAGAGCCACCAACCCCAACCAAATTCATAAAAACTTTGGATGCCACGCCCATCTATACTGCCCTATCCGCCCTCAACCACCCCAACGCTTCGCTTAAAACGAAAAGGCGTGTATCTTTCATAGTGTTTGAGCTAGAATGACAAAATAGTAGAAATAGAACTGGTAACGACTTCCCAAAAACTGCATCAAAGTTTAAGAGCCCCACCCACCCATTCCGCCCCCAGCCCGCCGCAGTTTAAAAACAGAAATGCTTATATCTTTTACAGTTTTTGAGCTAGAGCCACAAATTTTGTGCTAAGATAGGTGATTACAGCCTCCAAAAAAATGCTTAAAAATTTTGGATGCCACGCCAATCCATTCTGCCCAAGCTGCCCCAAACCACCCCAATGCTTCACTAAAAACGGGAATGCGTGTATTTTCCAAATTTTTACAGCAAGAGTAATCAAATTTGAAAAGAAGATAACTGTTAACGATCCCCAAAAAACTGGATCCACGTTTTGGAGCCACGCCCCCAACGCCCGTTCCCCAGCCACCAGCCTGTTTAAACCGAAATCTCCTATATTTTCCACAGCTATTGATCTAATGCCACCAAATTTGGTGCCAAGCTTGGTGATTGAAGATACCCAAAAAATTTGGATGGTGCCTCCCACCCATACCGCCCCCAGCCACCCTTCCACCATATTCTATTAACTTTGAGCTAGAGTCACCAAATTCGGTATGAGGATAGCTATTGACATGATACATAGATCTGCAGCACAATTTAGGATTCCACGCACTCCCATACTGCTCCCGGCCCCCCTTCCACCTTATTCTACTATTTTTGAGCTAGAGTCACCAAATTTGGTATGAGGATAGAAATTGACATCATACACATATCTGCAGCAAAAATTTGGATGCCCCATACCGCCCCCAGCCCATACCATAACAAACTTTGAGCAAGAGTCACCAAATTTTGAAGGAAGATAGCTTTTTGGCATCCCCATCTGCACCAGACAATCTTTGAGGCAGCGTACACCTTCAGCCGTATCTGAAACCCCATTGCAATCAGGTCTCATTAAATCTGTTTTATTACTTGTATCGAGTATACCGCAGTCGGGTGCGTCCGACTGCAACGTTTCCAATTGTTATTTATTCCGTTTTTGCTAGTTTGTATTTTTTGTCGAGATGCGATCTGATAGCTGTTGCCTCTTTAGCTGAAGAGCTGCCGCAGGCCAATAAAGCCTCCATCAATCTGATACTCGATCATCTAATCAGAGTGCACGAAAAGGAAGCGGATAATAAGATGTCGCTGCACAATCTGGCAATGGTGTTTGGTCCAACACTATTGCGACCAGGACAGACGCAGGTTAAACAAAAGGATCCCCTTGCTGCCAGCACTGTGGATGTTATGGCACAGGCGGGCATACTCTATTGTTTCCTTCAGGCGCGCATTAAAAAGGATTAAAAATCCTTAGCGTTTCTTACAAATATTAACAAATCAAACAAACAATTTTAATACTATTTGAATATGCTTGAAACGCTCCCGCACAATCCCAATTATTCGAACACAAATTTATGACCTAAGGCAATTTATTATCTGCTAACTTATTAACAATAGAGGGCCAAAACACACACAAACACACACACACACACACACACACAAAAGACAAGATGTTTGTATACATGCGTAGGAACAAGTGTTCAACACTTAATCCTATCTTTGCTGGTCTTAGTCCAGTTAAATGCACCTGCCCCTCCCCCTTTCCACTTTCAAGGCTTTTAGCTGCTTTGCTTGTGTACTCGTATACTGAATATGTACGTATTTATAAAAGAGAACAATATGCTTTACCTATATACACATAGAAATACAAACAAATATTATAGTACATATGCACATTATATGCGTCCATATGCGATGCACCTGCTTATTGCAATAATTGCAACATTATGCGATAAAGGATAAAAATTATATGGATATTGGTATGAAAAAACAAATGTCAAATATTTTCAATATAACAAGTACACACACACACATACACATATATATTTATATATAAATTACTAATTAGTACTTTACATATTACTAAACAGATAAAAACAAAAAAAAGGAAATTAAAGATTTAAAGTTTTGCGGCTAGATTATGGTAACGATAGATGATGATAAATGTTGATATATAATGAATGATGATAAATGTATGTGTATGCTTCAAAAATATGTTTTTTTTTCGTCTTGTTTTGTATTAATTACTTAGGTTTTATAAAAAAAGAAAAGTAAAATAAAATATATTCTATTTACTTTCCTCTGAGCAGGTTCATTCTCATGATTTTCTGGACATAGAGTTTTTACTTGTTAAAGTATTATTTAGCGTCCGTTCATTGTATATAACTTATTCCAATATTCACATTTTAATTATAGCATTTACTTATCCCATCCCATTCCCTGTTTCATCGTTTTTGACGGATATGGATTAACTAAAAGTGGTAAGTGATTTTATTCTGCCACATGTTGTATGGTCATGGTTCATGAGTTGGGCCTATCGCAAGTAAGCTGGGTGCATAATTGTAGTGGTAGAATATAAAGTTTGATATTTGATCCAGGCTCAGATTGCAGCAATGTTAGATGAGTATGCCCTCTAGTGCTTCCCGAAGATACCTTCCATCGAACTTTAGAGCTTTCCTTTGAACTTCTTAAACCATAGTCCAGCATCTAACAATTCTTTAAAGACCCGTTGCTTTCGTAAAACTAACTTTCCTAAATTGAATGATCTTCTTTAGCATACTTATTGGTCTCACCTTTACGCCTGTAGTGATAAAGAAAATGCAATTGACATATTTTAGAAGACCTTGAATTAGTTTTTGGATATCTGTCTTTCCCTAAACCACCTTGATTTACGTAGGAACTATCAAAATATAAAACGAGAAAATAAGATCTAATAAAACATTTGCACAAACTAAGTGCTAACCTTAACCTTAATGGAGGGTTTATAATGTCAGCTTGGCTTGGATTGAAGCTTTTAAAAAAATAAAATCCACGCTGATAGTTTACAATGTCAGCATGAACAATATGTTCAAATTTACGAAATTTTATTACAGCTGTCTATGAGCTTTGAACAGCTGATGTTCGTTTTATGCTTGTGTTCAAAATAAACGATTTGTTTTCTTGTATAACAATGATTTTATTGTTATATATTCGTTAATACGTTCAAATAAATATTTAATAGTGAATTCTATTATCATATACCTTAGTTTTGAGTAAAATAGAGGTAAAAACTTTGGAGCTTTCAAGCATATGTTAATAATTTCGAACATCCGACATCTATTGAGAGCTTTTAAAACTAAATTTACGAATAGCTTTTTTCCACTCCAAGCTGAGATGCGAGCGAGACCGGTTACAGATTGAAAGTGAGTGAGACGAACATTTTTCAATCTTAAGCTGACATTGTAAAACCTACTTAACTCTATCAAACCCGCCTTCTTACCTGGTCCTGGTGGAGATCCAGGTTGTAAACTTAGATACTGTGCGGATTCACTTTGTAAGCCCTTAAATAAATTATTTAACTTGTCGGTTGACTCAGCTGTGTTTCCTGGTATATGGAAGGAATTTTTTTTTATTCCACTCCATAAAAATTCTTCTTTTTAGTCCAACGTTCAAAACTATAGGGGCATATCTAAGCTGTCTGTCATTCCCAAAGTTTTAGTATAATATTGTACAATATATTTTGTTTGCAAGTATTATATATTTGAAAGTAGTATAAAGTTTTTTGAACAGTTCAAAAAAATTTTAATAAATGAATTTTAATAGTTTTAATGCATTTATTTTGAATTTTTTCAACTTGTTCATAAATTGACAAACATAACAGTTGTACTTTTTACAGTTAATCAAGTAATAAAACCGATAAAAAGAGACCATATTGCAAGAGTGCGGATTGGGCAGGGGCGTAATCAGCCTCAAAGATTTTCTGATTAAAGTGAGGATGTTAAAAGCTGATAAAATGGGTGGGCGTGGCATCCAAATTTTTGCTACAGATCTTTGTAGGATGTCATTTGTTATATTCCTTCCATGTTTGGTGACTTTAGCTGAAGATTCGTAGCAGTTAGGGAAAAGGGCTGATATTAGTATGGGTGGGCGTGGCATCCAAAATATTGATTCATTTTTTCGCGTCGTCATATTCTTTTTTGACACCAAATTTAGTAGCTCTTGTTAAAAAACCGTGGACGATAAATGCGTTGCTTATTTCAAAATGCGTAGGGTCTTGTGGTGGACGGGAGGGCGAGGCTACAAAATTTTATGCAGTTTTTGGGGGTTGCTACAAGCTGTCTTTATACCAAGTTTGTAAGTTCTAGCTGTAAGAATGTGCGAAATATGTGGATTAATCAGTTTTTAGCTATCAAATTTATCGTGTTATCGTAAACTTCCAAACGTGACAATTCACCTGTCCTGGTCATAGATAAAAACATTTGCATGGTTCATGTCTCTAATTTGAAGGTTGTCGAAAAAGTTGCGTTCATACAGACACATTAAAGGTCATTGTACAAAACCAAAATACTTTTTACTTTCGTTACTAGGGTCAAAAGCCAATGAAAACTCAGCGTTCAAAAATGTTTCCATGCAAATTTTCTAGCTACGACACCATTTATTTTGCCTCGAAATTTCGTGACTCATGCTGATTAGCTCTGGAAGATGGAAGATATAGGCAATTCCGTTTTTAAGATTGGCATGGCCAGCTTATTTTGTTACACAACCTTAATAGCTGTGAATCATACATATAAGGGTGTCCTCCTAG
Source organism: Scaptomyza polygonia (assembly GCA_035044585.1). Classification (NCBI taxonomy): domain Eukaryota; kingdom Metazoa; phylum Arthropoda; class Insecta; order Diptera; family Drosophilidae; genus Scaptomyza; species Scaptomyza polygonia. The sequence continues at coordinate 211,211 of JAWNNU010002146.1, forward strand.
TTCTAAATGAATTAAAAGTATGTTAGTTCCATACATTTTTTATTTTAATTTTTGAATCTTCTGGTTTCATTTTACAGCCGTTGTTTTCGTAAAAGATGCGTTCTAGATCTCGTTTCTTATACTTTTTAGACGGAAATAAAGTTGAAGGATGCTTGCCATTCTCGCCATCGTTATTACAACTGGTGTATGAGCTGAAAAATAAGATATAAAATCTGTTAACAGACATATTAAGATGATTTCATTAAAGCTCACTTCATAGGGTATTGTTAATGGGAACTAGTACTCATATAGGGCCATTAATATCCTCCAATATAATGAGTATTCTCACGTAATTGATTGACTGTCTATCATCCCAAGCGAAATAATATTTTTGGTAAGAAAACGCAAATGGATCGAAGTTATGTTTAATATTTCCAGGTTTTGCAGACGCTGCAACCAACAAGATTTTATACTTATATAAGGCTCAAACAGCGATTTCCCAACAAACTTACCAGCTCTAGAGTCTGGCGATTTTATACCAGGTTCTGATTTACCAGTTAATCTCGCGATTAGCGTCGTTGACGTGATTTAAGCGCTAATCATCTTGTAAACGCGCGTTTAACTCATACAAGAACTGTCAAACGTAATCACTTCACTGACGTGTTTAACTTTTAATCATGATGATTATTGGAGTGCAACCCTGTGTTTGTTTAACAAAAACCACAGAGTGCGCTGTTTTTGCATATTTCAAAGCTGATTGCTATGAAAAAACTTAAATTTGCTAGAAGTAATCATATGCGAACAGCTGTTATCTGTCACAAAAAGAACAAAGAAGTAATGGCAGCAAAAAAAAAAGAGTTAATTGGTGCGATGGTACTTTTATCCAGCACTTTTTCATTACAAATCCCTCACATATGGCTGCACGCAAATACTTATGTGTGCTCTTGATGTTTTGAGCAGATCCTCCATTATTTTTGCCATATCAAAAATTCTTATCATATAAAATATAATTTGAATAACATTTGGCGCCATCTTTATTCACTTTTCTTTAATTTAGATTTTTTCTGCTGTTTGCTATTCAGTTTGCTTGATTTATAAATGTAAACAAACAGCTGTCAAACTTAATCTTGTGCGAAACAGCTGTTTGATGTGTGAACGCATAAGTTTATCGCAAGTAGATTATCGTACTGACGAGATTAACTTTTCATAGTGTGAACATGGCATTACTCTCTCGGGGACTGCCGTTTGTTGCTTCGTGAATTGTGGGCGAATTCGATGTCATTCGGGTTGCTGGCTTCGCTAAAACATGAACTGCCTAGGCATAGCCAACCCAGCCGATTTCAGAAGCTACTGCGCGCAGCGACCGCGCTACTGTGTGTATGAGCAAAACAAGATCCATACTCCAGGATGGGACGTACTAAGGATGTATATAGCGTTTAAGTGGTGTAGGGATCATCAAACTCTTTTGACCACCGCTTGATGAGCCAAGAACGTTTATGGCCTTATTGACCATCGACGATATGTGAGAATGTGATGCCTAAATCTTTAATTTCAAAAACGCGGACAAGTGGTGAAGCACCAAGCACTTAGTGCGCATTATGAGGGGTACCTCTACAAAAAGTCATGAATTTACATTTTGAACAATTTAAATTAAGTAAGTTATAACGGCACCAAGCCGACAGTGCACCCAAGTCCGACTGAAGTAAGTTACAAAGAGAATCATCATTATAGGTGAAACATAGCTTTACATCAGCAAACATAAATACACGAGAATTAGTAATAACAGCAGGAAGATCGTTGATGTTCCTAGGTGACTCCCCTGAGGGACACCAGAGGTAACAAAAATAGATTTGGATACAGAAGATTTAAAAACCACTTTTTGTGTTCGGCCACACAAGTACTCAGAAAGCCACGACAAAAGTTTCGCTGGAAATCCAATAATATTTAATTTTTTGAGCAGCAAAGAATGACTTACGGAATCGAATGCCTTACTAAAATCTGTATAAACGACGTCAGTCTGCATTTTATCCCGAAACCCTTTGACAACAATTGAGGTTAACTCAAGAAGGTGTTGATAAGGGGATAAAATTAAACAACATAAGTGCTGCAATTGAGAGCATATAATTTTTTCAAAGACTTTCGGAATGGCAGACAACTTGGATATACCCCTACAGTTTTTAACGTTAGACTTAGAAGAATTTTTATGAAGTGGAATAATAAAAGATTCTTTCCATATACCCGGAAACACAGCTGAGTCAACCGATAAGTTAAATAATTTATGTAAAGGTTTACAAAGTGAATCCGCACAGTATCTAAGTATACAACCTGGCACTCCATCTGGACCAGGCAAGAAGCGTGGTTTGATAGAGTTAAGGTCACTTAGCATTGTACACTCAGTTATAACTGGGACATATATGCAATTTGACGTTTGCACTTGAAAAGGAATGAGTATACTGATTGAAAATACTCCGCAACTAGATCAGCCACTGCTTGATCGGAACTTGCTTTTGTATTATCAAGGTAAACCGAGGATGGCAAGCCTGGAGAATTACGTTTTGAGTCAACAAATTTATAAAACTGTTTAGGATCGCGGGAAAAGTTTGATCTGCAACGATTGAGATAATTGTTAAAACAAAAAGTGTTTACAGAAATAAAATTTGACTGTGCAATTATATACGAGGATAAATCTATAGTATTTCCAGATTTTTAAATTTTTTATAGGATCTTGTTTTCACGTTTTTTAATTTTGATAGTTCCCTCGTAAACCAAGGTGGTTTATTTTCACTTGAAGGAACAGTGAGCGGAACACAGATATCCAAATGCGAATTCAATGTCCTGTAAAAAATGGCAATGGCAGTTTCTATATCACTACAAGAATAAAGTTGAGACCAATTAGTATGCTGAAGCAAATCATTTAATTTAGTAAAGTCAGTTTTACGGAAGCAACGTGTCTTTAAAGAATTGTTAGATGCTGGTCTAAGGTTAAGAAGTTCGAAGGAAAGTTCTAAGGTTAGATGGTAGGTATCTTCGGGAAGCACTAAAGGGTGTACTCTACTAACATTACTAAAATCAGAATCAGAAAAAAATATCAAATCTAACATTTTATTACTACTGTTACGCACCCCGTTAACTTGTGATAGGCCTAACTCTAAAAGGCCATCGATAAAATCATCAGAAGTGGCCGGAAATTGCGCTGAAGATGTGTCATTCGCAGACCATACAACATGTGGCAAATTAAAATCACCAACCACTATAAGTTGAACCATATCCGTCAACAACAATGACACAAGCTGCAGGGCATTCAGATGTGATATGTAAATGTTATTATCAGAATTGGGAGGGATATATGAACAAGTAATATACAGTGAGCGGCCTCTAAATAATATTTTAACACATATAAACTCAATATCCGGATGATCATGAGAATGAATCTGTTCAGAGGAAATACAAGAATCAACGGCAATGAGCACCCCGCTCCCCTTGCGGGAGGTGCGATCGCATCTGTACAAATTATACTCATTAGGCAAAACGGAATATTCAGATATATCAGGTTTTAACCAGGTTTCTGTGAGTGCAACTATCTGTGAATCAAAGGATAAGCTGTTTACATATAGTTTAGAAAGTTTAGTGTTAAGGCGTCGAACATTTTGATAGGCCCAGCTAACTACTTTTGTTAGTTTTTTGCCGCCGAAGTTGTGGCAACAGTGTTTGAAACTGACAATTTTCGACTTCTATTGGAATATATCTGCTGCTTTCCATGGAAGCGCAGTATCGACTTATATGAAGTTTGTGCAATTCTACAGCTTAACGTGAGAACTTTAATAGTATTTCTATTCTACATGTTTATTTATATTCCAGCAATAAGGTTTGGTATTCATTTTCAATATAAGAACTTGAATATAATTAAGTGTTAGAGTTTTCATTGACAATTATTGAATATTGGTACATAGGGTATTTTTGCATAGGGCAGCTTGTGCGTCTCAGCAACGACAAGCCAGCACCGAGTTGGCTTGTTTTATTTGCGTTTTGCGTTCATCGGCCCGTACATTAAAGGAGAGGCGGCGGGCCAGAGGAAAGGAAGAACGGTAAAAATTTGTTATTATTTGTATACCTGCTGGCTTAATTTCTTGCTGGGTCGAGATTTTTGATATTTTTCTTTTACTGTGCCCTGCACTTAATGTGTGTGTATGTGCATAAATGTGTATACGATAAGCCGATACGATACGATAAGCAACAGGCGCACAGCTCACATAAACGCGTCTAGCAAATTTTTTTTTACTTACTTTACAGCGATCGCGCTCACACACAGAGTACGGCTGGTTTGGCTGTGCTACGGCAGCTCATGTCGTAGCGAAGCGAGCAAGCCGAATGACATCGAATTCGCCCACAACTCACGAAGCAACAAACGGCAGTCCCACCAGAGAGAAAAAAAGCCACTGAACAGATATGTTAAGTTAGTTAGAATATAGCTGTTTAAACCCTCTATTAGTATAAGATCTCTTTGCTGAATACACTTTTGTAGTTTGTGTACATCTTTGCATAATTGTATGGCAAGGGTTGTTAGAAAGTGACATAAAAGAAAAATTGGGAAGAGTAAGTATGATGAGCAGCAGCAAAAGTGATATTTGACTGCCTTGGAAGACAAGGAGAGAAGTGTATAGTCTTTGTTGTTGATTTTGGTTTTTTAAGATAGCTGCTGACTTCTGTTCGCCTGGTACTTTAACAACAATTTCTACTGGTTTTTACACATTTAACTACTTAAGTGCCATTTGTCATGTCTGGAGAAGTGTATTTGTGTATAGAAGCGTATTTCTTTGGTCATAGCAACACAAGCCAAAGCAACAACGAACCAAAGCAACAACGAGGCAAAGATACAGCGAAAAAAAAACAAAAACAATACATAGCGACATCATATCAGCAGACATATCGTGTTATGTTCGTTAGCAAGTCTTCGTTTTTTACAGTTATTCTCTGCAGCTACACCAATACAATCATACTCAGATGAATACGTATATGAAATTTTTCAGTCGGTCCAGCCTGGCACTCTAAATTATTCGTCAGTCGATCTCAGTCCAGCACGGCTCGCTACATTTCGTTGCATGTATTCAACTGACACATATAGATACCCTTGCCTATAGATGTTAACACATCAAAAAATTGTTTGTAAATACATTGTTGAACAACATACCCACGATAGTACATATATTTTATAAGGGTATCCAACATTCGTCATGCGCTAGGTTTTACAAAAACGTAACGAAACTTGTTCAGTTGATTTAACTCCTCATAGTTTTTCATACCGGGCCACTTAAATGAAAATCGATTCTTAAGGAGTAAATTCAAAAAAATGTTTTTTTCGAATTTCAGCCAATTTCAAGATGAGCCGTAAATAATTGCAAATAACAACAACTACAATTAAGAACCTAATAATAAAAGGACAGTATAATTTAACATAGAAACATTGAAAGAAAAAAAAAAACTCAGGGTTTGTAGAACACGCTCTTTGGAAGCTATACTTCTTGTATCGTAATATGTTTCTATTTTGTAGTTTTGAATAATTCAAGTACATATTTGTAAATAAATATTTTAGTCTTGTTTAAATATTTTTTACCGCCAACAGCAAGGCTATACAAAAGTAGCGCACCTTGGTCGTTTATCATAACTTTAAACTCAGTTGTTTTACTTGAAAAGTAAACAGTTGCTTTTCCGATTTATTAAGAGAATGTTATCAACCTGCCTCCAAAATATGTGAAATCTTCAACATTTGTTGTTACGGCCGTAAAGTTGGTGCATTACGGTATTGTCGTCTGCGTACAGGCCATTAGCATACAGTTGGGAAATTGTAAATAATTGTTTAATAACATTTCATCTTCCAATGTTATTAGCGAGTCGTGGCGCAAACTTGTTAATGTTTGGTACATTACAGGTAAGCCTGTTTGCTATAGTGTTGTCATGCAACTAAAAACTGTTAGCACATCGTCCGGGATTTCAAACACTCATTGTATTTATTTTTACTATCTTTATTAATTTATTAAAATTATTTTAATTATTTAAAATAAATCTATTGAAAATACTTTTTTCCTTGTTATAGTTGTTATTCAAAATAAAAGATTTTTTATTATTTTAATTAATTAATTTTAATTCAATTTATTGTTATTTTTTTGCTAGTACCTGAAAATAAAGCTTTTTGGAACTTGTAGCATTACTTAAATGATTATAAACATATTAAATGAAAAATTCAACGTTTTTTCACATTTATTTAAAAAAAAATTGTTAAAATTAAATTTTGGTTATACGGCAGAATTACAAAAAAAAAAAACAAAGCACCAGTTTGGATGTGGAGAACCAGTAAATAGCTGCTACTTATCAGTTTATGTTAAGTAGATTTTTAGTGGAATCGCTTGCACTTATCGGACGAAGTATCATGAATAATACTTTATAATGGAAATAGTGTATTTATTTAGTTTCTTAAGCCTTGTTGTCGCCTACAAGGAAACCGAATCTGATTTTCGGTAGGTGGCTGATTTTGCGTGGGTTGCGAAATATAACAGGAACTGAAACCGAACGGAATATTTCTACTTGTTTTTCATTTGCTAATTTTTATCCGCATCGCGTTTTATCAGTAACAAAATGCAAAGTTATTCATTGGAACAAAAAAGAATCACAGCGCTCCTTGCTGCAAATGATTGTTTTGAAAAAGATTCACACAAAAAACATAAAAAGATGACCAGTTGGCTGCGTTTGTAGAAAACAGCTGATAGTCGTGAACACAACCGAATAAAGTCAAAAGTACTTGTTTCGGTTTCGGTTGTAAGTGTACTGAATTAGGTTTCGGTAGCTAGCAACGGAAAAATTACGATTTTCGGTTTCACTTTCGGATTCAGTTCCAAATGTACTGAATTCGGTTTCCGTTGAATGTGACAAGGCTTTAGATGATCAACATTGTATAATCTGAGTCATATGTTACTTCTTTTTTGCATCTTATTCAACACAGCCTTAAACAATGTATTTTTACTTAGCAATTTTCGACATTTTCTCAATGAATAAGGTTGGTTCTGTGTTTTGACGCACTTTCAGTGTTTGATAAACTTTCTTAGTAAAGTCAGCATCCATTTAATATTGCGTGGGCACGAGTCAGTCAGTCAAATTGTCAGTTTAATTCTTTTACAACAAAAGTACCCGAGCTAACATTTAAAAAATACAGAGTAATGATCAAGGTATTTGTAAAAGATAACAGAATTGGGTTAATAAAAAAGATAATTAGACTGCGCTTCGGGTCTTAGGTTTAAGAGATAAATAAATTAGTTTTCTTTAAAATACCTTGACAATAGCGTATAGTCTTTATAAAATGCATAAGCAAGTCATTTTTATTTTAATTTTGTGCTGACATGCATGCAGGCTGACAAAGAAGGTTACTATTCGCAAATTTTTATTAACATAAAAGTTTAAATATAATTACATTCAGTTTCAAAAATGTGATGATGAAACAACTGAAACTACTGGTGGCACTGCATATTGGAAGTATCGAGGAGGCCGTTACACAATCTCGGAAGACTTTATTTGCTTGAAAGAAGATTGGGAACTCTTTTTGCGAGCATGCAACACAACGACTGGTCAGTGGCAGCCAAAAAGTGTGGTATGCACAATTCCGAATCAAACAAACAAATTTTGCCCAGAAGAATTAGTGGAAGTTGATAATAAAAATGGTAATCCGCTTTGTCTGAAAATGTCCAAACATCCACAAAAGTACGATGAAACCTTTTGCCATGGATCAAATATAATTTTGCCATTAGATTATTCTGAGCTTCAATCTTCCAGTTTAATGCAGGTCATATATGATCAAAGCATATTAAAATTTTGGTTACCAGTTAAACGCGAAAGTAGTTCAATGCCATACAAGGTTGAGTTGCCAGGGAAGCGGTGGGGACAATTAGTCGACGATGAAATAACAGATATGAGATCTGATAAAAGATGTATGTCCGTACGGATAAAAAAACATCAAAAAAATTATAAGCCTGAGCTAATGGTGTCCGATTGTGATGATTTATTGCACACGATTTGTGTGTTTAAAGGTCAACTTACAGCAAGCTCAGGTTGCCCTGATGAACTTGTAGCGCTTAGTTACCGTCCTAATGAATGCTACGGAATCAACTGGGGAGGAACGTTAATTGGGCAGCAAAAAGAGATGCGACTCAAAGAATATTTTAAGCAACGGAATACTTTTGGACTGTTGCTCAAAAATGTCCTATCAGAAAGGAAAAAACATGAATATTTTCAAATTGACAACTTCGTCGACAAATCAACCAGAAAGTTTTTGATTCTTATGAACAAAAATGAAATATTAAGAATTGTTGAAGAAAATAATATGGCGTTTCCAGTTTTGTACAAAAAAACTGTTAAAACTCAAGAAAATTTGGTACAACTTGTGTTAAAACTAGACACTATGTTTCAAGCATTAATTCTAATTGCTTACAACAGCGAATATCTATGGAAAACCGAGAGAAAAGATTATGGCATACAATGCTTTACAAACGCACATTATGATATTCAGCGTAACTGTGAAATTGATCTTATTTGGGAAAATAAACAGAAAACCAAATCGATTTTTAAATTAGAGTTAATCAATGACAACCCTGGCGAGTATTGGTGCGAAGGCCATACCGTCTTTGATTTTGAGCTTGTAGCCACCGAAAGAATAATAGCTGCAAAAAAAACCAGGGGCCACGCTTTTGCTGCTAGAGTAAATGTTGCGTGTATAATTTTAAAAAATAATATGTGTAAAAGTACTTACAAATACACCAAAAAGCTTGGAAAACATGTTCACGAAAAGTTTATAAATTGGAGCAGAGATATTTCCAAAGACCTAGTAATACATAGTGCGCGTATTATGAGCATTGAACAAATTTTTACTAAACACATGGATTGTTGGATTCATTTGACTGCTTCTTTTAGGAATTCAGCAGTTTACAATAGTGAGGAGGGCAGCAGCGAACAATCCAAAAGCTTAAGGAACTATGATTTTATACTAAGACATAACACTCAAGAGCGCATGCAAGTTTGGACGCTTTTGAAAGAGGTAGTGTTACTTGAAAACCTTGAAAGAGTGACTGATATACGCAGAACAGAGTTCTGCTTTCCAGACAAGACTCACTTGGGTAACGACGAAAGATATGAGTGGACGGAAACAATTAGAGGACAGGTGGGCACATTATCAGGTCTGTGTTTTCAAAGTAATGGCGTGCCATATACTCGTCGCTGCCTAGGGAACTTTATACATGGCGCTTTTTGGGAGTCCGTTGCAGAAAACATCTCATGCCAACTGAAACCGAATAATTTAATGATAACAAAAACCCTTTACAGTTTAGAAAACTCGCAACTAATTAAAGTTTCACCAGAACAAATTTTAAGAAAAGTAAGAAATATTTTGAGGGTTTCGGCAAAAAGTTTATTACCTGTAGATCTCGATTTTGCTGCTAACATTATGCAAGCTTCAATTAAGAATTTTGATCAAAATATTTTGAGTTTGTCAAAACCTCCTACTCAGAACTTTTTGAGAGAAACTACCTTTGATTTAATAGCTATATACAATTACTTGATTGATGTGAATGAAGTTACGATTAAAATGACAGATAAATTAAATTCAACTAACAAACTGCTGGAGGCATTTGAAACCGGATTGAATACATTATCATTACATACATATTTTGAAGAGAATAATTCTAACAAGACTGTCTCTAGCGGCTTAGAACAAAGAGTCAACTATCAAATATTAGATTTTGATGGTATCTGTTAAAATGTCAAACAATTTACTTCATTTTATAATCAATCCGTTGATTGCTAATATATCAGGAATCGCAATGTTAACCAGTTAATCTCGCGGTTAGCGTCGTTGACGTGATTTAAGCGCTAATCATCTTGTAAACGCGCGTTTAACTCATACAAGAACTGTCAAACGTAATCACTTCACTGACGTGTTTAACTTTTAATCATGATGATTATTGGAGTGCAACCCTGTGTTTGTTTAACAAAAACCACAGAGTGCGCTGTTTTTGCATATTTCAAAGCTGATTGCTATGAAAAAACTTAAATTTGCTAGAAGTAATCATATGCGAACAGCTGTTATCTGTCACAAAAAGAACAAAGAAGTAATGGCAGCAAAAAAAAAAGAGTTAATTGGTGCGATGGTACTTTTATCCAGCACTTTTTCATTACAAACCCCTCACATATGGCTGCACGCAAATACTTATGTGTGCTCTTGATGTTTTGAGCAGATCCTCCATTATTTTTGCCATATCAAAAATTCTTATCATATAAAATATAATTTGAATAACATTTGGCGCCATCTTTATTCACTTTTCTTTAATTTAGATTTTTTCTGCTGTTTGCTATTCAGTTTGCTTGATTTATAAATGTAAACAAACAGCTGTCAAAATTAATCTTGTGCGAAACAGCTGTTTGATGTGTGAACGCATAAGTTTATCGCAAGTAGATTATCGTACTGACGAGATTAACTTTTCATAGTGTGAACATGGCATTACTCTCTCGGGGACTGCCGTTTGTTGCTTCGTGAATTGTGGGCGAATTCGATGTCATTCGGGTTGCTGGCTTCGCTAAAACATGAACTGCCTAGGCATAGCCAACCCAGCCGATTTCAGAAGCTACTGCGCGCAGCGACCGCGCTACTGTGTGTATGAGCAAAACAAGATCCATACTCCAGGATGGGACGTACTAAGGATGTATATAGCGTTTAAGTGGTGTAGGGATCATCAAACTCTTTTGACCACCGCTTGATGAGCCAAGAACGTTTATGGCCTTATTGACCATCGACGATATGTGAGAATGTGATGCCTAAATCTTTAATTTCAAAAACGCGGACAAGTGGTGAAGCACCAAGCACTTAGTGCGCATTATGAGGGGTACCTCTACAAAAAGTCATGAATTTACATTTTGAACAATTTAAATTAAGTAAGTTATAACGGCACCAAGCCGACAGTGCACCCAAGTCCGACTGAAGTAAGTTACAAAGAGAATCATCATTATAGGTGAAACATAGCTTTACATCATCAGCAAACATAAATACACGAGAATTAGTAATAACAGCAGGAAGATCGTTGATGGTCCTAGGTGACTCCCCTGAGGGACACCAGAGGTAACAAAAATAGATTTGGATACAGAAGATTTAAAAACCACTTTTTGTGTTCGGCCACACAAGTACTCAGAAAGCCACGACAAAAGTTTCGCTGGAAATCCAATAATATTTAATTTTTTGAGCAGCAAAGAATGACTTACGGAATCGAATGCCTTACTAAAATCTGTATAAACGACGTCAGTCTGCATTTTATCCCGAAACCCTTTGACAACAATTGAGGTTAACTCAAGAAGGTGTTGATAAGGGGATAAAATTAAACAACATAAGTGCTGCAATTGAGAGCATATAATTTTTTCAAAGACTTTCGGAATGGCAGACAACTTGGATATACCCCTACAGTTTTTAACGTTAGACTTAGAAGAATTTTTATGAAGTGGAATAATAAAAGATTCTTTCCATATACCCGGAAACACAGCTGAGTCAACCGATAAGTTAAATAATTTATGTAAAGGTTTACAAAGTGAATCCGCACAGTATCTAAGTATACAACCTGGCACTCCATCTGGACCAGGCAAGAAGCCTGGTTTGATAGAGTTAAGGTCACATAGCATTGTACACTCAGTTATAACTGGGACATATATGCAATTTGACGTTTGCACTTGAAAAGGAATGAGTATACTGATTGAAAATACTCCGCAACTAGATAAGCCACTGCTTGATCGGAACTTGCTTTTGTATTATCAAGGTAAACCGAGGATGGCAAGCCTGGAGAATTACGTTTTGAGTCAACAAATTTATAAAACTGTTTAGGATCGCGGGAAAAGTTTGATCTGCAACGATTGAGATAATTGTTAAAACAAAAAGTGTTTACAGAAATAAAATTTGACTGTGCAATTATATACGAGGATAAATCTATAGTATTTCCAGATTTTTAAATTTTTTATAGGATCTTGTTTTCACGTTTTTTAATTTTGATAGTTCCCTCGTAAACCAAGGTGGTTTATTTTCACTTGAAGGAACAGTGAGCGGAACACAGATATCCAAATGCGAATTCAATGTCCTGTAAAAAATGGCAATGGCAGTTTCTATATCACTACAAGAGTAAAGTTGAGACCAATTAGTATGCTGAAGCAAATCATTTAATTTAGTAAAGTCAGTTTTACGGAAGCAACGTGTCTTTAAAGAATTGTTAGATGCTGGTCTAAGGTTAAGAAGTTCGAAGGAAAGTTCTAAGGTTAGATGGTAGGTATCTTCGGGAAGCACTAAAGGGTGTACTCTACTAACATTACTAAAATCAGAATCAGAAAAAAATATCAAATCTAACATTTTATTACTACTGTTACGCACCCCGTTAACTTGTGATAGGCCTAACTCTAAAAGGCCATCGATAAAATCATCAGAAGTGGCCGGAAATTGCGCTGAAGATGTGTCATTCGCAGACCATACAACATGTGGCAAATTAAAATCACCAACCACTATAAGTTGAACCATATCCGTCAACAACAACGACACAAGCTGCAGGGCATTCAGATGTGATATGTAAATGTTATTATCAGAATTGGGAGGGATATATGAACAAGTAATATACAGTGAGCGGCCTCTAAATAATATTTTAACACATATAAACTCAATATCCGGATGATCATGAGAATGAATCTGTTCAGAGGAAATACAAGAATCAACGGCAATGAGCACCCCGCTCCCCTTGCGGGAGGTGCGATCGCATCTGTACAAATTATACTCATTAGGCAAAACGGAATATTCAGATATATCAGGTTTTAACCAGGTTTCTGTGAGTGCAACTATCTGTGAATCAAAGGATAAGCTGTTTACATATAGTTTAGAAAGTTTAGTGTTAAGGCGTCGAACATTTTGATAGGCCCAGCTAACTACTTTTGTTAGTTTTTTGCCGCCGAAGTTGTGGCAACAGGGTTTGAAACTGACAATTTTCGACTTCTATTGGAATATATCTGCTGCTTTCCATGGAAGCGCAGTATCGACTTATATGAAGTTTGTGCAATTCTACTGCTTAACGTGAGAACTTTAATAGTATTTCTATTCTACATGTTTATTTATATTCCAGCAATAAGGTTTGGTATTCATTTTCAATATAAGAACTTGAATATAATTAAGTGTTAGAGTTTCCATTGACAATTATTGAATATTGGTACATAGGGTATTTTTGCATAGGGCAGCTTGTGCGTCTCAGCAACGACAAGCCAGCACCGAGTTGGCTTGTTTTATTTGCGTTTTGCGTTCATCGGCCCGTACATTAAAGGAGAGGCGGCGGGCCAGAGGAAAGGAAGAACGGTAAAAATTTGTTATTATTTGTATACCTGCTGGCTTAATTTCTTGCTGGGTCGAGATTTTTGATATTTTTCTTTTACTGTGCCCTGCACTTAATGTGTGTGTATGTGCATAAATGTGTATACGATAAGCCGACACGATACGATAAGCAACAGGCGCACAGCTTACATAAACGCGTCTAGCAAATTTTTTTTTACTTACTTTACAGCGATCGCGCTCACACACAGAGTACGGCTGGTTTGGCTGTGCTACGGCAGCTCATGTCGTAGCGAAGCGAGCAAGCCGAATGACATCGAATTCGCCCACAACTCACGAAGCAACAAACGGCAGTCCCACCAGAGAGAAAAAAACTAATGAGTGTTAGAACTCACGAGCGATGTGTTAACAGCTGGTTGTACCTGTTTGGTTTCTTTATATTAGCATAAAAAAGAAAAGAATAGTTTATTGAATTTAGTTTCCCTTCTATTAGTATAATTTTTATTTCATGAGGCTTTTTATGCAGTGATCTGTGTAAATGCAACTCTGGTTTAAATTTATGGTCGATAAACATTAATCGTTGCCATCGATTGTTTTATTTGTTAACAAATGATTATTGATTGAGAGAGAAACAAGTAAATAAAATGGATTTAGCAAAAGAACTTTTGAGTGCGACAGGTATGGCGGTTGAGGCATTGGATTTTGGGCTCTTTCACCTTCAACGTTTCGCAAATTGAATGCAAACTGCTGGAGCGCTTTACCCTGTCCTTATAAATATCGCTCCGAACATTCTATAAATGTTCGTGCTGCTCATATTGACTTAACAGCAGTTCAATCAACTCTCTTGTCCAAAACATTTTAATTAATGTAAGAGGTGTAAATATTCGATGAAATATCAATGATGTATTTTATTCGCTTTGATTCGAATCTCGTTTACACATATGCGTCCGTTTTGCATCAGGGTAACCGGAAAAGAGAGCGAGTCAAGATTAGTGTGGCCGAACCACACTTTTTTCGATAATGCTTAACACGAACATCGATATCTTAAATACTAGCTTACGATATATCGGTATATACTAACATTACATAGACAATGAATAAATAAATACTTTACAACTCGGCCGTCCTGACAAGGAATCGACCTCGATTCCACTTACTCTAAATTACAGAGGGCTCAGAGCCATACCAGACGGTGGGGTATTGCCTGCGGTCAGACATCAAAAGCACAATTTTAGTCAGGAGTAAGCCACAATTTTAATTTAGATGACTCTAGTACACCGTCGTACGGAAGCTGGGTTAGCTGAGAGCCTTCCACATCCCGAATGACATATCGGTCGTTCGGAAGCTTCTTATGAATGACATAGGGACCACGGTATCGCCTAATGAGTTTTTTATTTACGCCAGCCGTTGTATCAACATTTTTGATAACCACAAAGTCACCTTCTTCAAAATTAACAGCCGGTCGATGATATTTATTAAAGTACTCTGTGTTATACTCTTGAGATTTGACAATGTTCTGCAAAGCAATCTTACGGGCATCTACTAGGGACACTTCATCAATCAATCTATCATCTAAACGCTCAGTCAGCTCATCTACAACAGCGCCACGCTGTTCGACACCAAAAAGAAGGACGGAGGGTGTAAATTTAGTTGTGGAATGGATTGAATTATTTAAGGCGAATTCAATTTTCGGAAGTTGTTCCACCCAATTGGCATGATCCAATGGTTCAGCCAATTTACCCAGCATGGGACCTAAGACACGGTTGACGCGTTCCACTTGACCATTAGCACGAGGTGAGGCAGTTGCATTCTGGACATGGACGATATGACGGGACTGCAGAAAATCAGCAAACTCAGCGGAAGTGAAGCACGTACCTCGATCACTAACAACTCGACGGGGTCGACTGAAGTTTGGAAAATACTGCGTCTCTAGAGTGTGACATACTTCTCGGGAACTCGTAGTAGCGGCAGGGTACAATTTAACAAACTTCGTAAAGGCATCAATAACGACTAGCAGATATTTTTTCCTGGACTGTATTGACGGAAGGGGTCCTAAGTGGTCAATATGAAGAGTATCAAACGGCAGAGGAATTTTCGGAATACAATGCAGGGTAGCGTTATTATTACTAGCGGAAGCAGAATAATAAATGCACTTGAGACAGTTTTTAATAAAATTGTTAACGTAAGATTTCATATACGGAAACCAATAATGCTTTTTAATCTGGGTACAGCATTTTCCAGTGGACAAGTGACCTAACTTCTCATGCACTGTTCGTATGACACTGTTAATCATTTCGGCAGGGACATAGAGCTGAAGTACGTTGGTCGGTGATCGGCGATATACGACGCCATCTTGCAACTCGAAACCAGCCAGCTCTTGGTTCTCCAAGACACTCCGAAGTTTGACAATTTCTGGGTCGCGGTTTTGCGTCAGTTGTAGTTGGAAATCCAGGTTCAAGTCATCCACATATGCCGAAGTGTCTAGCCTACTAAGTGCATCAACATGGGGCATAGAGATGCCGGACCGATGTACAATAGTATAATTATAATTTTCCAATAATAATGCCCAGCGGGCAATTTTCGCGGAAGATCCACCGTTCTTCAGAGTTAACGCTAACGAATTACAATCTGTAATTATCTTAAAAGGTATAAACTTCAGGTATGTCTCAAAACGCTTTAAGGCATATACAATGGCCAGGGTTTCTAATTCATAGCTATGCAATTTGGATTCTGGGGGGGAAGCGGTCTTTGAAAAATAGCACACAGGATGAAACTTATCATCAGTTTGTTTCTGCAACAGCATCGCTCCAAAACCGGCGGAACTAGCATCACAATGTAATTCGGTTTCTGACTTCGGGTTATAAATAGACAACACAGGTGACTCTATCAGTTTGGACTGCAGTGTTCGGAAGGATTCAAGACACTCATCAGAGAAAACATAAGGGGCATCTTTTTTCAGCAGACGCGACATCGGATAGGCAATTTTGGCAAAGTTGGGTACAAAACGGCGGAAGTACGAAAAAAGACCCAGACAGCGTTCCAATTCTTTCCTATCCCGAGGTTCCGGCAGATTTTTAATAGCTTGAAGGTGAGCTGGTTTTGGGGTGATACCGGAAGAGTTCGCTAAATACCCCAAGTACTCTAACTCTTTGTGTGCAAAACGACACTTAGACAATTTGAGGCGTAATCCATTCACTCGTAAGGTATAAAGTGCCTCTTTCAGCACTCGCAGATGGGTTTCAAAATCACTCGACGCGATTAAAATGTCGTCCATATAAATCACCAGTTGACCTCTATTGATCAAGTCCTTCAACACAAAGTATACAAATCTAGCGAAAACTGGGGGACCATTACATAGTCCAAACGGCATGCGTACGTACTCAAATTGCCCGTCAGGTGTTACAAAGGCAGTATATTTCATTGAATCAGGATGCATTTTGACATGGTGAAATCCACTTTCTAAATCCAAGACAGTAAAGAATGATTTACCCCCCAGGTGTTCAACACAATCCTCTAGCAACGGAATCGGGAAGTGGTCACGAACAGTGATTTTGTTCAGCGGGCGATAGTCAACACATTTTCTTAAGGTATTGTCCTTTTTCCTAACGGGCACTATAGCAGAAGCGTAAGGGGAATTACTGTGACGAATAATACCAGCACTTAATAAGTCATCACATATCTGACGCACTTCGTTGCGTTCGTGATGGGATAATCGGCGGGGGCGGCAGAAAATAGGGGTCTGATTTGTCAACTCGATTTTCATTTCGTAATTGGTTGGTTTAATCAGTTCTGAAGGGACATCAACATAAGAGGCGGAGATAACAGACTGCAACTCTTCAGATTGTTCTGAGGACAGAGTAGACTCTATATTAAACTCATTTTCACTAACAACAGGTAGCTCGATTGCATTCATAACTGCCAGGGCATCATCCAGCGACTGGTCAGTTATGACAGAACACTCTTTCTCAGCGGTACACGGCTGTGATTCGGCAGGCATAAATTTATTCTCACTACACGATCGGGTTGAATCTTTTTTGATTATTGTGCGTTTGACATCTGTTCTAAACAAATCAAGTGAATTAAGGACAGCAGTGAGTTTCATGTTACAATTTAATTTATATTTATTTAAGGCTACCAGTCTATTTTTGGTATATTTGATTTTAAATTGACATAAATTTATATTCGTTTTTTCAAAAAAGTCTCTACCCAAAATTATTGGCAAATTCGTGGCATTGTTAGGCAGTACCTCGAATATATGTAATACTGTTTTTTTAAAAATACGTATGGCACATTGTACTTTCCCCAACGACATAAGTTGGTTATTCCCCAGACCACGGCAGTTCAGCAGGGTTGACTTCAGTTTACAGGTGGGGGGCACTTCGGATTGCCGAATAAAACTTCTAGGACTACCCGAGTCAAGGAGGGAGAAAATATTTGTAAACTCACTGCTTTTCACTTGATTTGACACAAAGGCAACACTCACCATCTGTAGATGTTCTACTTTATCCACTAAGGTGTCTCCACAGCAGGAATGGTAGTCTGTCTCGGCGGCGGCAGCATTGGTAGCGATGACCTTCGCAATTTTGAACGGGCAGTTCTTATAAACATGATCCATTTTTCCACACTTAAAACATGAGTTGGCCGGTCTCAGAGGTTTCGGGCACTGGGATTTGTAATGTCCAAACGAGGAACAGTTGTAGCACCGCACATCTTTCGCGGCAGGGACGGCAGTTGTGGACTGCAGTGGGACACTAGTATCGGCAGGTTGTCGAGGCAGAGACTGGGTAACGGCAGCCACTTGTCTACCCGCAGTAGATTGAAGTCGACGTCTTTCATACCTCTCCAGGAGCGTCTTCAGGTTGTACACAGTCCTGGCTGCATACAGCATGCCCACTGCCGACGAGTTGTCTCCGAGTCCATCAATGATGAGATCAACCAACTCAGCCTCCGGAATTGTGGCATTCATGGCTATTTCCTGCATCTCGATGGCATACCGAAGGTATCCCTCTCCAGGCTTAAGACGTCGGTTCCGCAGGGCTGCGTACACTTCTTCGGTGCTCTTTGACCTTCCAAACTCATTTATTAAAATTTCTTTAAGCTCTTCATAGCTGCGCACAGTGAGTGTACGCATGAGGACTGCCGCCGTGCCTTCCAACAGCCGACGACATGCAACAAATCGCAAACGGGCGTCCAGCTGAAGCATCTCGCACGCATCCTCCAAATCGCTGAGCCACTTATTTACGTCATACGCGTTGTCAGCCGAGAACCGCGGGACCATGGACTCTATCACGCTGATGTCAGTTACCCGCTGACTGGGTATGGAAGGGGGGGCACCGATCTGCTGCTGCAACCTTGCAATTTGCTGTTGAAGTTCTAGGACTTCCTTTTGTTTGCGCAAATTGGCCAATGGTCTAACATCTGGTCATGGCGAGGCAGCAGTTAGGTCAGCCGACGGCAATGCGGCAGACGGCGAGGCAACATCTGGAACCATGGACGGCAATGCGGCAGAGCGCGAGGCAGCAGCTGGGGCATCAGACAGCGACGCAGCGGCTGGAGCTGTGGGCGGCAGAACGGCAGGCAGCGAGGCAGCAGATGAGACGGCAGAAAGTAATACGTCAGTTGGGGCAGCCGGCAATAATGCAGCAGCTGTAGTTGTGGACGGCAGAACGGCAGGCAGCGAGGCAGCAGATGAAACGGCAGAAAGTAATACGTCAGTTGGGGCAGCCGGCAATAATGCAGCAGCTGTAGTTGTGGACGGCAGAACGGCAGGCAGCGAGGCAGCAGATGAGACAGCAGACGGCGGGTTTAATTCTGGGGCGGCAGATGACTTCGGCAATTCCGACACTAATTTGCGTAATTGTATTAGTGTAGCTAACGGCGACACTTCAATGCCGTGTGTCTTCAGCAGTTTAATTAATTCATCTTTGGTTGAACCCATTTTTGGATTCGTCGTTAAATAATGGTTGGGCGTTGAGCTAATCCCATTTCTGAGTTGTAAGAGGTGTAAATATTCGATGAAATATCAATGATGTATTTTATTCGCTTTGATTCGAATCTCGTTTACACATATGCGTCCGTTTTGCATCAGGGTAACCGGAAAAGAGAGCGAGTCAAGATTAGTGTGGCCGAACCACACTTTTTTCGATAATGCTTAACACGAACATCGATATCTTAAATACTAGCTTACGATATATCGGTATATACTAACATTACATAGACAATGAATAAATGAATAAATAAATACTTTACATTAATAATTTTAAACCACAATAATGAACAATGTATTTACTAATTGCGGCAATAGTTGCATGTGCGATATTTCGTATCGATAATTTTATTATTCACATCAAACACTGTGCAACTCTGTGTTTACATGTAATCGGAATAGGGCAAAGCAAAATGAGAAAATTGAATCATTGCTACCAATGTCATGAAGCATTGCTTGCAGCTGTTTCACCACTGCCCCCTTTGCCAACAAACGAATGCAGCAGAAGCAAAAAGTTCATCGTGTAAAAGGGGTCGTATTGGAATATACCCGCTGCTTTCTATTATGGAAGGGCGGGATCGACATACATATATGAACTTTGTGCAATTCTACAGCTTAACGTGAAAGCTTTAATATTATTTCTATTCTACATGTTTATTTATATTCCAGCAATAAGGTTTGGTATTCATATCCAATAAAAGAACTTGCATATAATTATGTAAGTGTTAGAGTGTTCATTGAAAATTATTTAATATTGGTACATAGGGTATTTTTGCATAGGTCATATATGTTTCAAACGCACTTTAATCGACGGGCCGCTGAACGCAAAGGGAAACTGAACAAAACAACAACGTGCTGGCTTGTCGTAGCTGAGACGCACAAGCTGCACAAAGAGTAAATACCCCTTGAACCAATATTCAATAATTGTCAATAAAAACTCTAATATTTGATTTTAATATATATATTGTTTATGCTAGAATATAAACAATAAACAATGCTAGAATATAAACAAACATGTAAAATTGAAATTATATTAAAGAATCTCAAGTTTTGCTATTCAATTGCACAAAGTTCATATTAAGTTATACTACCCTACAAACTTGGACACATCGTTAGCAAGACTTTGTATTTTACAGTTATTCTCTGCCGCTACACCAATACAGTCATACTCAGATGAATATGTATATGAAATTTTGCAGTCGGTCCACGAGTGCACGCTAAATTTGTTCGAAGTTCGAGCCCGTCACAGTTACGGCACGCCCTTTAAGCAGAGCTGCACGGCTGCATTGTTTGCATGTATTATCAAATGGAAAGAACGTGTACCCGTGGCTATAGATGTTAACACATCAAAAAAGCCACTGAACAGATATGTTAAGTTAGTTAGAATATAGCTGTTTAAACCCTCTATTAGTATAAGATCTCTTTGCCGAATACACTTTTGTAGTTTGTGTACATCTTTGCATAATTGTATGGCAAGGGTTGTTAGAAAGTGACATAAAAGAAAAATTGGGAAGAGTAAGTATGATGAGCAGCAGCAAAAGTGATATTTGACTGCCTTGGAAGACAAGGAGAGAAGTGTATAGTCTTTGTTGTTGATTTTGGTTTTTTAAGATAGCTGCTGACTTCTGTTCGCCTGGTACTTTAACAACAATTTCTACTGGTTTTTACACATTTAACTACTTAAGTGCCATTTGTCATGTCTGGAGAAGTGTATTTGTGTATAGAAGCGTATTTCTTTGGTCATAGCAACACAAGCCAAAGCAACAACGAACCAAAGCAACAACGAGGCAAAGATACAGCGAAAAAAAAACAAAAACAATACATAGCGACATCATATCAGCAGACACATCGTGTTATGTTCGTTAGCAAGTCTTCGTTTTTTACAGTTATTCTCTGCAGCTACACCAATACAATCATACTCAGATGAATACGTATATGAAATTTTTCAGTTGGTCCAGCCTGGCACTCTAAATTATTCGTCAGTCGATCTCAGTCCAGCACGGCTCGCTACATTTCGTTGCATGTATTCAACTGACACATATAGATACCCTTGCCTATAGATGTTAACACATCAAAAAATTGTTTGTAAATACATTGTTGAACAACATACCCACGATAGTACATATATTTTATAAGGGTATCCAACATTCGTCATGCGCTAGGTTTTACAAAAACGTAACGAAACTTGTTCAGTTGATTTAACTCCTCATAGTTTTTCATACCGGGCCACTTAAATGCAAATCGATTCTTAAGGAGTAAATTCAAAAAAATGTTTTTTTCGAATTTCAGCCAATTTCAAGATGAGCTGTAAATAATTGCAAATAACAACAACTACAATTAAGAACCTAATAATAAAAGGACAGTATAATTTAACATAGAAACATTGAAAGAAAAAAAAAAACTCAGGGTTTGTAGAACACGCTCTTTGGAAGCTATACTTCTTGTATCGTAATATGTTTCTATTTTGTAGTTTTGAATAATTCAAGTACATATTTGTAAATAAATATTTTAGTCTTGTTTAAATATTTTTTACCGCCAACAGCAAGGCTATACAAAAGTAGCGCACCTTGGTCGTTTATCATAACTTTAAACTCAGTTGTTTTACTTGAAAAGTAAACAGTTGCTTTTCCGATTTATTAAGAGAATGTTATCAACCTGCCTCCAAAATATGTGAAATTTTCAACATTTGTTGTTACGGCCGTAAAGTTGGTGCATTACGGTATTGTCGTCTGCGTACAGGCCATTAGCATACAGTTGGGAAATTGTAAATAATTGTTTAATAACATTTCATCTTCCAATGTTATTAGCGAGTCGTGGCGCAAACTTGTTAATGTTTGGTACATTACAGGTAAGCCTGTTTGCTATAGTATTGTCTTTTGCGTTCATAGATTTATGGGTGATGACACTTAATGCAATCATCAACCACAAAATCAAAGATGTACATGGAAATTAAACAGGTACCATGCAACTAAAAACTGTTAGCACATCGTCCGGGGTTTCAATCACTCATTGTATTTATTTTTACTATCTTTATTAATTTATTAAAATTATTTTAATTATTTAAAATAAATCTATTGAAAATACTTTTTTCCTTGTTATAGTTGTTATTCAAAATAAAAGATTTTTTATTATTTTAATTAATTAATTTTAATTCAATTTATTGTTATTTTTTTGCTAGTACCTGAAAATAAAGCTTTTTGGAACTTGTAGCATTACTTAAATAATTATAAACATATTAAATGAAAAATTCAACGTTTTTTCACATTTATTAAAAAAAAAATTGTTAAAATTAAATTTTGGTTATACGGCAGAATTACAAAAAAAAAAAACAAAGCACCAGTTTGGATGTGGAGAACCAGTAAATAGCTGCTACTTATCAGTTTATGTTAAGTAGATTTTTAGTGGAATCGCTTGCACTTATCGGACGAAGTATCATGAATAATACTTTATAATGGAAATAGAGTATTTATTTAGTTTCTTAAGCCTTGTTGTCGCCTACAAGGAAACCGAATCTGATTTTCGGTAGGTGGCTGATTTTGCGTGGGTTGCGAAATATAACAGGAACTGAAACCGAACGGAATATTTCTACTTGTTTTTCATTTGCTAATTTTTATCCGCATCGCGTTTTATCAGTAACAAAATGCAAAGTTATTCATTGGAACAAGAAAGAATCACAGCGCTCCTTGCTGCAAATGATAGTTTTGAAAAAGATTCACACAAAAAACATAAAGAAATGACCAGTTGGCTGCGTTTGTAGAAAACAGCTGATAGTCGTGAACACAACCGAATAAAGTCAAAAGTACTTGTTTCGGTTTCGGTTGCAAGTGTACTGAATTAGGTTTCGGTAGCTAGCAACGGAAAAATTACGATTTTCGGTTTCACTTTCGGATTCAGTTCCAAATGTACTGAATTCGGTTTCCGTTGAATGTGACAAGGCTTTAGATGATCAACATTGTATAATCTGAGTCATATGTTACTTCTTTTTTGCATCTTATTCAACACAGCCTTAAACAATGTATTTTTACTTAGCAATTTTCGACATTTTCTGAATGAATAAGGTTGGTTCTGTGTTTTGACGCACTTTCAGTGTTTGATAAACTTTCTTAGTAAAGTCAGCATCCATTTAATATTGCGTGGGCACGAGTCAGTCAGTCAAATTGTCAGTTTAATTCTTTTACAACAAAAGTACCCGAGCTAACATTTAAAAAATACAGAGTAATGATCAAGGTATTTGTAAAAGATAACAGAATTGGGTTAATAAAAAAGATAATTAGACTGCGCTTCGGGTCTTAGGTTTAAGAGATAAATAAATTAGTTTTCTTTAAAATACCTTGAAAATAGCGTATAGTCTTTATAAAATGCATAAGCAAGTCATTTTTATTTTAATTTTGTGCTTACATGCATGCAGGCTGACAAAGAAGGTTACTATTCGCAAATTTTTATTAACATAAAAGTTTAAATATAATTACATTCAGTTTCAAAAATGTGATGATGAAACAACTGAAACTACTGGTGGCACTGCATATTGGAAGTATCGAGGAGGCCGTTACACAATCTCGGAAGACTTTATTTGCTTGAAAGAAGATTGGGAACTCTTTTTGCGAGCATGCAACACAACGACTGGTCAGTGGCAGCCAAAAAGTGTGGTATGCACAATTCCGAATCAAACAAACAAATTTTGCCCAGAAGAATTAGTGGAAGTTGATAATAAAAATGGTAATCCGCTTTGTCTGAAAATGTCCAAACATCCACAAAAGTACGATGAAACCTTTTGCCATGGATCAAATATAATTTTGCCATTAGATTATTCTGAGCTTCAATCTTCCAGTTTAATGCAGGTCATATATGATCAAAGCATATTAAAATTTTGGTTACCAGTTAAACGCGAAAGTAGTTCAATGCCATACAAGGTTAAGTTGCCAGGGAAGCGGTGGGGACAATTAGTCGACGATGAAATAACAGATATGAGATCTGATAAAAGATGTATGTCCGTACGGATAAAAAAACATCAAAAAAATTATAAGCCTGAGCTAATGGTGTCCGATTGTGATGATTTATTGCACACGATTTGTGTGTTTAAAGGTCAACTTACAGCAAGCTCAGGTTGCCCTGATGAACTTGTAGCGCTTAGTTACCGTCCTAATGAATGCTACGGAATCAACTGGGGAGGTACGTTAATTGGGCAGCAAAAAGAGATGCGACTCAAAGAATATTTTAAGCAACGGAATACTTTTGGACTGTTGCTCAAAAATGTCCTATCAGAAAGGAAAAAACAAGAATATTTTCAAATTGACAACTTCGTCGACAAATCAACCAGAAAGTTTTTGATTCTTATGAACAAAAATGAAATATTAAGAATTGTTGAAGAAAATAATATGGCGTTTCCAGTTTTGTACAAAAAAACTGTTAAAACTCAAGAAAATTTGGTACAACTTGTGTTAAAACTAGACACTATGTTTCAAGCATTAATTCTAATTGCTTACAACAGCGAATATCTATGGAAAACCGAGAGAAAAGATTATGGCATACAATGCTTTACAAACGCACATTATGATATTCAGCGTAACTGTGAAATTGATCTTATTTGGGAAAATAAACAGAAAACCAAATCGATTTTTAAATTAGAGTTAATCAATGACAACCCTGGCGAGTATTGGTGCGAAGGCCATACCGTCTTTGATTTTGAGCTTGTAGCCACCGAAAGAATAATAGCTGCAAAAAAAACCAGGGGCCACGCTTTTGCTGCTAGAGTAAATGTTGCGTGTATAATTTTAAAAAATAATATGTGTGAAAGTACTTACAAATACACCAAAAAGCTTGGAAAACATGTTCACGAAAAGTTTATAAATTGGAGCAGAGATATTTCCAAAGACCTAGTAATACATAGTGCGCGTATTATGAGCATTGAACAAATTTTTACTAAACACATGGATTGTTGGATTCATTTGACTGCTTCTTTTAGGAATTCAGCAGTTTACAATAGTGAGGAGGGCAGCAGCGAACAATCCAAAAGCTTAAGGAACTATGATTTTATACTAAGACATAACACTCAAGAGCGCATGCAAGTTTGGACGCTTTTGAAAGAGGTAGTGTTACTTGAAAACCTTGAAAGAGTGACTGATATACGCAGAACAGAGTTCTGCTTTCCAGACAAGACTCACTTGGGTAACGACGAAAGATATGAGTGGAAGGAAACAATTAGAGGACAGGTGGGCACATTATCAGGTCTGTGTTTTCAAAGTAATGGCGTGCCATATACTCGTCGCTGCCTAGGGAACTTTATACATGGCGCTTTTTGGGAGTCCGTTGCAGAAAACATCTCATGCCAACTGAAACCGAATAATTTAATGATAACAAAAACCCTTTACAGTTTAGAAAACTCGCAACTAATTAAAGTTTCACCAGAACAAATTTTAAGAAAAGTAAGAAATATTTTGAGGGTTTCGGCAAAAAGTTTATTACCTGTAGATCTCGATTTTGCTGCTAACATTATGCAAGCTTCAATTAAGAATTTTGATCAAAATATTTTGAGTTTGTCAAAACCTCCTACTCAGAACTTTTTGAGAGAAACTACCTTTGATTTAATAGCTATATACAATTACTTGATTGATGTGAATGAAGTTACGATTAAAATGACAGATAAATTAAATTCAACTAACAAACTGCTGGAGGCATTTGAAACCGGATTGAATACATTATCATTACATACATATTTTGAAGAGAATAATTCTAACAAGACTGTCTCTAGCGGCTTAGAACAAAGAGTCAACTATCAAATATTAGATTTTGATGGTATCTGTTAAAATGTCAAACAATTTACTTAATTTTATAATCAATCCGTTGATTGCTAATATATCAGGAATCGCAATGTTAACCAGTTAATCTCGCGATTAGCGTCGTTGACGTGATTTAAGCGCTAATCATCTTGTAAACGCGCGTTTAACTCATACAAGAACTGTCAAACGTAATCACTTCACTGACGTGTTTAACTTTTAATCATGATGATTATTGGAGTGCAACCCTGTGTTTGTTTAACAAAAACCACAGAGTGCGCTGTTTTTGCATATTTCAAAGCTGATTGCTATGAAAAAACTTAAATTTGCTAGAAGTAATCATATGCGAACAGCTGTTATCTGTCACAAAAAGAACAAAGAAGTAATGGCAGCAAAAAAAAAAGAGTTAATTGGTGCGATGGTACTTTTATCCAGCACTTTTTCATTACAAATCCCTCACATATGGCTGCACGCAAATACTTATGTGTGCTCTTGATGTTTTGAGCAGATCCTCCATTATTTTTGCCATATCAAAAATTCTTATCATATAAAATATAATTTGAATAACATTTGGCGCCATCTTTATTCACTTTTCTTTAATTTAGATTTTTTCTGCTGTTTGCTATTCAGTTTGCTTGATTTATAAATGTAAACAAACAGCTGTCAAACTTAATCTTGTGCGAAACAGCTGTTTGATGTGTGAACGCATAAGTTTATCGCAAGTAGATTATCGTACTGACGAGATTAACTTTTCATAGTGTGAACATGGCATTACTCTCTCGGGGACTGCCGTTTGTTGCTTCGTGAATTGTGGGCGAATTCGATGTCATTCGGGTTGCTGGCTTCGCTAAAACATGAACTGCCTAGGCATAGCCAACCCAGCCGATTTCAGAAGCTACTGCGCGCAGCGACCGTGCTACTGTGTGTATGAGCAAAACAAGATCCATACTCCAGGATGGGACGTACTAAGGATGTATATAGCGTTTAAGTGGTGTAGGGATCATCAAACTCTTTTGACCACCGCTTGATGAGCCAAGAACGTTTATGGCCTTATTGACCATCGACGATATGTGAGAATGTGATGCCTAAATCTTTAATTTCAAAAACGCGGACAAGTGGTGAAGCACCAAGCACTTAGTGCGCATTATGAGGGGTACCTCTACAAAAAGTCATGAATTTACATTTTGAACAATTTAAATTACGTAAGTTATAACGGCACCAAGCCGACAGTGCACCCAAGTCCGACTGAAGTAAGTTACAAAGAGAATCATCATTATAGGTGAAACATAGCTTTACATCAGCAAACATAAATACACGAGAATTAGTAATAACAGCAGGAAGATCGTTGATGATCCTAGGTGACTCCCCTGTGGGACACCAGAGGTAACAAAAATAGATTTGGATACAGAAGATTTAAAAACCACTTTTTGTGTTCGGCCACACAAGTACTCAGAAAGCCACGACAAAAGTTTCGCTGGAAATCCAATAATATTTAATTTTTTGAGCAGCAAAGAATGACTTACGGAATCGAATGCCTTACTAAAATCTGTATAAACGACGTCAGTCTGCATTTTATCCCGAAACCCTTTGACAACAATTGAGGTTAACTCAAGAAGGTGTTGATAAGGGGATAAAATTAAACAACATAAATGCTGCAATTGAGAGCATATAATTTTTTCAAAGACTTTCGGAATGGCAGACAACTTGGATATACCCCTACAGTTTTTAACGTTAGACTTAGAAGAATTTTTATGAAGTGGAATAATAAAAGATTCTTTCCATATACCCGGAAACACAGCTGAGTCAACCGATAAGTTAAATAATTTATGTAAAGGTTTACAAAGTGAATCCGCACAGTATCTAAGTATACAACCTGGCACTCCATCTGGACCAGGCAAGAAGCCTGGTTTGATAGAGTTAAGGTCACATAGCATTGTACACTCAGTTATAACTGGGACATATATGCAATTTGACGTTTGCACTTGAAAAGGAATGAGTATACTGATTGAAAATACTCCGCAACTAGATCAGCCACTGCTTGATCGGAACTTGCTTTTGTATTATCAAGGTAAACCGAGGATGGCAAGCCTGGAGAATTACGTTTTGAGTCAACAAATTTATAAAACTGTTTAGGATCGCGGGAAAAGTTTGATCTGCAACGATTGAGATAATTGTTAAAAAAAAAAGTGTTTACAGAAATAAAATTTGACTGTGCAATTATATACGAGGATAAATCTATAGTATTTCCAGATTTTTAAATTTTTTATAGGATCTTGTTTTCACGTTTTTTAATTTTGATAGTTCCCTCGTAAACCAAGGTGGTTTATTTTCACTTGAAGGAACAGTGAGCGGAACACAGATATCCAAATGCGAATTCAATGTCCTGTAAAAAATGGCAATGGCAGTTTCTATATCACTACAAGAATAAAGTTGAGACCAATTAGTATGCTGAAGCAAATCATTTAATTTAGTAAAGTCTTTAAAGAATTGTTAGATGCTGGTCTAAGGTTAAGAAGTTCGAAGGAAAGTTCTAAGGTTAGATGGTAGGTATCTTCGGGAAGCACTAAAGGGTGTACTCTACTAACATTACTAAAATCAGAATCAGAAAAAAATATCAAATCTAACATTTTATTACTACTGTTACGCACCCCGTTAACTTGTGATAGGCCTAACTCTAAAAGGCCATCGATAAAATCATCAGAAGTGGCCGGAAATTGCGCTGAAGATGTGTCATTCGCAGACCATACAACATGTGGCAAATTAAAATCACCAACCACTATAAGTTGAACCATATCCGTCAACAACAACGACACAAGCTGCAGGGCATTCAGATGTGATATGTAAATGTTATTATCAGAATTGGGAGGGATATATGAACAAGTAATATACAGTGAGCGGCCTCTAAATAATATTTTAACACATATAAACTCAATATCCGGATGATCATGAGAATGAATCTGTTCAGAGAAAATACAAGAATCAACGGCAATGAGCACCCCGCTCCCCTTGCGGGAGGTGCGATCGCATCTGTACAAATTATACTCATTAGGCAAAACGGAATATTCAGATATATCAGGTTTTAACCAGGTTTCTGTGAGTGCAACTATCTGTGAATCAAAGGATAAGCTGTTTACATATAGTTTAGAAAGTTTAGTGTTAAGGCGTCGAACATTTTGATAGGCCCAGCTAACTACTTTTGTTAGTTTTTTGCCGCCGAAGTTGTGGCAACAGGGTTTGAAACTGACAATTTTCGACTTCTATTGGAATATATCTGCTGCTTTCCATGGAAGCGCAGTATCGACTTATATGAAGTTTGTGCAATTCTACTGCTTAACGTGAGAACTTTAATAGTATTTTTATTCTACATGTTTATTTATATTCCAGCAATAAGGTTTGGTATTCATTTTCAATATAAGAACTTGAATATAATTAAGTGTTAGAGTTTTCATTGACAATTATTGAATATTGGTACATAGGGTATTTTTGCATAGGGCAGCTTGTGCGTCTCAGCAACGACAAGCCAGCACCGAGTTGGCTTGTTTTATTTGCGTTTTGCGTTCATCGGCCCGTACATTAAAGGAGAGGCGGCGGGCCAGAGGAAAGGAAGAACGGTAAAAATTTGTTATTATTTGTATACCTGCTGGCTTAATTTCTTGCTGGGTCGAGATTTTTGATATTTTTCTTTTACTGTGCCCTGCACTTAGTGTGTGTGTATGTGCATAAATGTGTATACGATAAGCCGATACGATACGATAAGCAACAGGCGCACAGCTCACATAAACGCGTCTAGCAAATTTTTTTTTACTTACTTTACAGCGATCGCGCTCATACACAGAGTACGGCTGGTTTGGCTGTGCTACGGCAGCTCATGTCATGCAAGCCGAATGACATCGAATTCGCCCACAACTCACGAAGCAACAAACGGCAGTCCCACCAGAGAGAAAAAAAGCCACTGAACAGATATGTTAAGTTAGTTAGAATATAGCTGTTTAAACCCTCTATTAGTATAAGATCTCTTTGCTGAATACACTTTTGTAGTTTGTGTACATCTTTGCATAATTGTATGGCAAGGGTTGTTAGAAAGTGACATAAAAGAAAAATTGGGAAGAGTAAGTATGATGAGCAGCAGCAAAAGTGATATTTGACTGCCTTGGAAGACAAGGAGAGAAGTGTATAGTCTTTGTTGTTGATTTTGGTTTTTTAAGATAGCTGCTGATTTCTGTTCGCCTGGTACTTTAACAACAATTTCTACTGGTTTTTACACATTTAACTACTTAAGTGCCATTTGTCATGTCTGGAGAAGTGTATTTGTGTATAGAAGCGTATTTCTTTGGTCGTAGCAACACAAGCCAAAGCAACAACGAACCAAAGCAACAACGAGGCAAAGATACAGCGAAAAAAAAACAAAAACAATACATAGCGACATCATATCAGCAGACACATCGTGTTATGTTCGTTAGCAAGTCTTCGTTTTTTACAGTTATTCTCTGCAGCTACACCAATACAATCATACTCAGATGAATACGTAAATGAAATTTTTCAGTCGGTCCAGCCTGGCACTCTAAATTATTCGTCAGTCGATCTCAGTCCAGCACGGCTCGCTACATTTCGTTGCATGTATTCAACTGACACATATAGATACCCTTGCCTATAGATGTTAACACATCAAAAAATTGTTTGTAAATACATTGTTGAACAACATACCCACGATAGTACATATATTTTATAAGGGTATCCAACATTCGTCATGCGCTAGGTTTTACAAAAACGTAACGAAACTTGTTCAGTTGATTTAACTCCTCATAGTTTTTCATACCGGGCCACTTAAATGCAAATCGATTCTTAAGGAGTAAATTCAAAAAAATGTTTTTTTCGAATTTCAGCCAATTTCAAGATGAGCCGTAAATAATTGCAAATAACAACAACTACAATTAAGAACCTAATAATAAAAGGACAGTATAATTTAACATAGAAACATTGAAAGAAAAAAAAAAACTCAGGGTTTGTAGAACACGCTCTTTTGAAGCTATACTTCTTGTATCGTAATATGTTTCTATTTTGTAGTTTTGAATAATTCAAGTACATATTTGTAAATAAATATTTTAGTCTTGTTTAAATATTTTTTACCGCCAACAGCAAGGCTATACAAAAGTAGCGCACCTTGGTCGTTTATCATAACTTTAAACTCAGTTGTTTTACTTGAAAAGTAAACAGTTGCTTTTCCGATTTATTAAGAGAATGTTATCAACCTGCCTCCAAAATATGTGAAATTTTCTACATTTGTTGTTACGGCCGTAAAGTTGGTGCATTACGGTATTGTCGTCTGCGTACAGGCCATTAGCATACAGTTGGGAAATTGTAAATAATTGTTTAATAACATTTCATCTTCCAATGTTATTAGCGAGTCGTGGCGCAAACTTGTTAATGTTTGGTACATTACAGGTAAGCCTGTTTGCTATAGTATTGTCTTTTGCGTTCATAGATTTATGGGTGATGACACTTAATGCAATCATCAACCACAAAATCAAAGATGTACATGGAAATTAAACAGGTACCATGCAACTAAAAACTGTTAGCACATCGTCCGGGGTTTCAAACACTCATTGTATTTATTTTTACTATCTTTATTAATTTATTAAAATTATTTTAATTATTTAAAATAAATCTATTGAAAATACTTTTTTCCTTGTTATAGTTGTTATTCAAAATAAAAGATTTTTTATTATTTTAATTAATTAATTTTAATTCAATTTATTGTTATTTTTTTGCTAGTACCTGAAAATAAAGCTTTTTGGAACTTGTAGCATTACTTAAATGATTATAAACATATTAAATGAAAAATTCAACGTTTTTTCACATTTATTTAAAAAAAAATTGTTAAAATTAAATTTTGGTTATACGGCAGAATTACAAAAAAAAAAAAACAAAGCACCAGTTTGGATGTGGAGAACCAGTAAATAGCTGCTACTTATCAGTTTATGTTAAGTAGATTTTTAGTGGAATCGCTTGCACTTATCGGACGAAGTATCATGAATAATACTTTATAATGGAAATAGTGTATTTATTTAGTTTCTTAAGCCTTGTTGTCGCCTACAAGGAAACCGAATCTGATTTTCGGTAGGTGGCTGATTTTGCGTGGGTTGCGAAATATAACAGGAACTGAAACCGAACGGAATATTTCTACTTGTTTTTCATTTGCTAATTTTTATCCGCATCGCGTTTTATCAGTAACAAAATGCAAAGTTATTCATTGGAACAAAAAAGAATCACAGCGCTCCTTGCTGCAAATGATTGTTTTGAAAAAGATTCACACAAAAAACATAAAGAAATGACCAGTTGGCTGCGTTTGTAGAAAACAGCTGATAGTCGTGAACACAACCGAATAAAGTCAAAAGTACTTGTTTCGGTTTCGGTTGCAAGTGTACTGAATTAGGTTTCAGTAGCTAGCAACGGAAAAATTACGATTTTCGGTTTCAGTTTCGGATTCAGTTCCAAATGTACTGAATTCGGTTTCCGTTGAATGTGACAAGGCTTTAGATGATCAACATTGTATAATCTGAGTCATATGTTACTTCTTTTTTGCATCTTATTCAACACAGCCTTAAACAATGTATTTTTACTTAGCAATTTTCGACATTTTCTGAATGAATAAGGTTGGTTCTGTGTTTTGACGCACTTTCAGTGTTTGATAAACTTTCTTAGTAAAGTCAGCATCCATTTAATATTGCGTGGGCACGAGTCAGTCAGTCAAATTGTCAGTTTAATTCTTTTACAACAAAAGTACCCGAGCTAACATTTAAAAAATACAGAGTAATGATCAAGGTATTTGTAAAAGATAACAGAATTGGGTTAATAAAAAAGATAATTAGACTGCGCTTCGGGTCTTAGGTTTAAGAGATAAATAAATTAGTTTTCTTTAAAATACCTTGAAAATAGCGTATAGTCTTTATAAAATGCATAAGCAAGTCATTTTTATTTTAATTTTGTGCTTACATGCATGCAGGCTGACAAAGAAGGTTACTATTCGCAAATTTTTATTAACATAAAAGTTTAAATATAATTACATTCAGTTTCAAAAATGTGATGATGAAACAACTGAAACTACTGGTGGCACTGCATATTGGAAGTATCGAGGAGGCCGTTACACAATCTCGGAAGACTTTATTTGCTTGAAAGAAGATTGGGAACTCTTTTTGCGAGCATGCAACACAACGACTGGTCAGTGGCAGCCAAAAAGTGTGGTATGCACAATTCCGAATCAAACAAACAAATTTTGCCCAGAAGAATTAGTGGAAGTTGATAATAAAAATGGTAATCCGCTTTGTCTGAAAATGTCCAAACATCCACAAAAGTACGATGAAACCTTTTGCCATGGATCAAATATAATTTTGCCATTAGATTATTCTGAGCTTCAATCTTCCAGTTTAATGCAGGTCATATATGATCAAAGCATATTAAAATTTTGGTTACCAGTTAAACGCGAAAGTAGTTCAATGCCATACAAGGTTAAGTTGCCAGGGAAGCGGTGGGGACAATTAGTCGACGATGAAATAACAGATATGAGATCTGATAAAAGATGTATGTCCGTACGGATAAAAAAACATCAAAAAAATTATAAGCCTGAGCTAATGGTGTCCGATTGTGATGATTTATTGCACACGATTTGTGTGTTTAAAGGTCAACTTACAGCAAGCTCAGGTTGCCCTGATGAACTTGTAGCGCTTAGTTACCGTCCTAATGAATGCTACGGAATCAACTGGGGAGGTACGTTAATTGGGCAGCAAAAAGAGATGCGACTCAAAGAATATTTTAAGCAACGGAATACTTTTGGACTGTTGCTCAAAAATGTCCTATCAGAAAGGAAAAAACAAGAATATTTTCAAATTGACAACTTCGTCGACAAATCAACCAGAAAGTTTTTGATTCTTATGAACAAAAATGAAATATTAAGAATTGTTGAAGAAAATAATATGGCGTTTCCAGTTTTGTACAAAAAAACTGTTAAAACTCAAGAAAATTTGGTACAACTTGTGTTAAAACTAGACACTATGTTTCAAGCATTAATTCTAATTGCTTACAACAGCGAATATCTATGGAAAACCGAGAGAAAAGATTATGGCATACAATGCTTTACAAACGCACATTATGATATTCAGCGTAACTGTGAAATTGATCTTATTTGGGAAAATAAACAGAAAACCAAATCGATTTTTAAATTAGAGTTAATCAATGACAACCCTGGCGAGTATTGGTGCGAAGGCCATACCGTCTTTGATTTTGAGCTTGTAGCCACCGAAAGAATAATAGCTGCAAAAAAAACCAGGGGCCACGCTTTTGCTGCTAGAGTAAATGTTGCGTGTATAATTTTAAAAAATAATATGTGTGAAAGTACTTACAAATACACCAAAAAGCTTGGAAAACATGTTCACGAAAAGTTTATAAATTGGAGCAGAGATATTTCCAAAGACCTAGTAATACATAGTGCGCGTATTATGAGCATTGAACAAATTTTTACTAAACACATGGATTGTTGGATTCATTTGACTGCTTCTTTTAGGAATTCAGCAGTTTACAATAGTGAGGAGGGCAGCAGCGAACAATCCAAAAGCTTAAGGAACTATGATTTTATACTAAGACATAACACTCAAGAGCGCATGCAAGTTTGGACGCTTCTGAAAGAGGTAGTGTTACTTGAAAACCTTGAAAGAGTGACTGATATACGCAGCACAGAGTTCTGCTTTCCAGACAAGACTCACTTGGGTAACGACGAAAGATATGAGTGGAAGGAAACAATTAGAGGACAGGTGGGCACATTATCAGGTCTGTGTTTTCAAAGTAATGGCGTGCCATATACTCGTCGCTGCCTAGGGAACTTTATACATGGCGCTTTTTGGGAGTCCGTTGCAGAAAACATCTCATGCCAACTGAAACCGAATAATTTAATGATAACAAAAACCCTTTACAGTTTAGAAAACTCGCAACTAATTAAAGTTTCACCAGAACAAATTTTAAGAAAAGTAAGAAATATTTTGAGGGTTTCGGCAAAAAGTTTATTACCTGTAGATCTCGATTTTGCTGCTAACATTATGCAAGCTTCAATTAAGAATTTTGATCAAAATATTTTGAGTTTGTCAAAACCTCCTACTCAGAACTTTTTGAGAGAAACTACCTTTGATTTAATAGCTATATACAATTACTTGATTGATGTGAATGAAGTTACGATTAAAATGACAGATAAATTAAATTCAACTAACAAACTGCTGGAGGCATTTGAAACCGGATTGAATACATTATCATTACATACAAATTTTGAAGAGAATAATTCTAGCAAGACTGTCTCTAGCGGCTTAGAACAAAGAGTCAACTATCAAATATTAGATTTTGATGATATTGGAGTATCTGTTAAAATGTCAAACAATTTACTTCATTTTATAATCAATCCGTTGATTGCTAATATATCAGGAATCGCAATGTTTAAAAACTCTAATGAAACTGACATACCGCTCTCTTTAAAAGGAGCATTTAAAAATGAGCACTACCGATTTCTGCAATCAAATCATGAAGTTGAGGACTTCATTTACGAGTCAAATTTGCAATTTGGCACCTATATACCCGAAAAACTCTTAAGCCATTTGGACAAAATATCTAACGCACCCCATGTTACAAAAAAAAATAATACTTTTGTGGTTATTAAAGTCTACTCAAATGACAAACTATTTCAATTGCAGGCCAATCAAACATTACTAGCTGCGTTAGGGCGTGTCATATCCATATCCCTTCCTGGCCACAGTACGCATTTACCTGTAGATATGCCTCTCGCTTTTCGAGCTAATTTCAACCATTCATTTAAACTCAAAAACATTACTAAAATGTGTAGCTATTGGAACTATAAAAGTTGGGCCTTTGATGGCATTCAGGTTTCAAATCTCTTAAACCCATCTAACGACATAGTTTTATGTCAAGTTAGCCATCTTACACCCTTTGCATACCTTGTAGGCGTTAATTTTACAGTTGAGGAAGGTGTTCATTACAAAGATCATGTCCAGGCTCTTGACATAATAACTGTAGCTGGCTGTTCATTATCTATTTTCGGCATTTGTGGCATATTTATTACGGCTGGAATGTTTAATTCTTGGCGACAAAAGCCATCATCAAAAATATTGCTACAGCTATCGGCAGCAATTGCTTTGCAAATGACAATTCTTTGCTTTGTCAACACCCAGGAACACTCGCTTCATTTGATGATAAAGCAAAGTGTACCTATTTGTGTAGCCATCGGCGCCTTACTGCACTACTCTGTGCTAGTGCAGTTTTTCTGGATGATGGTAATTTCATATTTACAGTTCAAGAGATATGTTCAGGTATTTGGCAGAACTAGACCGAACAGGTTCTTTATAAAATCATCGGCGTTCTGTTGGGGTGTGCCAGTCATACCTGTAACATTAGTTGTTGTGCTGGATAATGAATCCTTTAGCCGAGGTCCAATATGCTATCCATCAGGTTATGCGCTTTATTTTGGCATAATTTTTCCTATTTTGATAATTTTAATAGCTAACTTTATTATATTTTGTCTGATTCTATATAATATATTGGTTGGATCAAGCATACCAATAAGGCACACAGAAAAACCTATTTTGATATACCAGATAAGACTATCAGTGCTTCTATTCTTTTTAATGGGATTTACATGGTGCTTTGGCTTTCTATCAACAATGAAATCTGGAATGGTTTTTTCGTATTTATTTTGTCTCACAGCAACACTTCAAGGTTTTGTTATCTTCATATTTTTTATTATGCTAGACCCAATGACACGAAGAATGTGGTTCGAGTTTTTTAGCAAGCTTTGTTCA
Source organism: Scaptomyza polygonia (assembly GCA_035044585.1). Lineage (NCBI taxonomy): Eukaryota > Metazoa > Arthropoda > Insecta > Diptera > Drosophilidae > Scaptomyza > Scaptomyza polygonia. Next base: position 248,171 of record JAWNNU010002146.1, read on the forward strand.
ATTGATAAAAGTTTTTTGCTCAGTAGTGTTAAGGACACAACAGAAACATATTGAATTTTGCACACTGTTATCCTGTGAAGTGAAAAAGATTAATTTGGTTATTAATTTAGTCAGGTCTGTTACTTAATTATCTTATATGAACAACATTGTATTTGTATTATAATTAAAAAAACTAACAAAATTTTTTGTTTTCATTCAACATGTAAAATAAATAAAGTTTACTAGAACTGTACCGAATCTTCTTTGGAAATTTTTACATTAAGTAAACGTAGGCGTGTCGCTAAAGCCATGGAATCTGAAAATGGAGATGAGATTTAGAAAAATTATCAAAAACTAAGAGCCAAGCAATAAAAGATTACACTGAAGCTGTTTGAGAATATTGGAGCCCTTTCTTTTCTTAAAATTGCTTATTGCCAATATGGACGATTTCAGCAACTTCTTCAACAGATGCACCACCAGTCAATAAATCTTCGATGAACTTGGCAAATATAAAAACTTTATGAACCACAAGAAATGCAGTTGGCCTGTTATTCTTAACAGTAGTGACCATAAAGATTTGTATGACTTCATAAGGTGGACATCTCACATGGGCTCGCCTCAATTTCACGCCATTAGATAAATAGATCAAAGGTGTCGATTTGTTTTCCGAGACTTGATAGCAAAGGGTACGGATGCGGCAGGGTTGTACGCTGGGTCAAAGATTGTCTGAAGCAGATGGGGATGCCAGAGAGCTATTTTCCTTCCAAATTTGGTGACTGTAGCTCAAAGATTTTAAAAGGTGGGGAAAGGGAAGCTGGTTGCGGTATGGGAACAGGTGGCATCTCAGTTTTTCGGGATTCTTTATAACCTATCTTGGCACCAAATTTGGTGGCTCTAGCTCGAAAGCTGTGGAAGATATAAGAGTTTCTGATTTCAAAATACAGGATGGCTGGGGAATTGGTGCGTGTCTCCAAAGCTTGGCTGCAGTGTTTTGGGTATTGCTAATAGCTATCTTCTCACCAAATTTGGTAGTTCTAGCTGTCAGAGCGTGCTAAATAGGTGGATTTATCGATTTTTTGTGTTCGAATTTATCGTTATGCCAGCCCCCATTTGCCCCAAAACCAAAATTGACACATTATATTACTATGCCATAGATACAAATATTTGCAAAGTTTCATGTCTCTAGCTTAAAGGGTGTGGAAAAAAATACGGACAGACGGACGGGCACCATAACGAACATTGCACAAACCCAATACAGTGAAACTTCGATAAGTCGTAACCTCGATGAGCGAAAAACCTTGATATTTCTTAGTATTTCTTCGGTCCCTTGAAAAATTCGCGATAACTCGTAAAATATGCATGCATTGCGGTCCCTTCGATAAGTCGTATTTTTCTTGAGACAAAAATTGAAAAATTGGCTATCAAAAGCCTCTACAGCTCGTATTATTTCCTCAAAAGCCTCTACAACTCGTATTTTTTCACAAAAAACCGAGCGAGATGAAAACACAGTACGTTTTTACAGTTACGCTTATCCATAAGGTTTGCTTTGTTTTCTGCATTATTATTCCATTTAGATTTATGATGCAATGAGGATTGCCCACAAAGCCTGGACAAATATCAGTAAATCGACTATTAACAACTGTTTTCGAGCTTGCGGTTTCGTTAAGGATCAAAATGTACTCGTAATTAGCGAAGATGTACTTCGCATAGAAAACTGGGATCGTGTTCCACAAAATGCAGACACACGTGCAAACTTTGATGACTATATTCCTGTTGATGATTAGATGGTGATTACTGGAAGCCTCAATGATGATGAAATTCTGGATTCTAAAAACATCGACGATGAAAACGATGAAACATTTGAAATTCTCTCAGTTTCCACAAAGGTTGCGAAAGCTTCAATTGAAAATTTGCGTATATTTTTCATGGCATCAAATGTTGAAGACACTATTTTTAATGACATTGTAAGCATTGATAATGCGTTAGATAAAATACGCCAAAATAATGTCCGTCAAAAGCATATAACGGATTTTTTTTAATATGAAAACTTGTTATTTTTCAAAAAAAAACCTACATACATACATTGATGGAATAACATATGTATATATATATGTATTTAAAAAGAAAAACTCTTTAATTCGTATATTCTGTATGTTGCCTCTATAAGTCGTAAAAACCTTGATAACTTGGAAAACTCCATTACTCGTATTTAAACTGTGGTCCCTTGCAAATACGAGTTATCGAAGTTTTACTGTATACACTTTACCTTCGGTACCTTCGGTATAGAGTTTTTTATACTCGATACCGAAGGTAAAGAAAATATTGGGTTTGTGCAATGTCCGTCATGGTGTCTGTTCGTCTGTCCGTCCGTATGTTCGCAACTTTTTTCCACACCCTTCAAGTTAGAGACTTCAAACTTTGCGAATCTCTTTATCTATGGCATAGTAAATTAAAGTGTCAAGATTGGAGCTCTACGATAACTAGGGGGCTGGCAAATCGATAAACTCGATAACGCAAAATCGATAGATGCAGCTATTTCGCAAGCCCTTACAGCTGGAAATACCAAATTTGGGGAGAAAATAGCTACTACCAATCCCCAAAAAACTGCATCAAAAATTTTGGAGCCAAGCCCACCCATACCGCCCCCAGCTCTCCCGCAGTTTAACCCCAAGAATGCCCATATCTTCTACAGTTTTTGAGCTAGAGCCATCAAATTTGGTTCCAAGATAGGTGTTGACGATCCCCAATCAAATTCATAAAAACTTTGGATGCCACGCCCAGCTATACTGCCCTATCCGCCCTCAACCACCCCAACGCTTCGCTAAAAACGGTAGTGCGTGTATCTTCGAAAGTGTTTGAGCTAGAGTCTCAAAATTTGGTAGGTAGATAACTGGAAACGACCCGCCGAAAACTGCATCAGTTTTGGGGCCCCAATTACCCATTCCGCCCCCAGCCCCCTCGCAGCTTAAAAACAGAAATGCTTATATCTATTACAGTTTTTAAGCTAGAACCACCAAATTTTGTGCCAAGATAGGTGATTACAACCTCCAAAAAATGCATAAAATCTTTGGATGCCACGCCAATCCATACTGCCTAAGCTGCCCCAATGCTTCACTAAAAACGGGAATGCGTGTATTTTCCAAAGAGTTAAGGCTAGAGTCACCAAATTTGGTAGGAAGATAGCTGTTAACGATCCCCAAAAAACTCCATCAAAAATTCGGAGCCACGCCCCCCCGTTCCCTAGCCCATTTCATTTTGAAATCAAAAGTGCCTATATTTTCCACAGCTTTTGAGCTAGAATGCTAAATTGGGTGCCAAGATTGGAAGTGAAGAAACCCAAAAATTTTAGATGGCGCCCCCACCCATACCGCCCCCAGCCCACCCTTCCACCATATTCTACTAATTTTGAGCTAGAAACACCAAATTTGGTATGAGGATAGCAATTAACATCATAAATAGATCTGCAGCAAAACTTTGGACGCCACGCCCCCCCATACCAGCCCCCAGCACCCAGCCCCCCTTCTACCATATTCTACTAACTTTGAGCAAGAGTCACCAAATTCTGTTTGAGGATAGCAATTGACATCATAAATAGATCTACAGCAAAAGATTGGATGCCACGCCCCCCCTTACCAACCACAGCCCCCCTTCCCACAAATTTTAATATTTTTGAGCTAGAGTCACCAAAGTTGGGAGGAAGATAGATTTTTGGCATCCCCATCTGCACCAGACAATCTTTGAGGCAGCCTACACCCCTGCCATATCCACACACCATTACAATCAGCTCTCTTTTAATCTGTTTTACTACTGGTATCGAGTATACCGCAGTCGGGTGCGTCCGACTGCAACGTTTCTACTTGTTATTTAACAAATTCAGGAAATTCGGTATCGAGTATTAATACTGGCCCCAAATGAGCATATAGAATATAATAATTGTTAAGCTTATTTAATAATAAATAATTTGTTATATTTTTATTTAAAGCGATTTATTTGAATATTGATTGTGGACGCCATTGGCGTCACGAAAGGAGCATTTCTCCATGCATGACATAAGGACAACAGAGCGTCTCTTACGTTGCTTTATACATCACATAAGGACAATGGAAAGTTTCTAAGGAAATGATCTGGGTTACCGTTTTAAGCGGACATCGCCATGCAAAATAAGTCAGTCGAACACATCGAACACAAGCCCAACAGAAAAAGAGGCTCATGAGCGCCATAATGCTGCTCCATTTTGGGTCGTTGCAATTTCGGTGCACAGCTAGATGAGGGGTATCGAGTCAACATATCGGCTCCTTGCCCTTCTTGTGTGCTACGCATCCCGCGTACTCTCTTCGGATGCAGCGCTGTTGATTGCTGGATTGATCTCGATTCACAGCTTACCGGTTAAAGCCGAGCGGCTCCGCAAGAGTAGCCTGGAGGCCTGGCAGCGGATATGGGACACTTCTACGAAAGAGCGTTGGACGCTTTTGCTGATACTCGATGTGCGTCAATGGCTGGATAGAAAGCACGGGTCCGTCAACTTCTACCTAAAAGAGTTTAAAGATCCTTACACCACTTAAACAATATATATTTACATCTCTAGTACGTCCCATCCTGGAGTATGGATCTAGTGTGTGCTCTCCGCAATGCGGGATTCACCAGCATAGAATTGAATCTGTGCAGAAGAAATTTCTTCTGTTGCTGCTTTGACAGATTTTTTGTAAGTACATCGGCAATCATACCGTTTGTTGAAACGTACTTCAACTCCACATCGCCTATCTGTATAACTTCCCTGACGAAATGATACCTGATGTCGATGTGCTTCGACCTTGCATGGTAAACCGGATGTCTGGCCAAATCCTGTGCACTGAGATTGTCTCCGTAGACTACCGTGGGAGTATCTTCTCGACCACAACCAATCTCAATTATTAAACGCCTCAAATAAAGCGCTTCTTTAGTGGCCGCTGGCAGAGCCATGTACTCAGCCTCGGTACTGCTCAACGCAACGCAGTCCTGTTTTTATGATCGACGATTACTGATATCGCCGCCCCAATCTGCATCGACGAATCCTTTGCGCCTTTGGTCACCTGCACAATAGTGTATTTTTTTGTGCCCGCTAAATACCTCATCACATGTTTGACTCCACTAACATGTTCCTCGTGGGGGTCCTGGTTCCGTTGCGCCAACTTTACAACGGAATGGTACATATCTGGTCTCGATGTTAACGCTAACCACATTAACTCTCCAATTGCTGACTTATATGCTATTACATCTTCAGACACGCATTTCTCATCGCTGCGCGCTACTTGGAATCCCGCATTCAATGGTGTCGCTACTGGTCTGCATTGTTCCATTTTATGCCGCTGCAGCATATCCCTGATGTACAATGCCTGGCTCATCTCTATGTCACCAGTTTCACCATCTCGTTCGATTTGCATGCCCAGGAACATTTTTCTAGGACCCATGTCGACACATTCGAACTTCATTGCTATCATTGACTTTATACGCAATAAGTCTTTCTTCTGCTGGCATGCTATAAGCAGATCATCAACATAGATTAGTACCAAAGATACATTTCCTTCTATGTCCTTTTTATACAGGCATGGCTCGTTTTTGCTTGGGATGATACCTATTCATTTTAATGCGGCATTTAGCGTCAGGTTCCACTCTCTTCCTGCTTGCTTTAGCCCATAGATTGCCTTGTTGAGCCGCAAAACCTTCTGTTTGTTGCCCATGTCTATATATCCTTCTGGCTGTTTCATATAGACTACATCGCTTATATCACTGTTAAGATACGCGGTGCACACGTCCATTTGGTGCAGATACAATTCCAGCTCAACAGCTAGAGCCAAAACTAATCGAATCGTTTCATAACGGCACACGGGTGAAAATGTCTCTTTGTAATTCACACCAAACTTCTCGGAGCATCCTTTTGCTACCAGCCGGTCTTTGTAGCGCTCAGGTTCGCCGTTGATGTCCCTCTTTATTGCCCACCTGCAACCAACAACCTGTTGCGCTTTGGGTAAGTTTACCGATTTCCATGTTCCATTCCCTACTAAAGCATTATACTCAACATTCATGGCTGCCTGCCAAAATGATTTTTTATTACTGCCAAGAGCTTCTTTGTAACTCAGTGGCAATGAAACTTCTACGCCTTGCATTGCGTTAAGAACATTGTAGCTTTTCTTTGGTCGTCCTGGTTTGCCTGTGCACACTAAGCTTGATCTTCCTGGACCAATTCTGACAGTATCCGTCTGTGGTGACTCTTCATCCTGCGATTCCTCCTGCTCGGCTAGGTTACTGTCTTCACCTTGGGATTCCTCCTGCTCGGCTTGGTTACTTCCTCTTGCTCGGATTCATCTGCGCTTTCATACTCTTCGCTAAGTACTTCCTCTAGCAATTCGTCGTGCCTGCATTGCAACTGCAGCTCGACCACTTCCCGCTTTGGTGTGGCCGACGATATTTCAGCAACTGGTATCGTTACTGAAATCAGCGGATCCGTGCAAGTTTCATCAAACAAAACATCGCGTTTTATAACAACCTCATGTTTCTTTTCATTATACAGCCTGTATGCCTTAGAAACACGTGAATATCCAACGAAGCGATATTCCTGACCTTTGGGCTTAAATTTTCCATGGCGTGTCTTATCTAGACTAACTGCTACTGACCCAAATATCCTCATGTGCTGCACGTTAGGTTTCCTGCCACTCCATGCCTCATGCGAGTCTTACCTTCAAGTGCCGTAGTTGGTGACCTGTTACGAATGTAGCACGCTGTCTCCACTGCCTCTGCCCATAAGTACTCCGGCATCTTTGCATGCACAAGCAAACTCCTTGCCAATTGTTCAATTAGCCCGTTCTGCCACACCATTCTGCTGCGGGCTATACGGTACCGTAAGCTGACGTACAATCCCGTGCTGTTTGAACAACACATCAAAACGTGCGTTAACGTATTCGCGTCCTTTGTCGCTACGTACAGCTTTTATCTTGCGCCCAGTCTGGCGCTCTGCCATATTTTTAAATTCAACAAATTTCTCGAACAGTCTTTAGACTTGAGAAAATATGTGAATATGCGCCGAGTCATGTTATAGATGAATCTGCAAAAATATGCTGACCCGCCAACTGATCGCTTCTCAATTGGCCTACATACATCTGTATGTATTAGGGTCCAGCAGGTGCCCTGCACGATTTCCCGATGTGTATGGCTGTGTATGAATCTTACTTTTCATACATGTTCGACATTGCAACTTATTTGAAAAATCCACATTATCAATACCTTGCACCATTTTAATTTTCACCAAATTCATCAGACTTGCATTATTTAGATGGCCATACTTGTTATGCCAAATGTTTGCACTCGTCTCCGCTACGCCCAAACAAACGTTTCCCTTGTTCTCGAACATATGTATATAGTTTGTTTTTCTTAAGGTCTTCCAATATCTTTTCGCCTTCCTGGCGCACAATTGCTTTGTCTTTACAAAAAGTAACTGTACAGCCTCGCTCGACTGCACGACTCACAGACATAAAGTTTCCCGATATGTTTGGTATATGCAAAACATTTTCCAGTGTAAGAACGCAAAATCCCGTTTCAAGCCTTACGCTGCCTTTGCCAACTGCTCGCATTACGTTATTGTCAGCTAACACAACATCTTCTATTTGCAAAACGTTATTCGCTAACATACTGCGCACTACACACATATGTGCCGTCGCGCCACTGTCCAGACACCAGCCAGTTAAATCCAGATCGCTCGACTTGTTCACCGTTGAAACTGTATACGAGCTTTGCTGTTGCGTTGCTGTTTCTTCCTTGCGTTTGCTTTTGCATTCATTTTTGTAGTGGCCACGTCGCGCACAATTGTAACATTCCACGTTCGTTTTGTCGATCTTCTCTTTGCGCACTCTATCTGGCGCCGCTCTGGCATTATATGCCTGCTGCTCATTACATACTTTGTGCTGCCCTTCACAGCCCCTGCGCTCTACTTCCTCAAGCAACTTTATTTTTAATGCATCTAGAGAGGGCAAGCTGTCGCGCGTTTCCATGGCTACGACGAAATTTTTAAATTGCTTGTTGAGGCTTGACAACAATATAATCACTGTTAACTCGTTAGCTAACTTTATATCTACTCCTGCAAGCTGATCCACGATAGAGCAAAAAGAATTTATATGCGCACTCATAACGTCATCCTCTGCCATACGCAATCCCAGTAACTTTCGATACAGAAATATTTTACTTACCGGGCCAGTCGGACGATGTATGTACATCACTGAGTTTTTCCCAAGCTGCTGCCGCCGATCTACAGCCTTTGAGATAACACAACTGTGTCGCCTTGACGCTCAGAGTAATCGTTGCTAGTGCTTTCTGATTGAGTCCGCCCCATGCTGCGCCACCGTCACCTTCAGGTCGCGACCCAGCAATCACCTTCCACAGCTCTGCGTGCACCAACACGCTGCGCATTTGTATGCTCCAGGAGTCATAATTCCCTTTGTCCAACTTGTCAATTTGGTACATAGCACTCATTCTAAATATTTTACTGCGTAACTTGCGTTATCCCGCAGACTTAAAACTAACAAATTCTATTTGCGTAAAACAACGATTCCTGGGCCCATAACCTGATGAAATTGTGATCAGAGGTTTCCAGCAAATTTGGTTTGAGAAAATATAAAGTAATTTTATCTAACGATGTGCTTCTTTTGAAGGTTGGTTACAAACTAACATGATCTGAAATATGTGAGACATACGCTCAATACATAATTGCGTATTCTCTTTCTTCTTTAACATTATTATACCCGATACCGAAGGTAAAGAGTATATTGGGTTTGTGCAATGTCCGTCATGGTGTCTGTCCGTCCGTCCGTCTGTCCATCCGTATGTTCGCAACTTTTTTTCACACCCTTCAAGTTAGCGACTTAAAACTTTGCAAATATCTATATCTGTTGCATAGTAAATTAAAGTGTCAAGATTGGAGCTCTACGATAACTGGAGAGCTGACAAATCGGAAAACTCGATAGCTCTAACCGATAAATCCACCTATTTCGCACGCCCTTACAGCTATATCTACCAAATTTTGGGAGAAGATAGTTAATACTAACCCCAAAAAAACTGCATCAAAAATTTAGGAGCCACGCCCATTCCGCCGCCAGCCCCCCGCAGCTTAACACTAAAAATGCCCATATCTTTTGAGCTTGACCCATCAAATTTGGTGCCAAGATAGGTGTTGACGATTCCCAACCAAATTCATAAAAACTTTGGATGCCACGCCCATCTATGCTCCCCTATCCGCCCTCAACCACCCCAACGCTTCGCTAAAAGCGGTAGTGCGTGTATCTTCCATAGTGTTTGAGCTAGAGTCACAAAATTTGGCAGGTAGATAACTGGTAACGACCCCCCAAAAACTGCATCAAAGTTTTGGAGCAATCCACCCATTCAGCCCTCAGCCCCCGCGCAGTTTAAAAACATAAATGCTTATATATTTTACAGTTTTTGAGTTAGAGCCACCAAATATTGTGCCAAAATAATGCATAAAAACTTTGGATGCCACGCCAATCCATACTGCCCAAGCAGCCCCAAACCGCCCCAATGCTTCACTAAAAACGGGAATGCGTGTATTTTCCAAAGCGTTAAAGCGTTAAACGTACATTTCACAAGCCCAATATACACTTTACCTTCGGTATAGCGTTTTTAATTTATAAATTCAGAAAATTCGGTATCGAGTATTAATACTGGCCCCAAATGAGCATATAGAATATAATAATTGTTAAGCTTATTTAATAATAAGTAATTTGTTATATTTTTATTTAAAGCGATTTATTTGAACATTGATTGTGGACGCCATTGGCGTCACGAAAGGAGCATTTCTCCATGCATGACATAAGGACAACCATTGGCGTCACGAGACAAGCATTTCTCCATGCATGACATAAGGACAACAGAGCGTCTCTTACGTTGCTTTATACATCACATAAGGACAATGGAAAGTTTCTAAGGAAATGATCTGGGTTACTGTTTTAAGCGGACATCGCCATGCATAATACGTCAGTCGAACACATCGAACACAAACCCAACAGAAAAAGAGGCTCATGAGCGCCATAATGCTGCTCTATTTTGGGTCGTTGCAATTTCGGTGCAAAGCTAGATGAGGGGTATCGAGTCAACATATCGGCTCTTTGCCCTTAGTGTGTGCTACGCATCCCGCGTACTCTCTTCGGATGCAGCGCTGGTGATTGCTGGATTAATCTCTATTCACAGCTTACCGGTTAAAGCCGAGCGGCTCCGCAAGAGTAGCCTGGAGGCCTGGCAGCGGATATGGGACACTTCAACGAAAGAGCGTTGGACGCACTTGCTGATACTCGATGTGCGTCAATGGCTGGATAGAAAGCACGAGTCCGTCAACTTCTACCTAACCCAACTGATGACGAGACTGCATCATTAGCTTAAAAGGATGGGGTTGGGGATGGTTCTAAAGAGTATGTTAGACATGTGTACTTCTAATGTAGGCGATTCGCCCAGAAAATTCTGCTGGTGGAGAGCCTCATTGGGGGGAACTTATCATAGACATTGCCATTGATTCTGCGAAGTAATGCTTCGCGGCGGTCTGGCAGGAGCTTGCTACGTCTACGCTTAGATTTTTTCTGGGTTAGCTTAATTAAAGGCTATTATTTATTAAATTGAAAAACAAAAAACATCTCTTTTAAAAGAATAACGTAAATTGTGTGTGTTGTGGCCGAACACAAAAAGTTGTTTTTAAATCTTCTCTATTTTTGTTACCTCTGTTGTGCCCCAGAGGACTCACCTTGGACCATTGATGTTTAATATCTTTATTAACGATCTTCCTGCTGTTATTACTAATTCTCATGTTTTGATGTTTGCTGACGATGTAAAGCTATGTTTCACCTATAATAATGATTCTATGTAACTTGCTACTGTCGGACTTGGGTGTCGGCCTGGTGCGGTTATAACTTACTTAATTTAAATTGTTCAAAATGTAAAGTCATGTCTTTTTGTCAAGGTACCCCTCATACTGCTCACTACTTGCTTAATGCTTCACCACTCATCCGTGTTTTTGAAATAGAAGATTTATGGATCAATCTTGATAGCAAACTAAAATTTGATCTCACATATGGTCGATGGTCAATAAGGCCATAAATGTTCTTGGCTTTATCAAGCGGTGGTCAAAAGAGTTTAATGATCCTTACACCACTTAAACAATATATATTTACATCTCTAGTACGTCCCATCCTGGAGTATGGATCTAGTGTGTGCTCTCCGCAATGCGGGATTCACCAGCATAGCTTTTGTCTTTCGTTGGTGACGGTTGTGTTTTTGAGCGCTCTCAATAAGTTACTGTTTTCTTGTGTTTGTGCACGGAGTGTTACTTGGTTTTATTTGGTAAACGATTCTAGTAGTGATCGCAAATATACGTTGTATATATTTACGTGTGCATAATAATAGTTGCTGACTTAAATTACATTTGAAGTTGATGTTGAACCAACGCTGCAGTTGCTTTAAAAAATATATGTACATACATACGTATATTTGCATTTGATAATTCTGTGCTTGTTTTGTATTTTCTTTCGTCCACTAACAACAAACAGCTTGTCTAATTTTCTTTCTCTTGCACACCAGCATCAGTCCTCTCCCGCTTACGACCGCTCTTATACGAAGTGCTTGTAGTTGTAGTTGTATCT